>VZZY01008089.1:87865-153259 GCA_013400335.1 Eurystomus gularis
CCTGGGCTTTGCGGCAGGCTGGGCTCCCGCGGGTACTTGTTTATCCGCTCTCGGTGCGGGTCACCCTGGCGTCTGGCTGGGAGAGGGAAAGCGCCTCGGTGCTGGGGTTGTGGGCCCTGAGGAGCTCTGCCAAGCTGGAGCAGCGGGGACTGTCCCTCGCCAAGCGTCACCTGAAGCAGCCATGCTTCACCCCGCGAGGGGGTCATCCGGGGAATCCATCAGTGAGGAGCCCACTTGTCCCGCAGGAGGGGGCAGGTTGGACGCGTTTTCAGCCAGCCCAGGAAGTCCCTCTTCCATCCCCACTTTTGGCCCACCGCGTCTTCAATCAATCAATCAATCAATCAATCAATCAATCATCAAGTGCACTTCTCTACTTGAAAAATATGCGGTAAACCAGGACCTGGTTGTAATGGCTCTAGCACTATCCAAATATATTCACGGCCTACCTCTGTACACACATTTTTGCCAGCGAGCCGCCCTACTGCAGTCCCTCACTTGAAAGCTTTCAATACCATTCCTCACATGGAAAAGACTACGCATGTGGCTTGTTAGCATTAGCCCAGTTTATAAGCCTAGGAATGACTACAATTGTTTGCCCTTGTTTTCTTCTCATTTGGCCTAAAATGTATTATTTCAAGTTTCTTTTTCCACAAAATTTGTTTTGAAGTTTACCTACATTTAATAGTGGCCAAAAATTGAAGCCCTCAATTAAAAAAAAAGAAAAAAGAAATCTAAATTTATACTCTCTCTCTCTTTCTGTGTGTGTATATATACACACCCACACAAACACACACACATATCTTGGCCAGAACAGTTAGATGAATACACAAGGTTAAAATAACTCTGACCCTAGTAGGATTCCCTGTTTACAGAAAGCATTTCTCCAAAATATTCAACTGCAATACTATGAAAAAAAAAAAAAAAATCCAATTTCCTGCAGGCTTATTTACTTTTTTTAGTTGTTTGGGGGTTTTTTTGGGTTTTTTTTGTTTTGTTTTAGACGTATAGATTTTAAGGTAGCTAAATACTTCTTTTAATAGCACTCTGGTAATTTGTTCCTGTTACATTTTATGTATCTATCTAAACAGATTCAAATCTTAAGCATTAACCTTTGCAGCCGCTCGGAAGTTTCTGCAAGGGTGCAATACAGGTACAGCACACACTTTTGCTATACCATATACGCAGGCTTCTGAACCGTTTCTTCAGAGAAATGGAAAATCCAAGTGCTGATTGCTATCCGCAAATCTCCAGTCAATCTGAGCCCTGTTAATTTCAGAAATCTCTTTTCCCCTCCTTTCCTACTGCAACAACAAGCCTAAAGCAGAATGTTACACCAACAGGTTTGCAGGAGCTGGAGGCCATCAATTGGCAATAACAAGTACCACCTTCTGAAGCTCGCTGCTCCTGGACACATGCCTGATCCTGACCTGGAGGTTTTCAGCGTGAGCCTGCGGCCAGGCTGCCTTCAGGCATTCCTCCGTCGGCCCTGTCTCCTGGCACCCAGCCTTCTCGCATTTGGACAACTGGCTGCTATCCACCCTCACAGCTCCTCTCAGGGAAGCTGCGCTGCTTGCCGCAGAGGATTGTGAAACATGTTTCCTGTTTTAGGTTAGATGTTGTTTAGCATCATTCCGTCTGAGGTAAAATGCTTTCAGATGCAATGGCAATAAGGCCCAATGCTAGTTTATCAAAATGCAAGCCCCAAAACAACACCCTCCTACGCTTAATAGCGGTAACAAAACAAAGCTGTAAAACCACAAAGAGGAAAAAGTTCTTTCAATACCAATTGCTTGTTTTTAGGAGAGAATCCACTATCAGTCCTTTATGCAGAACTAGACCAAAATAGAAAATTATTTATCTTCTACTATGCTAATGCAATACGTTGAGGTGGGAGTACATTAGTGATCATTTTACACCCAAGTACATGAGGCACTTGCAAGAGATTTATAGATGCGCTAACATAGATAGCACTGTTTTCCACAGGATGCCAAAATGCTCTGATATTCAGTTAGCACACATTCCTTGTTATCAGATCCTGCCAGAATTCCTATCAGATGCCTTCGGGCATGATACAGTGGCATGAAACATCACATCAAAAAGCAGAACGGGACCATTACCAGGCAGATGTTTGACATGATGCATCATATCAGTCAGCCAGCGGCACGCAGCCATTGTGAAAAAGATTTTGACATGACACAGTGTGCCACAGTGCAGCATAAAACTAGCATGTTCCAGAAATAGGGACAAATCCACCTCCGGCATAAGTAGAAGTAACTGCAGTGACTTCATTAGATCTGCATCTGCTTATGTCAACAACGAACTTGGCCTGTAATCTGGAATTTATATAAAATAGTGGTAAGTGGCTGCATTTTCAGATATTTATCATATTGATCTCTCCTCCCAACACTCAAGCATCATGAGACGGTGTAAAATCACCACCTTTCTCAACTCTTTCCCCTTCACAAGAAGCAGCATCAAATTTCCATTTTTAGCAGCACAACAATACCTCAGAGTACATAGAAGGTCACCCTTTTCAGAAGTTTGGGAAGTTGTGACTTTGGAAATTTCACAAGGAATAGAAATTTACAAAAAAATGAAGAGGGTATCCCCCCTTTCTGCCTCCATGCTATTTCACAAGTGAAACTATTTCACCTAGCTCCAAGTGCTAGGTGCCCAAGAACAGCAGCAAACTGTAAATTTTCAGTGGCAATTAGGGTAATAGCAAAAGAATGGCATGAAAGAACAGCCACGATAAAATGTGAGATCTGATAAGATTTGGAGATTTCTTAAAAGACATTGTAATTTATTGTTGTCCCCTTTCATCACTCCTGAATGAAAAGCACAGCTTGCTAATGCAGATGCATCACACTGACAAAAGGAGAGGAGGGGAATAGTCTAAGGTATGACCAGTGCGAGATCTTCTTTACAGAAGAGAAACTTGCAGTCTTTCTGCCACGATCTGTTTCTTTAATGAGGAAAAGAGCTGACTGGCTCTATTTTAAGTAAGGTTCATTCATCTTTGCTGTGTATTTTAGCTTTTTAATCAGGCTACACTAATTCTTGGACTAGCTGTACTTCAGCGATGCTAAGGGTAACCATAGACCAGAAAATCCTCATGGAGAATTAGGTAAGCACCACAGCCAAACATGACATGGTACAGCAGCCACGTGGGTTGCAACTTCAAGCGGGTGTGACTTGTCTGATACACTGCGGTTCTGGAGGAGAAAGGAAGAGTGTAAAGAAGAGTGTAACAACATGATGGAAGCAATCTGCACAGGCTCTTCAAGAATTCATGTGTTTGTTTTGATATTAGCTTTTCCTGTTGGAATTGGGGGTGTTCACCACTTCCATAGACCAGAAGATTTACATAGAGGTCTGAATAAATACTGGAAAACAGTTGTAAGCCATGCAAACCTTTTGAACAATAACAACATGAAGTAAGGGTCCTCCCCCTCCCTTCTCACCATTGTGCAATTATTTCCAAGTATTTCTTTAAGGAGACAACTCTGTACATCAGCAGTTCTATGAAGATTAAAACAAACAAAGCAAACAACTCCTCTCCTTTATCCCCACACCCCTTCCTTGTTTCCTCCTCTGCTGGCATTCTATAAGTATTTAAATCATTGGAAACCACACCCTAGCTAGCTGTGGCTAGTATTTACAGGCAAAGCCCCTTGGCTTTGCTGTTAGTCTGCTCAACAGCCAAAAATGTAACACGTTATTTTTTCCTAAACTAGGAGACCAAATCTGAAGATACGCACACCATCCCAGGGAAATAAACACCAGGTGTTATCTATGCCTTTATATATAAAGGAAAAGGAAAGATACAAATGTTTGTTTGCAACCAGCTGGGAATTCTCTGAAGGTAATTTTGATGAAACAGCATTTTTGTGAAGATGACTCAGTGTTGACAAACACCCTCTAAAGCAAGTTGGGTTTCTGGTGGAATTTGCTGCAGAAATTTCTAAAGGTTTCACACCAACTTACATGATTCTGGGTAGCCCAGCTAAGGAGTTTAGCCTGAGCTAGGAACTCAAGGGCTGCTAGGCACATTTCTATAAAGATGCAGTGCCATCACCACCATGATCTACACTTCCAGCTTGTCAGTGCAAGTCACAGAAGCACAGGAGGCAGTGGAGAGCTCAAGAACTCCTGGGCTGAGTTCAGGCTCTCTCCATTTCCCAGGGAAGATGCACAAGAGGGAGGCAGGCAGGCCCTGCCTTTCATTCCTGAAGAAAAGGAATGGAAACAGACTGTCCCAAGCATTTGAAGGGGGGAGAGAAGGATGAGAACTATTTCCTTTCCAGGGCACAAATTTTCTCCCTATACGTACTTACATTGCTCTTATTTGAAACAATACAGAAACTGAAGGGTTGGGCATTTGGGAAAAAAAGAAGTGTTCCATTCATACAATGACTTTTTAATTCATGCAGCACCTTGGGAGTACAGGAAACAGGCTTAATGTTTCCCTTATACATATAGCAATTACACACTCACCACCAAGGTTTTGACCCCTCTGAATTGGGAGACAGCAGCTTGTGTGTGGCAAGTATGTTACCCTGAGATTTTAGGATCTCTTGATTCAAAAGGCAATGAAATACAGCAAACCACTAGTCGTGAGATGCATAGCAACCCTTCTATACATTGTGAGGATCTGGACATCTCTCCAGTCATCTCCTTCATATTTTGTAATATTTGCTACAGCAAATATCTTTCTTCAAGCCACTAACAGCTTTCACATCTCATGCCTGTAATCCTCAGCAAATAGATCAAGGACTGTTATTCATTTTAATGCCTAAATGCATTATATTTATTCTTGTTATAATATTTTCTGTTACCACAGAAAATGTTTGGCTCCCAAAGAAAAAGAAGGAATTGTGTCAAAAATCCAAATTCTTCCTTGAAACGCAAACATTTTTAATGGCTTGAATGGAAGATATGCAGTGGAATCCCAGGGCACAATCTAGCACTAAAATCCTCCATCTATATTGGAATTTTTCACCATGTCTTTTTCATAATATATTATTAAACATGTTTCCATCTCAGCAGTTGAATTTTGGGGCCCTACTGCATCTGTGAGGGAAGTGCAAAGCAGCTGGGGAGTAACTGTAAAGGAGAAGATGATGCCTTTCTCTTCCATCCTTTGCTTCATAGGAAAATAACACATTGGGGTGCTCCTTCAGACTTCCAGCTGGTACAGTAGCAGCAGCGGGCCCAGTGCAGGGTATCTTCAGTGCATTTCCCAGTTACCCTGAAGGTTTCTCTGGTCCCTAATGGCCACAGATGCAACATAGACGCACTCCCTGCTTCCCCTGCGAAACTCTGGGGCTGCAGCAAAAGCAGTCAATATGAAGCAACTGAGGATGAAGCCCAGCAGCTCCTGGCAACTGAAAAGCCTAGGGTAAGATTTTTGTTGTTGTTCTGCAGACTGGAGACTGGTTCATGAGCACTGACTGATGCTTTGCTCTGAAATCAGTCCTGTTGTCATCAGTGTAGCCACTCAGAATATTACAGTGGTGTTCCAGTCTTTGATATGCCACCTGTAACTGCTGAATGGCGTGCATATAAACACTTTTTTGACAAATTAGCTGGAATAATTTTGCAGCTGGGGCAAACTGACAATGCCTGGTCTGGCATGGAGCCCATAGCAAAACATTAGCCCAGCAGCACATTTAGAGCAAATCTGAACCAGCAAAGTGAGTTTGTAGTACAGCATGTTTGCATCAGCTAACTGCAAAGGGTTTGATCCTGTCCAAAAAGCCCTAAGGCAGGGCTAAGGCTTTTAAAGACACTTAAGTCATAATTGCTATTAGAAAACAAAACAAAAAACCTGAACAACCCATCTTCTTGCTTACCTTTGCCTCCCCTCCTGTCAGTGCAGAGTAATGTATGTCTATGAGGTTAATTGGACAGAGAGAGCAGTCCAAGCTAGAACTCAGTAAAATACTTATCCAGTTTTATCTTGGATTAATTCTTAGTAAAACAAACAAACAAACAACACACACCCCCCAAACAATCTTACCTTCTGAATTCCCCATACCCAAATGATGTTTTTCTACAGTCATCAACCATCCCTGTCACATTCTGCCCTTCCTTTCCTCCACCTCTGTCCCCAAGTCTTGCATTCAGATATTGCAATCTGCAGGAGAACAGGAATAATTTTACACTCCTGCGTCACCCTCAGACCTCTATTGCAATTGCACAGCTTTGTCACCAAACATGGCAAATCCATCTTTCCCAGGTAGGTTACTTCAGATAATTTCTCATGAAACAAAGTAATTACACTGTTGCATCCAGTTGAGCTGCACTCATTTTACTTCCTCCTTTCCCTCGGCTTCACATAAGCAGTTTCTCTAATAATTCAGCTAGTAACACTCCTTATGTATTGTTGGATGTGATTAGTGACTATATGAGCAATTGATGAACACTCTTGTTTGCAGCAGTGGGGCGATGCAAAGCCTTCCTTTGGCTTAAGTGACAGAAAGCAATTACTACAAGAAATGCTACCATGTTTTTAATACCACGCACCATTTCCCAGCTCTAAGTACATATGTTAGATGCCAGTGAAAAGTTGTTCTGCTGCTGCAACACAAAGTTTCATAAATTCCTTTAACAGTTTAACAATTTTCCAAGAGTGTATATGAGAGTAGTACTGTAATTTGCTCCAAGGCTAGATTATTATAATAATGAATACTGTCAGCATTTTCCAGTTTCTTTTCATATTGCTCATGTGATCTTATTACCACAGATTTTTCCTTAGCTTCTCTTTGGTCATCAAAAGAATACGTGTGTATGGTGAAGGAAATGGCTAGAAAAATACTTCCAGAATATTACCAGTCTCTTGGCAAATAAAATGCTGCTATCAATAACACTTTGACAGCTCTTCTCAGTTGTCGGTGGCATCATTCCTTTCCTATCACAAAACCAGACTACTCCTTATGAGTGGGAAAGCAAGTAGTTTATTCTTAGTGAATTAATATCTTGTATAGTAAAATGTATAAAATATTTATATATAAATGCACGTATAATTTCCACAATGACTGTGTGAGCTATCACCACTATGTTTTTTTAGAGCTGAACATGCAGAGGCTTAAGTCATGCAGCTTTTTAGTGTCCCATAGGGAACAAGATTCATTGGCATGAATATTCCCTACTCCATGGGGCATCTCTGTGCTGTAAGATGTGATTGCCTTAACAAAAACGGAGGTCTTTAAGTGAGCAAAACCAGCATCCTGAAACTGCCTAGAAAAAGCAGCTTAAAGAGGAAATATATTGCTCACAGTGATAATTCTTCACTTCTGAGAAAGCCAGAGGATGGGAGAAATGGCTTTTGCTTGCACCAAGGCTAAGGCAAACTCCTAAATAGAGATAATATTCCCAAAGTCAGGGTTAAGAGAGCTGAAGATTAAGCTCCATCTTTTCGCTCCATAACGAAATTTTCTCACCTGTTAAACAGTCTTTACCCCTATACACACACATACATTATCCTTAGCATCTAAAAGAAATATTGTGCTTCTATCTTAAAAGTACATACACATAACACATACATAACACATCTGAGTTTTTGGGAGGAGGTGGGTTTAACACAACAGTACTCATTATTTTATTTCATTAAATGTTAGCTTTTCTAAAAATAAATAAAATGTTTTCTTCTGAACTCATCTTTCATATTTCAAAGTGAGACAGAGTTCTTGCCTCTAGCAAAGTACATTTGAGGCAAACAAAGCAGACAGGCTAAGAGCACTGGCATAGATACTACAGCCCAGTATAAATAAAAAGCTTATTTCTCCAAGTATATTAGTACCATAGCTCCCATGAGCATTATCAGTTTTGGTGAAGGTTTGAGGGTTTGGGGTTTTCTTTAAGCTTGCAGCAGTAAATTAGAGAGGAAGTAGCTAATAGCACTAAGACTCAACCAGGACACTTGAATGGCACACTGGAGTTTATTTTAGGGGTATTTTTTAAATTTCAGTAGAAAATACTGTGGAGTCTCTCTGCAGAAATGCAGTCTCAAAGCCTTTATTTTGTGAAGAAGTACTAACTGCCTTCCAAACAAAAGAAGGCTGCACATCACCAGAGAATGAGTCCAGTTCTTCTACTGCAAGCAGCTTGTTGTTTGCAGGCCTCTCTCAGAGCTATTAAACACTGCTATTACCCTCACATCCCATTCCAAACAAGCAAGCAGCAAAGAGAAGTTGCTCACCTGTTCTTGAAATTCTTGCAGAGAGACCCCAACAAGCGATAGAGCAGGATACACAGGCAGCAATGGAGAAACATTTCCTCTTCTGGGCCAGGGAGCACAGCAACACTTCTTGCTGACAACGTTTTCCTTGGAAGGAGAATAGAAGCCTGTTTGTCTTCTCTGTCCTTACACCTAAGCCCTGGGGTCCATGTGTGCTGCCATAACTCCAAGTTAGAGGAGGCAAAATCCTTTCACTCTGACTGAAGGCAACTATTTCTTCCACCAACAGCATCTGCATATTCCCAATCAGGGAATGCTTTAATAAGCAGCAGTATCTGAGAGAGGTGGGGTGCAGAGTCCTAATTAAATGGCAACTGACATATAGCTTTTCAAACTAAACATCCAACTGGGATGCTCAATCTAGCACACATGGTTTGTAAACAACTGAACAGAGCGCTCCATAGAGCAGCCCTATGCACTTCTACCATGACATGCTGCAGAGGCTCCCTTCGCCCTTGTAACAAATGATCTAATGATTCTCAGGAGGAGGAAACAAGGCTAATTTGTAGCTCTTTTCAAGAGGCTAACCCAGTTAAGCAAGACTTCTTAATTACCTGCTCTTTATTATTTAATGCACAAGAAAGTTAGAAAAATCCTTAGGGCCAGATCCCAAAAAGGTATTTAGGTATCTAAGCAGGCAGCTAGGCAGAATTTGGCTGTAATTACAAACCGTGATACTAAAAACCTCTCCTCAACTGCTGCCCAACTCTGAAGGCTCTTAAACCTAAGTAGGTACCTATTTCACTTTTAAAGTTCTCCAGGTGCCTAGCATTCAGCTTCTGCATGTGCCAAGAAACGCTTCATTCCTGACAGCTGAGGAAGCTCGTGCTGGCCCAGTCACAGAATCACAGAATGTTAGGGGTTGGAAGGGACCTCAAAGATCATCTAGTCCAGCTCCCCTGCCAGAGCAGGATCACCTACAATAGATCGCACAGGAATGTGTCCAGGCTGCTTTTGAATGTCTCCAAAGAAGGAGACTCCACAACCCCTCTGGGCAGCTTGTTCCAGTGCTTTGTCACCCTCACCGTGAAAAAGTTTTTTCTAATATTTTTATGGAATCTCCTATGTTCCAACTTGTACCCATTGCCCCTTGTCCTGTTATTGGACGTCACTGAAAAGAGCCTGGCTCCATCCTCCTGACACTCGCCCTTGTCATATTTATAGACATTTATGAGGTCACCCCTCAGTCTCCTCTTCTCCAAGCTAAAGAGACACAGCTCCTTCAGCCTTTCCTCAGTGTTGAGCTTCTTCAGAGCCAGAAGAAACCTGAGAGATTTCAGCCATGATTAACGTTTTTATGGTGGACAGAAGCATCTGAAAGCCTACCTGTATCTCTTGAATGAGTTATAAATAAAGTCAGCCTAATTATAAACTATAATGTGGCAGACAAACAGGTCAGCTTAAAGACGTGTCATAGATCCAACAGTTACACAACGGAAAGCAATATGGTGCAGAGGCAGTCCTATTAAAGCTCTCAGAAACACTCAGGGCTGCAAATTAGGAAGGATAAATGAACCAAGTATCTCACTAATAGCAAGGCACGAAACATGCTTTTTAAGACTCTGCATCTTCTCCCTTCAGGCCAAAGTGTGAAAATTAATCCTTTAAGTGAGTTGGACCTAGGTCAGACTAACATTTGAAGTTCATCAGCTGCAGCATCTGAAAGCAGGGAGGCAGCCCCTGTAGCCTGCTCGACTTAGACTCCTGCCAGGAATAAGGAGGGAAGGACAGAAGTGAGGGCGGGAGCACTTCATCCACTCTGCTCGCACATCCCATCAGTAGTTTTATACATAGATCATTTGAAACCTCCCGTTTTCGCAAAGAATGGTATTTGTGCCATGCACTTTAGATATAATAATTTCGAAAAAGTTTCTTGTTATCTTCTGCTACATATAATCTTACTCTCATTGATATCTGCTTGAGAGGGATGGGGCTCTCTCAGGAGAGTGTTTGGGACTGAGCTATGTTCCGCATACAACATCTAATAAGATTTATTGCCTATTTCATTAGTTTGTTGTGAACTCGGGTAGTGCACTAATGGAACAATGAGCTAGACCCTTGACTTGGTAAATACAGAGTCAGAAGAGAAAAGGCTTATGTAAGAGCTTATAAAAACAAGACACTTCAAAAATCAGGCAGCTTCTCTATTCTTGGTTCTCTCCGTTGTGCCTCAGGATGGACAGACATCAGACTGCCAGATCTCTTATATGCATTATTGCATTTTGTAAAGTTTGGGCCTAATGGAGAAAATGGCAAAGATTAAATGGTAGTGTTAAGTTTTCTTTTCATCTTCTGACACTTCAAATCGCTTCATGTGACATTGTACTCATGGGAGATTTGATTACTTTCAAAATTAATGCTGTGCAAGAAAAAAAAGTCCCTTAGGCATATTTCAAAATGTATAAAGGTAATTGCTATTTTCTCAGAATATTTAACCTTGGCAGAGATATTCCCCTTGTTCTGAATAACATCTATATAATAAAACAATATCAAGGACCTCCTAAGGTCCAGGAGTAGTTTTGGTCTATGTTTCACTTGCTGTCATGGTCAGTGCCTGGAGATCTCTCCAGGACATTGGAAAGACTGCCTAACGCTCCATACTGAAAACTAGGTGGAAACAAAGTCTGTTTGGCATGAGGTTTCTGAGGGTAGAGCTCTAGGCTGAAAGTGGCACA
Organism: Eurystomus gularis; assembly: GCA_013400335.1. Taxonomy (NCBI): domain Eukaryota; kingdom Metazoa; phylum Chordata; class Aves; order Coraciiformes; family Coraciidae; genus Eurystomus; species Eurystomus gularis. The sequence continues at coordinate 98,783 of VZZY01008089.1, forward strand.
AATCTCTACAGAACTTCCTGCAGATAAGAAGGGGATAGCCTCCTCTAGAGTCCTTGCAAACTTCAATATTGCTTCCATCAGATAGAAGGGATTGCTTTCTATACAACATACACAGTGACATGTATAGCTATTTTAGTAATTGAACCAACTCTTTCCCTTCACACCTGCACCTCTCTGAAGAGAATGTAAACATTACTGTACACAAATGGAAGGTGCTCAGACATTATAGTTTTTTCTATTGCTACAGCCAAGCAATAGAATTGGTATTCTATGAATACTAGTATTAACAGTAATTGATCAAACAATTGAGTAAACAACTGAGAAAACATTTTTGATGTACAAAAGAGAATAAAGTTGTTACATGCATTCTTGGCTTTTCCTCTTAAAAACTGAGTGCACATAATGAATTTTAAGTTAGTCAAATTAGTAAGTTAATCCATTGCATATAGTTAAGCACCAATGCACACCGACATTTACCAATTGTCTGGCTATTTATTATGCTTTTGACTTGTCCAAATGACAGCTTGAGTAGGTATGTTGGGTTTGTGTCTGGCCGTGTTTTGGTAACAGGGAAGTGGGGTACTGATCTGGGCTTCTCTAAGAAGCTTCAAGAAGCGCCCCCCAGCTCCAAGTCAGACCCATCCCTGGCCAAGCCTGAGCCAAATCAGTGACTCTGTGATAACTTATTTAATACAGGAAACGTGTTTGGCTACTTCCTTCTGGTTTAGGAGTTCTTTTATTTGGGAGAGGAGTGGGACATGAGAGAGACAACGACGTGGACATCGAGGTCAGTGAGGAAGGAGCAGGGGAGGCACACTGGACAGCTATTCCCCTGAGGCCTATGGTGAGACAGCAGGATGAGCCCTTGCAGCACGTAGAGATCAGTGTTGGGGCGGAATCTCATCTGCAGTCCATAGAGGACCCAGTGCTGGACCAGAGGATTGATCCTGAAGAAGGCCATCGCTCTGAGGGAATCCTGTGCACAAGCAGCTTGTCACTGGGAGGATTGTAGCAAGCAGAAGGGACCTACACTGGTTGAAGAAGTTCGTGGAGGACTGTTGCCCATGCGAGGGATAGCACATTGCAGCAGGGGAGGACTGTGAGGAGATTTCCTCCTGAGGACAAAGGAGCAGCAGGAACAACATGGAATGGCTTGGGACTGATTGCAGCCTCCATTCCCTGCCCCGTTACACTGCTGGGGAAGGGGGGAGGAGGTAACAAAGCTGGGCTCAGGAAGAAGGGAAGGGTTGGGGGAAAGTGGTGTGCTTTTTTTAAGTTCCAGTTGTATTTATCACTGTCCTACTCTGATTCAATTGGTGGTTGTTTTGTTGTTTAAATTAAATTGATTTTGTTTCCCTAAGTCAAGTCTGTCTTTTGCCAGTTACCATAATTGGTGAGTAAGCCCTCCTCATTCTTTGTTTAAACCCTCAAGCCTTTTGTTGGATTTTCTCCTCCCCATTGCACCAGAGCAGGGTAGGAGTGAGCAAGTGGCTCTGTAGGATTTTGTTGACTTTGTTTAGAGCAGCTTTAAAAGGGTATTAGAATTAAAATTTGTTGAGGAAGCATAAGTGTTTTTCATACAGAATTGCTGAGTTGGTAATTGTGAAGCTTCTCACTAGAGGTATTCCATTTCAGTGGAACTTCTTTGCTGTAGCAAGCATACAAAGCACATCACAAGAAGAAAATGTCTTGTCAAATTGCAAACATCAATTTTTCAGAGAGGTTAATGGTCGAGAATGCCACCCTACTGATTTTGCAAAGCATTAGGAACAACACAGCTCACTGGGTAATTAATTAGCCTGATACGGGTGCTTGAAGGAGAAGAAGAACATGCACAGCAGGACACTCAGGGCTCAGAGGCCATCAAAGCAAGACTTGCAACTACTTTCCAGTTACACTGTGGTTAAGGCCCTTCTGTTAAACAGAATGATCACTATGATCACTAAATGATCACTATGTTGGCTAGGAATCAGAGACGTGGATCTATCAGTTATTCACTTCAGTCAGGCAGCACTGGTAAAGAGAGGCTCCAGGGAGAGTAGGTGACTGCAGCATATAAGCAGCAACAGTGCTACCCTTCCATGTTGACATGAGGGGAGGGTGTGAAATGCAGCAAAATTCACATTTCTGGCAGTCCAACACTTTGGTGCTGCAAAACACTTCTGGATAATTTTGATTAGATCATCTCAAAATCACATGACATTTTAAAAAGAGTTTTGTGATCTGTTTCTTGGTCTCTGGCCTATGGTTACTTCCATGGGTTATGGTAGTCAAGATGATGAGGGACTTTGGATACACTCAATTATTCTTCGTAAATAAAATTCCTTTGAAAACCTGTTTGTTAACCCTACTAATTAAAGATTTTATCTTTCTGTTTCAGAGTTCCTATTTTTAAACAAAGTTCAGGTACACTGTGCTATTATATATGCCAGTTGTACATTTCCTAGGCAGCAAGATCTACTGCACATCAGTAAGAGGATTCATTTAAGTGTCTCTAGAGTCTTTCTGGTGTAACGCCTGCTGAAGCAAATGGAGAGGGATTGCAGAACTGTGCCTTTAAATAATTTATCTGGTTTAGATGTCTCAGACAGTGATCAATCATTCTTCTTCAAAAATTCTCACTTGCTCTCTGGTGGTAACTTTATCAGCAGGGAACTTGCCGAAGTCCAGATTTTGAAATTGAAGAAAAGTCCAGCAGCCTCATCAGGATGTAGGTAAGAATCTGAAAAAAAGTGAGAATGTCAAGAATGATAAGAAAGCAGTCCATCAGAGGAACTCTGTCGCAGGCTTCAAGAATTTGCAAATACATCTATTTCCTTAAAAAGAAAAAATAAATCATGTTTATGTATATAGACAATGTTAATGTACCTTTTTAAGAAGCCGTTTTGTTTTGTTGCTGTAATATCAAGATGTGTCCACTAGATGGATGTCATTTTCAAGAAGTTGAAAGGTTTGGTTCTGCGCCAGGCTCCGGGCATCAGTTTAGCAACCTCACACAGTGCACTTCCTTTTCTGTTTAACACAACAGAGACTTGAGTAGTGATTGCTGACTACAATCATCTCCACTGATATGGCCAGTCTCACATTGCCTTAGCAAACACAAACATTGCCTGTGACTGTTTCTGAGTGGTTGCCCATGAGTTAAGAGCTACTGGTTATTTTCTCCATTTTAATAACCCCATTATAATATGGTGCTATTGTTGGTCTATTGCAATCAAAATTCAAGAGTCAGTATGCCCCTAAAATCATAACTCAAAATCAACTTTAAAAAAATTTTAATAATGAGCCCATGTGGATTTCTTTTTAGACTTTGGGCTTCTAAGCTTTTCTGGTTCATTCTGGCTTTACCCTGCCTTGGGTTTTATTCCGTTTGGATTATTTGAAAAACATTAATCTGGTGTTTTCTCAGTAACTGTGAGAATAAAATTTGTTTTGTATTTTAAATGAAAGGTAAGGAACGTAAAAAATAATAATGACTGAGAGAATAGACACATAGATCCAGCAAATAATGTGTGGTTTGCAACAAGGATAACAAGTTTCACTAAAACTGGAAGAAAAAAAGTTCCTTTTCTTACTGTTTCAGGCTCATATTTAGCATTATACATTCAGGCACTTTGGTAAACACATAGCTCTGCTTGAAAACATAATTTTAAACTAAGACTTGAGCTATAAAAGTCCCTTTTGAACAACCTGCAAAATAAGCCAGCTGCTTCTGGATCTAAATGCCACCTGGCTTCAAAAACAGAACTCATCAATGGATTTCTCCAAGAAATCCTTGAACAGAGAGGGAAGTAAGAGTACAGTGGAACAAGTAATCTGAGGGTGTTACATGGGAAGGTGTGGGAAAGATCCTTGTGGGAAAGGTAATGGACTTAGGACACAGACCTATATTAACAATCTTCGTTACCCTAAGGATCATGGAACAATTCAGTAGTGAACTAATCTGCATTTAGCATAGTTTTCCAAAAAAGTGACTAGTGAAAGAAGCTTTAATAAAAAGCCATTTGTGTAGCCTACAGAGAAAATACAGATAGAGTGCATGTAAATTAATATTTTTAGACCACTACCATACAAAGCAGTGCTTAAATCAATGAGTTTCTGAAAGACAAACATACATTAAAAAATGAATTAACCTCCAGGCTGCAGAATTTTAATAAAAATAGATCTTAAATAGATGAAGGGCAATGCTTCCAAAACCCATGAAATTAAATTGCTTTTATATATCCTTATTCTTCCTATACCCTTACCTCTGAATAATATTTTCATTTTAATTGCATCAGCAGGTTTGTATTGTTCTTCCAAGTAAATCTGTCATAACTCAGGGTAGCCATGAATAATTTTGTTTCTCAAGTGAAAAATCAAAACCTGGACTATTTTAACTGGGTAATATGACCACTCTTCCTCAAGGGAAATAAAAATACTGCTCCTGACTGTACTCCAGAGTCATACTGAATGATGCCCTCCGTGCTTGGTGAGAGGAAGTTGCTCATCATGGGAGAAGAAATTCAGATGGTGACCTCAACCCATGCAGTTCAGTAGAGCTGTGGAGTAATTGATACTGACTCCTTAGGCACCATACCAGCAGACTCCTAAGTAAAACCTTCATTTTTCTGGGAGCACAGGAACTACAAGCATCACAGAAATGGAAGTTAGTAAAGTATCTCTCGCTGAACAACTACAGAAAACACATAAAAACTGTCTGATTTCAGTCTTGATGGGAGAGTCTATATTGCAGGAGGAGCCAGACTTCAAGAATGAGGCTGTGCCTTTTAGATGTAGGTAGATAAAACCACTTCAAGTGAAATCAGTTTAACTTCCTGATAATTCCCATCAAATATGAATATAAAACTGTCCCTTAACGTATCAAAACTGTAGGTAAGCTTTTTTCTATATTGCAATTTATTTTTTTTTTTTTAAATAGGGATATCTATATTACCTCACTGGGCTTAAATCAGCTCTTAGAAATATTCACATAAGTTTAAAGAAAGCCCAGTGAGGATAACAGCAGGTGCAGAAGCAAATATCTTATATGGTTAAAACTGAGTAATATGGATGTGCCAAATTGCTGGGGAGTAGTTGCCACAGGATAGTCAGTGATACGATGTCAAGCAGGGGTACAGGAGAGAAATCTGCAGTGATGATGGAAAACAAGGGGGAAATACCAAGTCTCTGTTAGGCATCTATAACACAGATTTATAAGTACAAAATGAAATGCAAACTACCCAAGTTAGCTGAATTTTATTCAATCATACCTTCTATCTACTTTTCTTTTAAGCATATTAATCTATCATTTTCAGATTCGTTCTGTAACTCGAAGCAAGGTTTCCTTTGAATGATGATTTCATTAGGATTTGTTCTGCCAGATAGCAATGCCTCCAGAGCTATGTACTACATTAATTCTGTCACATCTTTTACCTTACTTCTATTTTTATTTCACACAATTTATGGAAAAATATCTACATGCTGATAAGAAGAGGATGCTATTTTCATGTATTTCTCCTAATTTAGATGAAAGTTGAGCCTGCAAAATAAAACACAGTTCACAAAATAGGACTGCTTACCATGCTAACTGAATGAGACTGTAGCTTACTAGAAAATTATTACAGAAGACAAGAATTACACTATTTGGAATCAAAGCCAAGTAAGGCTTCACTACATTTAGGAGCTCTTGGAAAAGTCAACACTTTCAAAATTCCCTTCAGTGCAAGCTCTACATGTTTCTTACCACAATCTGGTCATTCCTGCAGTTATATTAAGCCGCTTTCTTTATAAGAGAAAAACTATGAGAGAAAGGTCATGATAAATCATGTAGTCACTATAAAGCCAAGTAATAGTAGCAAACTGAGTTTATCTACCCTGGCGTAGTGTCCTCCCATTTGAAAGGGAGATGGAAGAGGATGTGCTCAGTATAAGGTCTACATGCTCAAAACAGGCAGGAACATTTGCATTGCCCCAGCATGAAGAGGCACTCACTGTCCAAAAATGAAAGTGAATTAAACCCTGTAAGCATCTCTACTCCAGCAAAGAAATTTGGTCAGTTCAGTTAGTGTAAGAATATCTTGTTAGTTTCCAAGTAGGGACCCTTTGGACCTTGCCAACAGAGGCTGTTAAAAAAAAATGTAATGAATTAGCCTATTCCTTCCTACGCTATAACCTCTCCCCCACCAAAAGAGTCTGGGGAAAAAGGCATAATATGGGAAGGAGCATCGCGTTTCTCAATACTTTTAGGCTTTCACTGGCATCTTCTGCTGTCATAAGTCTCCTACAGAGGAAAGGGTCCTGGCCACCTGGCTAAAGCAGAAGCCATCAGTGTCCTACAGTGATGAGCTAAACCTATCTGCTTTAAAAAAACATTTCACACTCCTGCATCAATGACACTGGAGAGAACTCTACACAGAAAAAAAGATTGGTCTTATTATGAAGAAAAATGGGCTTGATTTTGAATTAGTACCTATTGTATGCTAGCTCCTATCTGAAGTAGGAAACAGAGTTGATGGAATAACTAACTATAAGGTTGTTGAAAATAGGTAAAGAATTTGTGGTTTACCTAGTAGTAGCCAGGATAGCTTAGGTACCCCTCAACCAGGCTTAGTTTTGGGCTGTGCTAAATACTGATTAATACCTTTTCATCTCCACTAGTATGAAGTGTTGGTTTTGTTCTAAGCACACAACATATTGAGACAATAAACACGTGGAAGTGCATCACATGTCCTGCAATTAACTGTCACCAACCTCTGCATCATCCCCAGATGACTGACTGATTCAGTTTAAGCCCAAATTCAGTTCCCAGGTAAGTGACATGTTCAGTTTACTAGGTAGGACTGTGTTGATGATGCAGGAGAAGAATATTTTGATGGCATAACACATGGAAGCCCTTCTATACATCAAAAATGCCAAACTTTAATGGGTTTACAGAGGCTCATTCTGGCTTTCTGCCATGAAGCCTGCAGGGTAGGTTTAACCCTGGTACATTGCTTCTTCTAATGTATGTGCATGGAGTAGGACCCAGTAATCAGTGAAGAAACACGTACAATAGCCTCACACAAATGTACACTAACAAAGTGGTTCAAGAACCCACGTGTAGAAAGCCTCTGAAGAAATTACTGCAAGCACCTTGCTTGCTTGAACATTGCAGAAATAGGCCTCAGCTGGTTCTTTTTCTCATGGTCTGTCACATCAAGGTTTGTTGCTAGCTAGGGACAACTGTTTGATTCTTCTGCTCTTACTTCCCTGAATCAAGGACATTTAAGAGAAAGCAGTGGGTTGTACACCTTATCAAATACAGAAGGTGAAAAAGTCACCTAGGAAATTGTCACTTAATGAAGTGTTTCCTCACACTTGTGGAAACAGAACTTGTATTCCTGTTACATTTTTCATGTCCTCTGTCAAAATAAGGTAAGACAATTTGACTACTGATAGCTGATTTAGAATAAATTTCAATCAGCATCTCATGTGTCCTTTCATTTTTTTAGAATATTACACTGTTCTGTGAGTACAATATGAAAAACAAACAGTCCATGAAACAATCAGACGCCTCATTAAAAAAAAAACTGTGTCAAGCCTTACTGACCAAGCCTTGATATGAAAAAAACCCTATTAAAATCCTTTTACAGTGCTCCAGTGGAGACCAGTCATCACTTATAGACAGTTCTCAGCAGATTTTATTTTACTGGTGGATAGGTCTTTTAGAGGTTAGCATTGGTATTTATTTTAATGAGGCAGAAGTAAGGTAAGGGAAATACTGAGATACGAGAAGGAAAGATGTAACCCTGACTAACTTTTGTCTTTTTACTACAGTCTCATGAAAAGACTGGGGTAAAGTCATTAGCACACATGGGTACAGATCAATGTACTAACGATAAATGACAGAAAGAGTGAAAGAGGTGAAAGAAAAAGCCAGTGAGGAATACAGAGCAGACAATGCTCAGCTAAGTCCTGAATGTGCCAAAACCTTCCAGGCAGTCTGAAGGTGGTCTAAGCAGATGGGAAGCATCAAAGCTGAAGGGTATTGTGCATGATAATGAGAGAATTTATGATGCAGCAGAGGCACGTTGAGCCTTGCAATGAATATCAGGTGAAAATCTTTGTCCTACAGCATTTGGAACCAGAAGTACTCCACTACTAAGTAAGCCCAGCACAGTAAGATTTGAGGATATGGCAGCCTGGATTTGAAGGCATCACAGAGCTACAGCTTTCTTTTTACCTTGTATGAAAAGTCAGCATTAAAGTAAAGCTAGTTAACTAAACTGGTGACAGTCACCCAATGATAGTTCACTGTGGTTTAGATTCTTAAGCAAAGCAAAGCACTAGTCTTAACCAAAATAAGAATACACAGATCAGTGTTGGTCTTGTTAAATCATTCCTCAGGATCCAAATGTTCTTCTATTTAGAAAGACCACAGGTTTTAAATTCAGTAATTGCAAGACAGTAGAACAAGTTGTGGTGCTGGTTTACACCTATAACATGGTAGAAAAGAAGAATAACCTGCCAAATGCAAGTGCTGTGTGGAACCTGTCCTCAAAATCCACTAGAAACACTAAATTTGCAAAACTTCATAGGAAAATTTTAGGAATGTTGAAGATTTAAAACCGAGTTACCTGGTGTGAAAGTCTTTAAACAGCTTCAGTACAAGATTCAGTGTTTGAGCTCACAGTCTTGATCCTTCAGAGGAGGGGAGAAACATGTGCTTATCATATGCCATGGTAGTTGGCTGAAATAGATCAGGCACCAAATAAGCATGGCTGGGACACAAAGCTACAGGTATGAATAGAAAATACAAAACTTCTGTTAGTTTCAAAATAAACCCTCTTTTCATTTGAAGTCCTCAACCTTAGCTCAGGTAGAAAGAGCCTCAAACTTTGCACTCAATACAGCATTTCTTTAAGAACAAAAAAAGCAGTAAATTGATGCAGGTCTACAAATTGCCGCATTAAGTCTGCTATACACAGCCCACACACAATAACATAAGGGTAATGTAAAAACATGCATTAGGGATGAAGAACAATATTAGATCCATCTCTCCTTCTATGAAAGGATGAGCTGAGAGCTGGTGGTGGGTGAGTACTGCTAGCAAAGCAAACACTTCACTATCTGTGGGTGAACATTTCATGCATGCTCTTTATTATAAAGCCCACTGAAAACTTAAAGCTTCTTTTCTGAAGGAGCTGTTGTGTAACTCTGATATCAGGGGTTTTCAGTTGCTGCCCTTTTTGAACAGGTTATGGAACACATTAATAGCAGAAGGCTCCACTTCACCTGTTTACAAACCTTCCCCACACTTGTCCACCATCCCAGTTTTGTCCACAGGCTCCAGTTCAGTGCTGGGGCTGAAGGCTCAAGCCTGGCTTTCTTGGATAAGCACTGCCATGGACTGCAGCAGGAAGGAACCTTCATTTAAAACTAAGCATATTCTCAAGGGTCTGGCAGAATCAGAAATGCTATTTTCATAAGTTTAAACTACTACTCTACCTTTGATTCCACCAAATAAGCTGCTGTGTCTATAAAAAGGACCTTTGATTCCACATTTATGTAAAGCTATGTATGCCTATAGCTGTATAACTGATATAACTTGCATATATGCTTGGAACCTACACTATATACACTATATACTTTCTTATGTTTGTGTTTCATTGTTATTATTGTAGTCAGGAATCAGGCAGTAGGTTCACGCATGTCGTGTCAACAGCATTACTACAAAATTCAAATGAACAGATCAAAATAAACCATTCCTTCTTTCTGTTCACGGCTCATAAACGTGCTTTGAATTTGCTATTCAAAATAAGTATGGATTTATTGATACAATTCCACACACACACACCAATTCAATGCAAATACTAGAGCTTCAGAATTCCTATGGGGAGTACAGGCTGTCACAAAATGTTTTGGATGCCCAGACTGTAGGGATTCAAAAAGCAACTAGACAATTTCATGAAAAGAAAATCCAGAAAGCTGCTATTGAACCCAAAGACCACCACTTTTGGGTCAGGATGTCTTTCAGTTGCAAATCACAGGAAGCTTGGGAAAAGTGCTGGGAAAGTACTATTATAGGTATTCCCTCTGCTAATGATCTACCTTAACCATCAAGGCCAGTGTTGGAAACAGGAAACTGAATGAAACCCATGACTGGTCATACTTTTATCTGACCCACTACTGCCTTTCTTGTGTTTCAGTGTCTTATGACATAGATAAAAATATCATTCTGCTTTGCTGATTTCATGGTTTGTGCAGCTATCTGCTACAGTAAAAAGTCAAAGTATTGACAGATTATATTTATGGTAGAAATTAACTTTCATAAAACACTGAAAAATCTTGCTTACCTTTGTGTAACCATGGTATTTTAAGCTGAATTTTTCCCTTCCAAACTTGCCATAGGTGTTTGTGGAAGCAGAGAGTATCAATAGATTAAAAGCCGTACACATTTGTGGACAACAGGCCCAAAAATGGATACTAAAAGAAACAAATAGGAATGCTTCCTTGATATCCCTAATCCAAAAATTTTGACTCCAGGGCAGCAGAAAGGGAAAGAACAGCAGGATGTGGACAGGTTCATGTGTTCACCCCAAACAGCTGCTCCAATTGTCCCAGCCACGGACACAATGCATGGCTAGTCCAAGGCAGCAGGCAATTTCTTAAATGCTTGTCACCACAAAAATTACAAGAAGGGGACCTGGCTGCCTAAGCTATTACTGCTTTCTCTAATATGCCTTGAATGATGAGTGAAGTGAACATGATCAAAGGGATGAACACAGAAGTAAGCAAGCAATCTCTGCCACACACATTGCGCTGTGGGTACCACTGTGCTGGTTCAGTCGTATCCCCATTACTGCTCATAACAGCAGAGGAGAGGCAAGCTTCTCCAACACTTCAAAACCCTTATGGCTGCATTATTTGCTCATTCTGTTGAGGACAGACCCATAAGCACTGGAACTGCAAGGAGGAGGGTAGATTAATAGGCCAACATAGCCAGCAGGAAACTCGTTAAACTGGCAATGCTTCCAATTAAGGATAATCATGGAAGTCATTATCAGGACATCCAGAGCAGAAAGAGCAGCTGAAATACAGCATAGTAAAAATACAGGACCACAGTTCCGTGACATGGGCCAGCAAGGATTTGTGACTATAGGAAAAGGGAAAAAGGGTTCTAAAGCTGGATGTGCAGACTAGTTCCAGGGAGTTTCAGAGGCATCTTTCTGACTTTAACTTTCTGAGAACAATCTGTATATTGTAATTTAATTGGCTATAAGACTCCCCAAAGCATAAAATGGGGATGCATATTGGATAATACAGTCTCAGCCACCACGAAGGAGAACAGTGCATAAAAACTTGTTACACAGACTTCACTAACCTTTATACAATAAAAAAACTCTGTTTAGGGAAGCAAACTTTTATATTTCCAAAAAAATAATACCTGTGAACAGCTGCCAACATATAATCATCTCATTAACTGGGACTTACACTAGTGGTAATATAGGCAGGAGATGATGCAAATAATTACATAGAAATGTATGAGTATATGGGTAATATTGTGCTTTGCACAGCAATGATAAGACAGTTGGACCTGAGACATCAGCTACCCTGAACAAAAAGGGCTGACTGCAGCTTGAGTAACTGCTCAAACTGACTTTAAGTAGGTCAGTTGCCAATAGTATTGTAGCTACAGCAGCATGGATTTCAGCACAGACTGAAGGGCTGGACAGGTACAAAACCTCTCTGACAGCTGCACTAGGTTCTGTGCAGTTGCATCTATTTTCTTAGGGGGACCCAAGCAGCCAGTTTAAAGCTAATTGGGAACAGCTACGTAAGCAGAGGTAATGTCATGAAAGCAGCAGAGTCCCACTATGAGTGATGCTTGGTACTGCTCTAGTTATTACTCTCCTGGTGCTGGGCAAGAGGACACTTGGCACAAAACAAAACTGCCAGACAAAAATGGATAAACCTAGGAAAAGAAATTAAAATTTACTTGCAGAATTAAGAGCATTTATAGCTTGCAACAAAGTCCAAAAGTTTCTGCTTAGCCCACCAGCGCATTAATGCAACTTTACTGGACCTGACTCTGATTTCACTTCTGTCCATTTAAAGCAAAGGAGTTATGCTAGCATGAATTCGAGCAAAGTCTGAATGAGGTGCTTCTTACTGCAGTATCTACGTGCTGATAGGATGTTATGCAACCATAATACCATTCCAGAATGGTGTACAGTACGTTTCTTGGTACATGAAATACGTTCTACAATAGGCCAATCATTGATAAAAGCCTATAAGATTTTCCTGGTTTTACCTTAGTAGAAAAGCTACTAAGAAGAATAACAACAGCTAGATTCTTGGATGATGTGAAGTATGTACAAGTTGCTCTGCTTTTATTACCTAAGCACTAATGGCAATTTCAGAAAAGGAATGCAGGCGAAGTGGCACATAATAGGAGATCAGTTATGAGAGTAGTAAGTCATGTTAAAAGTCTGGCAAGTGACTAACATTGTCAGGAATATAACCAGTCCACTGGCTCTAGTTTTAAAGAAATTAGCTAATACATTTACTGCATGAAAACAAAGGCAAAATCAAAGGATTTGGGGGAATAAATAGCATTTAAATTCTTAAAATCAAAGCCTATCATGTTATCACTTTCCATTTCCAAAATGTGAAGAAGCTTCTGAAAAAGTCAACCAGAATCTCAATTGCAGATTCAAGATTAACTCGGGAGCCCTGCCACACCATGGTGTGCATATGCCTTCTTTACCTGATGGCAGTGACATGGATTGCCTGTTTGGGAGGAAGAGAGCATGAGAGTCTACCTTGCTTGACTTACGTCATATAGCAAGCTGTATTTTCATACAACTAATCATAACCTAATCAACGATAACCTAATCATAAGAAAACATCTCTTTAAAGAAATGAAGGCTTCCCCACAATGGGACTTTGAAGTCGGACAACAGAATTCCTCATCAAAATCCAACTCTGCAGAAAAAAGTGCTGGATTCAGTCTAACTTTACTATATAAACATGCTTCTATTTTTGACTTCGGGAAATTCAACTAAATTTTTCTTAGTTATTTCACAGCTGATTTTTCCAATCCGTAAGAACTCAGCTGTCCTTTGGGAACATAACAGCACAGCTGCCTTTTTATATGGGAATAAGTGTAAAGTAACCAATATCCCTCACATACAGCCCTCTATGGACTGGCTTTTGCAAACACAAGGCCACTCAGGGTCTTAAGTGGCTTCTTTAATGAAATATGTCCACACCTACTATGCAGACATAACAAATCCTGATTTACTGTGGATTTACTCAGTGCGTGTAATACTTCCATGAGTCTACTGGAATATGCCTGGCTATAACTGAAGTAACCTAAACTTGTGTGTTTAACACTCTCTAGTGATAATATGTTTGATTATGCCCTGCCATGCATTAGCTGTTTGGCCATCAGCACGTTTCCAAACAGTTACTGTCCAGCTAACTGCAATTCAGGGCTCACGATCACCCTCCCTATAGATTCCAGGATGTAATGACAAAAATACACACTCTGTCCACTATCCTCTACTCTCTGCTGTACTCGTTAAGCATCAGTCTTATTACCAAATTGAAATTATCCAAGTATAAAATTAACACGACATACTTTAAACCCTGTGTATCAGTTTCCTGTTCACTTTCACAAATCCAAGAATCACAGTGACTGTTGTTTATACAGTTAAAATGAATTCTAATCACAGCAACAGATTTCAGCCAATCCAAAACCAGAATGTTTACTAATGAAGTTAGACTTCACAGAGGTTACCTAACAAGACTTTTTTTTTCCCCCCTCCTTCTTACCCTTGCCCCTGCTCAGGTTGGGAAGCGGGTAATTCCATTGCTGCAGGTAGTCTAGTCTCCAGATTTCAAAGGGAAACCTGCAAGAAAAGGGCTCTGTAAGGAAGCGGTATAGGATGAAAAAGATGCAGGGGCATAACAAATGAAGATTTCTAGAAACATGCTGAAAGCCGAGTTTCCCCCTCCCCCCAAGTTTATTTTAGGACAAACAGTGAGAGTCTCTGAGCAAACAGAAACCTTCTTCACCAAAGCTAAAGATGCCATTTCACACAAAGATTACATACAAATCATGACAGAAGTTTTAAACCATTCAAATCATTGTTCATATATATAAATGTTATTTGATACATATAAAAACATACTTTTCAGTTAATGACAAAGGCTAACATAGGGAAGCTTTATAAGTACAATTATTCATGGTAGATTGTTCATTTTCAACAATAAATTTGTTACCCACAGCAGACAGGCCCTCCGATAGAGAAATGAAAGGAAAAATACTAAGTCAGAAGATACAATTTCACTGGACAGGGATATATAGCTCTAGTCTGCCTGGACAAAACTGTAAAATGTACATCTGTACAGCAACACTGATAGCTTTACTCTTTCATAACTGCTGTAATGGGAAGAGATTTTGCCCTTATGAAAAGCACAGCTTCATGAGGTGAATGATCTGGTCCACCAATTTTTTAAGGTCACTGTACATTAATTGAGAGATGAGTAATTCGGTTATTATGTAGAAAGAAATTAAAATTGATGATCCTCTCAAGGCCAGGCTATGCAAGTAATGACTGAGAGTGATTTTCATCTGTAAGCTCTTCACATGTTTACATGAAATAAATTCTTCTTTTTCCAATGATGGGATGTTGCCATTCCAGAAATCCTCACAGCTGGCAATTTCAGTAGAGCTCAATAATTAAGTGTATACAGACCCCGTCTTTATCTGCATAGAGATCTTTGTTTGGGGTCAGATCCCATACACATCAGAAAGGTAGTGTGTGGAAATGTCTTGCAGTTGTGTATCCTGTGCTTCTATGGATATAGAGAAAGTCACGCTTCAAAGCTGGTGTTCATTATAGCTGCTATAATTATAGAATACAGATATTTTCTTTATGTGCATAATGTAAATTTTTACATAGTGTAAATTCAGTAACAGCGAAGTGAAGGTTTCCAGCACAGAATTTTTGTATGTGAATTTTAAGTGTCTGGATACCATTCTGAACATTTAACCGTTGTTTTCAAAAATCATGTCTGAAGTTAGCTTAGAAAAGCATCTACAAGTAAAGCTGTTTCACTGCTGTGCAGTGTATCTCATTTTTTTAATGCTGAGAAGATGAAAACTTCATTAGCTCTATAGGTTACTGTAAAAGTAATGTATAAATGTTAAGAAGCAGCTTGTATAATTTGTTTTCCTAACCCAGTGTGCTGACAGAGAATTCTTGATCTCAAAGGATAAGATTAATTATGAGTTGGGGGAATGTTTCCTTGGTTTTATTGGTCCTGCAGAACATATTAGAGAAAGTTTGGCCACATAATAACCATAGCTTCAATGACTTCCCAAACAGAGGCAGCTTGCTTCCAAGCTGCTCAAACTATATGTGTCCATACAGGTGTGCTGTAAGGACTCAGCCACAGTACCAGAGGGAGTCAGTAGCAGAACAGGACACTCAATTGCATAGAGCTGAGTTTGAAGCTGGTAACATAAACATCTGGATTGTGTTGTACAATTCCTGCCTTGATATGTTTGCACTCACAAAAGAAGACCATTGCCGCCTGTAGCCACTGAAGCGTAGGGCAGAGATGTCCAAATTAGCCTTAAGCATACCAGCTCGGGCACTGTACTGTGGCCATTGCAATGCAGAGACCCCAGCTTCTCAGCAGGGTGATTTAATCTGCAAGTGCACTGTGCTGCTGTCACTATCAAGTAGACATGCCCTAACTATTTCTATTGAACTTAGCCTCTTTTATATTAATGGATTTCACTGCTTGAGGTATTTTAATTGTGTTCCATTGCCAAAGGCTTTCTAATACCTTGATGATGTTTTATGTAGAAACAGAAGTTTCTGGTTGCTTGAAGACTGAGGTGACATCCTGAGTAATTGCACAGCTTCGGAAGATAGTATCTGAGCATATGCCTGACAATTTCACATTTGCATTTGATAACCCCATAATTCATATGAATAATCTAAAAACATAACAAATGCTCCAGTGGCTCGGACGCATTTATTTTTAAAGGCAATTATCATACAGACTTCCCAACATTCCCAGCTATCTGGCCAGCTTTTAATACAAGTGAACTAGACACTGATAATGAATAAAACAGCCTGATGAGGCTGGTCTCACCTGAACAGTCCTTAGCAAGACTATTTTGCTAAGTGAGATTCCCGTATCTGTTGAAGCATGATCGTACTGTGACACTGATAGTATACAGTGAGGTGGCAATTTCAAATCACGCTTTTTGCATTATTTTAATGCAGACAGCACCCAATCTAGTTCACAGGATTGTCCCACAAGGAGTTGTGCCAGCAAAGCTTGGAAGATGGGGACAAGGTTTGTGCCACAGCAGTGGAAACAAACTGTGGAAGCCAGCTGTCATAACATTTCCTAATGGTGCCTAACATTTTGTACTGAAAAATTATGGATACGTTAGCACAGAATTAGCACAATTCCTAAGGAAAGAACACATTCAAAAGAAAGATTAGGAGAAGAATATCTTTTGCTGATTTTTTTTCAGTTTTGGGGGAAAGCATAGTCTGCAACATTGCCATATTAAAGTCTGAAATGGAAGATAAACCATGAAAAAAGTTATGTATGTGGAAAATATTACTTAAAGATGAATGGACATGCTTTAATTCTCCCTTCCAGCTTTACTATCACTGCTGAGTAAAATGCACCTTCCTCTCACATATGATGTGGTTACAATTGTGCAGATGAGCAGCATTCCTGTTTAGATCAAGACTTCATCCAGCCCTGATACAACCACCATTAATTCATGCAATACAGATATTGCTCTTATTGAAACCCATCTCATATGCTCATTATATTTATATTATATGTACAAAGTCAACCACAAGAGCCAAAGGAATGCTGTACAGCAAGCTTGAAATTTTATTATTTACAGAGGTTCTGCCATTATGTAATTTCAGTTTTCACCTCTCTTGATGGTTATTGAAGACGTTTACATGAGGATATATACACAGATAAGATCCTCAGACAGTGGAAAACTGAAAGTCTGGCTCAAACCAGAACTATATCAGTTTACACCACCTCAACATTTGATGCAGGTTTTGTGTTGCTCAAAAGCTTGCTTGTTTCTTGCTTGAAGTCAGTGTTCACTGCTTGCAGTGTTACCATGTGCTGCTTTAAAGATAATCTGGTTGCCAGAAACAGTGAAGTATGTCTGCATGAAAGAAATAAGCAGCAGGAGCAGAGGCACTCTTAACCCACACACACACAAAAAATGTAATTTTCAGGAAAATGTACTTAGCAATTAAAAACAAATGGAAAGATATGATGAAAACAGTATATTAACAGAACTGACTGTTTGGAAATAAAATACTCTCTTTTTTCCACTATTTATCAGCAACTTTAAACCAAAGTGATTTAATTTTTAAATTATTTAGATGACTGGATTGACATGAAAATAGGTAACAGTTGAGGTAAAAACATATGATTTGCTTATGAGTGCCAAAAGAATGGAACAAATCAAAATATATAACATGACATAATATTGTCAATTAACTTTTGTAGAGTCTATTATTTTATATTCAGCTAAATAATACTTCATTTTTCTATTTCTTCCAACATTCAAACACCATGGCAGGGGGTTGGAACTAGATGATCTTTAAGGTCCCTTCCAACCCAAACCATTCTATGATAATATCACAGTACTGCTCATTTCTCTCTTTTTGACACAAAAAAAGTAACAAACACCATTAAAATGCACAAAAAAGCTCCCATAGACATTTACTCCATCAATACTTTTTAAAGATTTCTCTATAATCTTGCATTTTAATTAAAGTTGCTGTTCTGTTTTGCTTGGATATTAGGAGGACTTTTCATATTACAAAACATCTTACCCCTGTTTGAACTATTCCACCAAAATTAATCCATCTTGTGTGGTTTTTAAGTATTTCAGTATCTCATTAGCAGATTAAAAATTTAGATGATGGCATGCATTTTCCTTCATCTTGTCTTATCTGATGCAGAATTTTTGAAAAGAATACTGAAAACAGTAAATTCTCCTGTACTCAAACAACCATTCTGGTAAAGAGGGATTGATTATAAAAATCCAAGGCAGTAGAAAGAATGTGACAAATATTTTTCACATGATTTCAGTCTACCAAATTATTTTTACAACTACATTTATAAGTGGAAGCACTGACACTTAAAAATCAGAATTTCTGTAAATCATAAGCTAACTTCTCTGCTGATCTAAGGGAAAAAACTTCTCTAAAGCTTCTGCAGATGTACTCAGCTGTATCAAAAGCCATTTACTATTGTCAAAGCCTGTCAATTTTTTTTGTGATATGTTAGACTACATTCTGTTTAAAACCAGGAGTGCAATCAAGTGCAAAGCAGTAGAGGACTTTCCTGCTTTGTCTTCTACGAAGTGGTCACCAAATGGTCTGCTGGTGAGAAAAAACTTGTTATTTCGGAAGAGGGCTGGAAGGGGTGATCCAACATTGACTCATTTCTGCCCACCTTTTCTGTAATAAAGTCAACTTCTAAATAGTTATTGCAGTCACTTAATAAACAGATTTATTTTTCTAAAGGAAAGCAGGGGAACAAAAAGGTAATCAGCAAATTAAAAAAAAAAAATCTGAATTAGTAAACAAAAATTTAATTCCCCTTGACCTAAAGTGGTCATAATCCAGTGCAGTTACCAAAAAACTTCAGGGTTTATAAATGCAAGTATACTAACGGACCAGTCTTTAATTGTTAATGTCTGTCTATAGCAAGAAAGTGGACTATATTATAAAAGGGATACATATCTGACATATATATCCTCATGCCAAAAGTTTTACTGTATTATAGAACTAGAGAAAGGGAAAAAAAAGGTTCATTTGAAAAGAAACTGTTAATGCTGAATACACACAATGAACTGTACATACTACTAGTTAGTTACCATAAAAATATGTAATTAAGAACAACTTTCATAACACATTGAGAAGCTTAAATTTACACAATTTTCCTAATAAAAAAAAAAATTCCAAATGTGTCTAGCCCTTTGAATTTCAGTAGTCTACGAAGCACTCCTTACCTTGTAAAAGTTTCAAAAATAAAAAGGAAGTGTATCCAATCTCCTGTTTTGGTTTATTACTGGTTTATTTTACATTTCTTGTCGGTATAAATGGCCTTCAGCAATATACATAACAGTTTAAAAAATGCCAAGTAAAATCTGATTATTTTGTCATAGGTCCTTAGCTTTGGGTTGTGTCCTTGGCTGAAAAGTCCTTCTATGTGACTTGGAAAGCAATACTGTGATTTTATTAGCCATGCTGAAAACTTGCAAATCATTTCCTCCTATTAAAAAAGACTTTCTTTGTATTTAAATAGATACAATTCAAATAATGTTAACCGAAAATCTGTTTTGGAGAATACACAGGGCCCAGTATAGTGCTATTTGAAATCTGTGGACATAAGGAAGAGTAAAACCAGCATTCCAAAAGGTGTATAAATCCATTTAAAAAAAAACCCTCCATGTCTGATTAAAAAAGCCTTTTAAAAATTAAAGCAAAACAACATACATTAAGCTTTAAATTTACTACAGCTTCTTAAATCCTCAAAAGAGAATTTAATATTTAATGTCTTCAGCAGTTCATGTTTGTGCTGAAGTTTTAAACTAGGCCAAACAACAGGCTCAATGGGAAAAGTCATTAAGTAGACTGAAAGTTTATTGAAGTGATATTTCAGTTTTTGGCATCAGTAGTTCCACTTGCGGGTGTAAAGAATATTCATTCAATGAAATTATTTCAATACCTAGATCATACAATGTTATGAAGTAATTGGTAAATTAGTTCAGCAGAACTTACTTTTCTTTTTTGCTCTAAAAACTGTTGTAAGATCTTATAATTCTGAAAAGCAGACAAATACGATAATCATGAGTGTTTACTAATCATATGTAGAGTTTCCTTTGGTTTAGAAGCATAGCAAAAAAGTTGTAATTAAAGAACACTTTTAAAAATGTTATTGACTTTGTATTTTGTAATGCTTTTGTACATTTTAATTGAATTGCACTTTGCATCACGGTCTCATTGGGTGGAAACTAAAGTTAATATTCTCTCAATGATAAATGCACTTTTTGGTGATTCTGTGATTCACCATTGCCTAATAAAATGACATGCAAAAATTAAAAGGCCAAATACATTTACTGTATTACATAATTTCTTAAATAAGCATTCATAATATTTCCCATAGCATATTTCCATTAGGAAATATGAACTTTATACTCACTTGCAATTGACATCTTTAATGGCTGCCAAAGAGAGGAAATCAACTCCCCTTTAGAGAGCTGACTAAATCAGTGCAAATGCAAGGCAAGTTTAGAACTATTGTTTGATTTTAGTCTTCCTTATTAATGATTAGAATCATAAATAATATTGATGACTCAATCACTTCAGTTTAATCTTTGCAGGTTTCATTGCAATTAAAGCCTTGTTGAGTCACAATTGAGATATTGCACTGTGAAGATGTCATATTTCTAATTTGTCATATATATAACATATTTATATCTATCCCAAATATCAATGCTGGAGAAAGTGAAAGGGTCATAAAAAGATTGAGAGAAAGGCATTTTGGTATTGGAGCTATACAGATGACACAAGCTATGCCTGGGGATGCCAAAGATGCAAAGCTTTTGATGTTATCTTAATTTTCACAAGAACCAAAGCCATTTGCTTGCAGTTTTCAGGCAAGATCCACAAAATGAAATGCCAATGGATTAAACTCCTGTCAGTTATAAGGACATACATCCACAAGGTCACCAATTCTAATATACTGATGTACCGGAGGAAAACATTTTAGCCAGGAACTTTGTGAGGAAAATCCTGGCAGGTGCAGAGCTGCACACTTTAAGGTCATTGCTAGTCCTCTTCAAGTTAGAGTCTGCATCAGTGACATTTCCATGCTACAAGGAATTTTAGAAATAAATACAGCTACATAATAATGTGTCTCTTCTGCATCCCCTCCCCAGCTCACCAGACCTGCTCCCTTCCCCATAGGCGGTCTGGTTCCCATGGCAATGTAACCACCTTCATCTGCTGTTTTGTAGTTCCCTCCCCTTGTGCCACCCCCACTCTGGCATGCCCCAAACATGCTGAATGTGGAAACTCTGTCAAGTTTACTCATATTGTTAAAATTAACAGTCTGGGGGCTAGAGGGATGTAAAAATCAAACCTCTCTCAGATGTTTCTCACTGATAGCCCTCCTGGAGCTTGAACAGACAAACAAATGCAAGAAATGCCAACCATGTGTCATGAAGTTACTTCTTCATGTAACCATGGCAAAGTGTAGGCAGCTAAGCAAAACTGTGATCATTTTGAGTGGTTTAAAATATTCTTACCGTCATTAGAGAGGCCAACTTATGGTCAAATAGGATTTAGACCAACCAGGTGATTTGGGATTAGAGGCCAAACTTGGTTTGATATTTCTGTTTGCATTGGACCTTGTCAAAAAATTTCAATCTAATGAGGAAATTCAAAATTATATTTAATTTTAAGACATGACTCCCCCAGAGTCTAAAACTCTAGGCAGCCAGGACCATGCCATCAAAGTAAAAGGGACAGAGCACAGGTCCCTTTGCCCGCTCTTTAAACACAGCGCAGTAGATAGCTGTCACTGGCAACCTGACAGCTCCCAGGGTGGTTCTGCATAACTAAGCCAATGACATGATACATTTGGAAAAAAGTTCCTAGGAGGATTTTGCTGGTTAGCAGCTATCACTCTTATGACGTGTAATGGTAAACTAACAGTTAGTGTACTATAAGTGTAAGTTTTCATGGCTGCTTGGAAATGTCTTAGCTTGTCTGACCCATGATTTTTCTATAGCGTTACTATTTTAACAGCAGCGTCTCCAAACCAGTAGACAACCCTCACATGCTTTTTTTCCCCCTGCTTTCTGTTGCAACCTGACTACAGTTATTGCAAACTACTATGCTTTTTTTTTTGTTAATCAATCTTATCTAACATTGCTCATGCGTTACAGCTGCAAAGCAACATTAGTAAAGCAGATAGCTATGCAACTTTGCAGCCCAGTAGACAGAACTTAAATTGATGTACGTAAGGGTTGTTCAGGTTTTTTAACAGGAAGATGACTAACGCAAAGACACAGGTGCCTAGTGCCACTTGAGAAAATTGTGGTCTTTCTCTCGTCTTTGAGTCACACTGAATTGCAGAACTCACGGACATTTGGTTGTGTGCACCTCATTCAATGATATTCTGAGAAGCAAAAATGGCTGAATGGCATCCATATGGTTGACAGCTTGATATGCCGAGTAACAAGGTAAACATTTTGGCAGCAGCAGAGTGCAAAAAACATATTTTGAATATAATTATTTCAGCTTACTCATTTAGCAGGAGTAGGTAGCTATCAGCATACTGTCTGTTCATCTGGGATAATAACTACCAATGCAGCCCATTGCTTTTAGTATGTGCAATATCTTAATAGTTTGAGACAAACACACTTTATTTCATAGAAATAAAAGGTGAAGTTCTTGTATACATAGCATGTTTGTATAACTCAATATCAGCCTTGATGCCTCAAATTTATTTATTCATGAAAAAAATCTTAAACACTGAGATCATCCCTGCCCTCTTTCTCACTCAAAGACATACACTCCAGCTTAAAATTGTATATGTCTTTATTTTGTCTTTCTCAATCATTTCCTCACATCTTTTCCTCTCAATTATCTCTAAGCAAACTGGATGTATACAAAATACTTAAATAAAATTGAGGTAACATTTTTACTCCCAAGAGTCTATAAAGCATAAAACAGAATACCATACCATGTTAGTTTTCAGGTTAAGTGAGAAAAAAAATATATAAATTTGCACATATACCATTTGCCAAGAGCCAAAAGCCAATGAAACCTGATCAGAGGACCCTCACTTATTTTAGATTGGGACTGGTTTTGGCTGACTGTATTGCTTTCTACCTAACGCCAAAATAGCACAAGTGCAAGTATAAAGACATTTACAGAAAGTGTATTCTTTATTCTTGTTACTTGAAGGATTTACAAACTGTTTGTACTACTCAATACATGCAGCAAATCTTATTACAGGGTTCATGCCCCTTCATTAAATACAGTGTTCTGGAAAAAAGGCAAATAAGTGCAACAGTGCAACTGGGAAATGAACCCTCAACCCAAAACTGAAGCCTGAACCTAACATTCTCTGCAAGTGCCCATAGTTCCTTCAATTATATCTAAAACTTGTAAGCAGGAAAGTGTTTTACAGAGGTACTAAAGAGCTAATTTTTATGTCATTGGCTAACCTCCCCCTCTCTCATCTCTTTTCTCTCTTCCCTCCAAAATCCCTGTGACTTAAGCATGATTAATGAAAAAAAAAAAAAAAAAAGAAGAGGAGGTGCAATTCTTTGGTGATGTCTGTGATACAGAAATAGTAATAGCACCTATGGGAACAATATTATCTTTATTATTTTATCAACTCTGGGCTAGGGGATGATCAACACTAACAATCACTCAAAAAAGTTGACATAGAAATAAATCGAGGAGAAGTTATAAAGGAAGTAAAAGCGATATATTCATTCTTCCATCTCATTTGCTTCATGGAATGCTATCTTTCCATTTATTACTCCTATCCCTAAAATATAATAAAACACAAGCCTGCAAATTAGAATACTTGACAGAGAGAGTTATACTTCCTCTTCCTCATACAACACTCTGCATTAAGTACCTCTCATTTCTAGCGTAAGTCTTCCAACTTACAATATTTTTTAAAAGGTCTGATTTTCAGCATGGATATTTTTCTAACACGCAGTTTTACATGTGCAAGTAGTTGCAGGCACAGTTTTGCTCTACTCAGCAATGAGTTTGAAGCCCATTTTAGAATAATCAGTTGTTCTATTAGCCATTGCATTTGCCATCAAGTACTTAAAGTACTGAGTGATCAAGTTTCAGAGATCTATCCCAAAAACCATTATTACCTAGCTTCTTAGTATCTTCAAGGGTATGCCACACATGTTCAAGAGATGCCACACAAAAAAACCCACAGTTTTTACTATCGATGTGTTTGTCATTGTGCAGGAAGTCAAGGGAATTGCATAACTGGCAGTGCTTAAATGTGGATTTGTGCAGGATTGGCTTTTAATTCAAAACATAACTAGAGCATAAAAATACAGGTACAGAAGAAGTATCACAGAATGTTCAAGGTTGGAAGGGACCTCTGGAGTTCATCTTGTCCAAGCCCCCTGCTCAAGTAGGGCTACCTAGACTCAGTTGCCCAGGACCAAGACCAGACAGCTTTTGAATATCACCAAGAATGGAGACTCCACAACCTCTCTGGGCAACCCATGCCACTGCTCAGTCACCCTCACATTAAAAAAAGTCTCCTTATGTTCAAAAAGGTATCTTCTTTGGTTCAGTTTGTGCTCATTGCATCTTGTCCTGTCGCTGGGCATCACTGAAAAGAGCTTGGCTCCACCTTTTTTACACTCGATTTACAGACAATTTCTAGTGCTAATTTTGGATGAACAGCTTTACAGGACAAACTAGGTTTTTAAAGCAGCCTCTGAGCAACAGATGCTGAAATCAACAGAGTGACTCAGTATTATCATATCTGTTTCCCTTTTATTTAATTGGGTTCATTGTTTAAAACCTTCAGTACACCATCATAACATCAACTTGTGATTCAGAGCCTGCAAATCCTACAGGCACCCTTCGGGTACCACCTGTTTCACCAGAGAATACCCTGCCTTATTTATGCCCTTGTTACAGAGAAGTTTATGATGGTGACAGTCTTCATTTTTTACTCCCTGCTGAGAGCAACTCAGAGTAAGTCGGAATGCAAGAGACTCCAGTTTCTTAAGCTTTGGCAAACCAATCCTGCCGCCTACCTGGACCTGAGCACAGCCTGTCCTTTCAGACAAAATGATTATCCAAAGTCAAATGAGAAGAACATTTACTATAACAGATGCCCTTTAAAAATATGTCTCTTCAATAGTAACAAATAAGCCTTAAAAGGAGTAGAAGGGTGGTTTAAGCATATATTCAAAATTATTAAGAAAAAATATTTAACTTATTGAGAACATCTGTCATGTTCTCATTCTTTTAGACTTCATTCTGTCTTCTCATACAACTTAAAGACAAAATGAGTTACTTCTGGACCTTCACAAACAAAAATCCAAATGCAGTAAAATACATAAGGGCATGTCTAGACCAAATATAAAGGCTCTCTGTAACTTTGTATATGCACATTTCCACGTTTTACACAAGGACACAACTCAATTTTCAGATATAAGGTATGGAAGAAGAGTCTCACTAAATTACTTGATGCAGCATCTAATTGTTACTAAATGTCCAAGTCTTATACAGACATTTCACCTCCTTGCATGGGTTTTTACTGATTTGTGCTTGCTGTGTATACTGCTTACTCATTAAATCAAAGCATGTGACTTCTAGAAGACAGGGATCTATTATTTTTCTGAAGTGCTGGGGTTTGAAAACAGAACATATGTTACTCATCTGCAGTAGTACAAAAGAATTTTTGAAATTCTCTTATTTGTCTTTTGGACAACACATATAAACTTTTTCTCATTTGCTTTGCAACACTTCGATGTGCAACAGTAAAAAATTTTTTTGAGTTAGTCACTATCTAAGAAACAGCAGATATTAATTCAAAATACTGTGAGAGTATCAGATAGCCACAAATAAATTTAAAAGTTATGCATAAATATCCATGAGCATAATAAATTCCCTAGGAAAGTTTTAAAACAGCGTTAAGCACCATGGGAACAAGAGAGTACAGGTGGTTCTGACTGAGATTACAAGAAACAGAAGGAGCTGTATGTGGCACTTGTTAGCAGTAAGCAATGTCCAAATGTACAGAAATATTTGTCTTCAGTGGAGCAGTTTAATGTGGATACTTATCAGCAGTCCATAAGCAAACATGTCTGCTTGCTAAGCTGACTTTACGAAGCTCATCTTCCACTACAACAAATCAATAGAATTGAAATAATTTTGGTCGTAGCAGAAGATGCCCTGTACCTTTAGGAATCTGATCTCAACAGGCTCAGATGTTGTTAAAAAAAGCAGAACAACAAAGGTATCTTGGGCAAGGCTACTAGATATTTGCTTGGGGACCTTCATGAAAATACATCTAAATTTCCCACAGTAAGTATAAAACCATCATATTCAAAATCCCTCAGAAATCCATGACTTAGCAGGACTCCTTTGGTGACTTACATGAATGCTAACACCTCAGCTATTGGAATTTTTTAGTTTGTTTGCTTCTTTAAGAGAAAAAAAATATGAAGGAATATAAAGCACTATAAGAAAGACAGCCTGCCCCTGAAAAGGTATGCTCTTCTAGGCTGGAAGTTTCCACAATGGATCAGCTTGGACTTGTTTTTATCCTGAGAAGCATCTGGTAATGCTCCAAGATGGATTCTGGGTGCCTAAACATGAGGAACAATTGTGTAATAGGAAACTGTTGTTTTTTAACCTCCTTTAGTCCCCCTTCACAGGAGTACTCAGTCAGTGGAAGTACACATTCATTCCTATGGAGGCTGCAGATCTCAAACTCTTTATAGGACAAGGAATTTTAAAAAAATGAAAATGTCCCTATATAAGGCACGGCAGGACTCCTTATGCTTTGTTATCAATGAAGGGCATCTTGTAAGGCTATCTTTCTGCTATTGGTTTGCTGAAAGATTTATTAAAACAAAACTGAACCTAAAGTATCTCTGAAATCTGTGAGTCTACAGAGACTGATCCATTTCCACAAGTGCTCTGAGAGTCTTCTGGAAAAGTGAGCTGAAAACGTAAATCACTAAGTGTTAGTCTGAATTAATTTGTTAAGTGTTCAATTAAATTAGGCTGTTAAATTAGGCTGTAGTTAAATACTGAGCAACAGGGAAATGTTTCTCTCCTATTGTGCCTACAGCATGCTTAAAGGAAATTTCAGAGAAGGCAGAGGCATAAATTTCTTTATAGCTTTCCCCTCCTTATTCCTCCTTTATCCTTCCCTCCTTCTCGAAGCACAACAGGCCACAAGTTCAGCACAATTCATTTTTTTTGCTACAGAAACCTCACTGAGCTAGTCCCATGTGAGAATGTGAAGATAATAGAAAAAAGAACAATAAAAATGAATCTCCTCATTATAGTCCACTAGGGGAAAGTTTGCACTTGGAGATGCTTCCCCAGCCTTCTCTTAATCTTTCCTCCTAGTACTGTGCACAAAGCTCTGTAAATCAGAACCAAAGAGGCCTGACTCTCTAAAGATAGGTGGCTCAATCTAACCAGGTGCTAATGACCTAAGTAATCCCAGACTCTCTGTCCTCCTCCCTGCCACTCTCCCCAACAACCTGCTATTACCTATAGCTATTGCTTGCTATCACCATTTGTCCAGTCTCAGGAACCTTGTGGCGATGTAGTTGGCTTGCTTATCTACCTGTGAGTTGGCCTGACATGATTCATTCTGACCTAGAAATGATTCATTTTGACACAGATCCATAAATGGCTCTGGTGACTGCACAGCTACAGCACTGCTAGAACAACATAAGCGAGGAAGCAGTGATGCTTGGGCAGTTCTTCTCCAGGACACCATTTTCTTGAGGCTAAGCTAAGCTTGAAACTGTAAATGTATAAGAAGCATCTGACATTTTGTCAAAATATGTTAACATTGGCCAATAGACTGAAAACATGTGGAAGCCTCAGACATACATGACAGTGCATATAAACATTTGGATTGCAGAGGTTGCATCAGGCTAACAATGTTATTAGTAAAAAAAGATGTAAAAGTTTATTCTGCTGTCCCAGGACAATAAAAAAACCTGACTACAGACTGAAACTGCACATCACTGCTCACTGGTATGACTTTTTAAATAAATCTAACAAGATTAGGATTACCTCTTAATACTTAACTGCTTGAATCAGAAGCTACCACAAGAATCTTGGATTTCTTGATGCCTTGAAAAGGAAGTTTCTATCACTGAGAAATGCAAAGAAAATCAACTATATTTTAAAGATTAATGGATTTCTTGAGTTTCTCAGATCATGATACAATGACCAAGTGATCAGTTTTCCTTAGGAAAGACGGCAGGAGCAAGATCGAATTTTTAAATGGCCATATTTAGCAATACTGAGCAAATGAAAAGCCTAAATCTGGAATACTATCAATTGCTTGACAGGTAAAGGAAAAATAGAAATTCATTAAGACTGAAAGCAAAGGCATGGAATTACATAGGAAACAGGAAAGGAATTAATTCTTTGGTCAACAAGTGTTTCTGAGCTAGCTGGAGCAGTTTCTGGAGGAGTCCTTTTCTTGCTTACTATAATCATAACATTTTTATTTTCAACAGATGTTGTTTAGCTGTTCCAAATCTCACTATTTTGAAATTCAAGGAAAACAGCAACCTTGCTTCCAAAACTCTTAGACAAGTTACAAAGTAATGGAATTTGTGATTATTAAGCTTTGACTTTTCACTTCTGAATCAACAGCCTACAATCAATTCAGTATTTAAAGAATTCCTCTGCAAAGGCAGACTGTAGTTTCTTATGGTATTTAATTTTAATAAAAACCAATATTCTCAGTGAAATTTATTGATTCTAATAGTTGAGCCTTTTGGGAAAACATCCAAATCACAAAACTTATGCAAGTTGTCATCAAAGCTGTTTATAGGGTTTATAAATGCTTCCACAAAGAAAGAGCGAGTATGAGGTAACGCCATTAAAGTTCTAACAGCACCACAATCAAATCACGAGGGGCAGACTGAACAGATTACAAAGGCTATCTCAAAAGCTGCACAGAACTGGATATTGTTTATATCACTTATTATTCATTTATCCTTGAAATCATTTCCAAAACACCTGCATTTACATATGAAATTAAGGCTTCTTTCAAAGGAACTTAAACATCCTTGAAAATATCCCTCCTACACAAGTTCTCCAGGCTGTTACACTTCCTTTTAAAGTTACACCTCCTAAACCTAGTATATGTTCGTTACCTTGAATCCAAGGTAGATGCTATTGCCACTTCAAAAGATTTCAAAACCTCCTTGCAAACTCTACATATTGCTAAATGCCCAGTCACTGTTGTAGGCAGCCAGTTGGTGAAAATGCCAGGGACCCCAACCTCCAAAGCTCTCAAATCTAGACATAATGTTAAGAACCCTTATTGCAGAATTCTAGGTGGTTTTTCTTCCTTCTAGAAACAATATTCCCCTCACCTCCATCATAAGGGATGATAAAAGATATTCTAATTTAAAAGATATTCACCTCTTCTTCCTTCCTTTCAGAACAGAACATAAACATAATGCTTTCTTCTTGCAAAGAGATGATAAAATGTACATAATAAATACAATGTCTTTGGCTGGGCAAGACAGTCTTTGAATTTAGCATATCCTACAGCTTTCCTAACTTGTGCAGTTACCCACCTCTGTTGAGAAAGCGTTAAACTAATTTTTCAGGGGTCAGAGGTCGCGTTTGGGATGTGCAGGTAAATTTATAATAAAGTTTGTTCATGCTCAACAAACCATTCCTGTTAGTTCCCACTAACTACTCTTTGCTGAATGTAAATTGAAAAATGTTGCTACATTTGAACCCACACTATGTGCTTTCCAGTATTTTATCCACTGCACTACATGAAGGCCAGCTTTTAAAAATGTCAAAGATGAAAAGTGATAAATTAGCCACCAGAGGGAGCATCTCCAGCTTCATAAATATTATCCAACCCCACAAAGAGAAATACACCTGAACATTAACATATTTTAATGCAGATGGTTGCAGGGTTCAAAGTGCAAACCAGGTTTCACTCTGACCTTTGTATACATTATCTAAGGTGTGTGTGGGGAATTGGATTTTATTTCCTTTTTTCTTTCCTGTAAAAGCAGAAAGATAGCATGTTTTACCACCTGTTTTTCTGTTACGAACGCACTTCTTAGAACTTTTAGAAGCAGTGGTATGATAAATGGTGCTTATGTATCAAAAAGCCATGAAGTAAACAACTAAGATTGCTGTGGCAACATCTTGGCTACCCAGTTAACATAAATCCTGGGTAAAATTATGACAAATCCCAAAAGAGTGGAGGAGACAAGCAAAGCTAGTGAAGAGCATCCTCTTTGCCATAGATACCTTGGGACAGCTGTGCACAAGAAGCTACTGGAATGATTACTACATATGCCTATCCTGCTGGTGAAGCGAAGCAGTTTAATCTCTGCTGAAGGCACTATGAGCTGATGTTTATGGTATCACAGCATAAATGTTAAATGCTGCAATTAGATTTTATGCTGTTTATATTTCTTGCATATTGCTTTAGTTTTCTGTTCCAATTCTCGTATCTGGAGTTACAGACAAGGCTATCAGTTGCATTTTCACAAATATTTCAGACATTCACACTCTTCTCTAGAAAAGCCCTATACCAAATAGTAATTACAAGTTTATTGTTGTTCCCTCTGCCTTCCAAGAAAACCCCTTATGTACTAGACAGTAATTCCACAAGGGTTTTCTGGATTTGCTGCTATAACTGAACACAAGCTTGATCTGCTTTGCAGAATTTTTGGTTATAAGAGGTTACACAAATTCCTTTAATAGTACCAGCAGTTATGCGTGCTGCCTGAGGACAGCATGACAGATGTCCTAAAGAACAGAAACCAATGAGGTTAAAAATTCTACAGGAAATTGGAATGTACCTGCACTTAAACTGAAGAGAACATAACAGTATGAGGCAATATGTAAAAAGCTTATTAAAACAAGGTTTCTCCAGTCAATGCATAAATTAGAAGGCACAGTGTAATGTAAGTTTCTGTCAAGACCATCAGCAAGATAGTAAAAATAATCCCTTACCTGCAATAAAAACATGAGCAATAGAGATACAGAGCATGAAAGCTCTGAGATCAAAGATTTATCCCTGGGAACAGCAATAAAACTACCTGCTGCAATTTAATTATGATAGGGAAACATCTTGGACAACAAATTTACAGTGAGGTTCCAGCACACAAATTAAGATACAGTACTTCGTATCTTATAGAATTATCCCTAGTCACCGTAAATCGACAGAAGATGAAGCTCATGCAGTGCCCAGCAAGACTAAACGGAAAGCTACAGCTATCTTCCTGAGCTTACAAAGCAAGTCCTTAACTCAGAAACTTTCCTTTAGATTTAGAGAAAAAGGAACAGCTGCCCTTTTTTTCCACCTCTACTGTATTCTGAAACAATAAAGGAGTGCATATGACAGAATGGCTAGCTTCTTCCTTTTCAAAAAGTTTAAGAAAATAACTATGACATAAAAAGCAAGGACACCTCAAAAATCTACAAACTAAGCTGGAAGTTGTATAGAGTGGGAACTTTGTTAGAATTCAGAAATTGTTTCTTTTTCTGAAGCTTTCACTCTAATCCTTATGTTTTTACTCCATGAATAGCATAATTAAGAAGTGCTGGATTTCACAATTCTGCATAAAAATTTGCATTTGCATTCACTCCTTTTGGACTTCTTAATGAGTGTTTTTAGGGACTGTGAAATATAAAGATACATGCACTGAAGGAAATCTAAAGCTTTCTAGAAAACTTTTAAGAATGCAAAGGCCTGATGCTGCTCCCTGCCGACTTTAAGAAAAAATTCCATTAACTTCCATTGTGTCTTTGAAATCAGACCTAAAATGAAGAATAGCTTGTTCATGTATTACTGCTGATTACCAGTAGCTTAAAGCCAATCAAAAAGAAAAAAAATCTATATTTATAAGTTAAACCCTACCTAAGTAAAGCATTGATGTAAAAGGGCTAACAAATCCTAGCTTAATAAAGCAGAGCTTTATTAACAGGTTCTGATTTTGCAACCTTTCCTTGCACATAACACAGCCTGACTAGAGCTTAAGTACTTCATGAAATCTGACTGGATTTGAGCATGTGCTTAAGTGGCATGCTGACAAGGGCCTTGGGGATGTCTAAACAGGACTTATTGTGGAACAGTACATTTATTTAGCATCTGCTGAAGGATTTCTGTCTGTCATGGAACACACTGTATTATGATAAAGGGGAGGCTTTGGATGATAGGTTGGTTGCTTTCCCTCCATTCACATCCCTGCTGGATTTCCATCTTATTAAGTTTTCACATTAAATGGTTCCCTAATCCAGGTTAAATTGATGTAGTGTGAGTGGACAGCAAACCAGGGACTTAAGAACCCAGTAAGGTGGGGCAAGGAAAGCAGAGCAGCTTTGCAGGATTTAACTGCATCACAACAGACTCCTCTTTAGCTATGTTTTATATTCTAAAATTATCCCTTACACTATCATTCTAATTATTCAGATAGATGTCCTCTGTTGACAAGCACCTATAATCATCCAGCTTAATTAAAATATAACTGAAATACTTGTGGTGATAAAAATACCTCTAGGAAAAAAATAAAGCCTTGAGTATAACAGGAAGTTCACTTCACATTTGCTATTAGACCCTACATTTGTCTTCTTGCACCCTTACAGCAGAGTTTACCTTCCTGCTCTGCAAGTTAAGCTTACATTCATAGTCAATCACCACAAGGAATCTGGAATAATACTGCTGTTCTCTTATTAGGAAATAAAACCTGGTTCCAAACCTTACTCACATTTTTAGTCACACACATTTGTGCAAAATCAGTCAACAATTCATGAAACCAAGCAATTCAGAGCAGTAGTATTTTAGAGATGCTTTGCACAAGTTAAATACTGACCATCCAGGGAGAACAACCGTGGAGAAGCTGGCCTAGGTCTGTCCAAAGTATTCAGGCTGGTAAACACCTTTACACCATGGCTGTCCTTCCAGAAAACAGACTATATACTAAGAGCAGGTAAAGCATTTCAGGATAAAATAATAAATACAACAACTCGAAAGCAACATTTATACCTTCCTAAAGTGACATCATCTTGTCGAGGTAGCTGGATTTGCTGTGAAAGAAAAATGGTGTGCTATTTGTGAACACAGGGAGGTGATGCTTCTCCTCAGCTCTGGTGAGAGCATGTTAGGAGTGCTGTGTCCAGCTCTATGCTCCCCACATACTGAACCAAGTCCAGCAAAAGGCCACAAAGATGACTAAAGAACTGAAGCATCTCTCGTATGAGGAGAGGCTGAGAGAGCTGGAAAAGCCTCAAGGGGGATCTTATCGATATGTATAAATGAAGGGAGGGGATTGAAATTATGGAAGCAGACACTTTTCAGTGCTGCTTGGGGAAAGGACAAGGGACAACTGGCACAAATTGAAATACTGGAAATTCCACTTAAAGATAAGAAGAAAACACCTTTATTGTGAGAGTGGTAGCACACACAGTGTACCCTCAGTAGTCTCTCTCTTCCACAGTAGCTGATCAAAGCTAGATATCTATGCTGCACAGCATTTATCCCTTCAAAACTATATAATGGCTCCTTTAAACTCTATGCTGCTCTCTTCTTCCTTGTGACTATTTTTCTTTTCTCTGCATCCATGCAGGTCTTATTAATGGCACTTTCTCAATAATGTCTCATACTGAAAATCTCATTAGCAATGGAGATAGCATAGAAGAACGTAGCTGCTATAAGTCATCATTTTTATCAGTTGATAGCATTTTCTATGGCTCCTGAAAATGCATCTTGAAGCTACAGAATACAATCAAAACTTACTATAGATTTGAAAAAGAGGAAAGGTAGAGTTTCCAGAAATTAGTTCAGGATACTTTTTATGCAATCTTGCTTGTTCCATCAATTTTCAAACTGCCTTTTAGCTCTCCACTATTTATGCCTCTGTTAAGCTGAGAGGATCACATTGTGGTGTCTTTTCTACTTGAATTATTCAAATTCAGGATTGAATTATAAATCCCTCAAAAATCAAGAGTAATTTAATGCACTAGCAGGAACATTATAGGTTAAATTTATTAACATATATCCTTATAATTTGTTTCATTGCATATGTAGGCGTGCACAGATTTTAAGCACTATAATCAGATATTAGGAATTTAAATTAAAAAGTAATTACAAAGAAATTACTTAATTTAGCAGCAGAGAGGTCCGGACAACAGTTTGCTTAAGGTTTGTTTCTCAGTCACAAGAGAAAAAGGAGACTGACAGTGCCATCTGTTGGTCAATTTAAATTGGACATCATTTAATAGAGGTTTGTGGTCTTAAGTATTATCTCTTATGCTTAATGTAACACCAGCAAGGTTAATCCTCTGAATAGTTTTAATAGTGAGCCATGCTGTACTCACTTCACAGTAGTGTGTGCAGAACACAGTCAGGCTACAACACCCCAACACAGAGACAGGAAATTGAAGTTCTGCTCAAGCATGCACAGTTGACTTTAAGACTTTTGAAAGTAGTTTTTTCTTTTTTTGATACACCCAGCATGGTACATACTGGAAGACATTTTTTCAGCGTGGGGCTTTATTTCCATTTTAGTGAGGAGCAACAGGGCACTTGAAGCAAATCCTCTGATCTTGCCTGTTAACAGCACACAGGTTCAGACAGTTGAATGGTGCACAAAAACTAGGTTGCTGTTGGTGATGTGCTCCAGGTGCACACAAAGCAGACTCCAGTGGCTAATGGGGCAAAAAAATCTGAACTAATGAGCAGTCTGTACAACCACAAAGTCCTCCAGCATATTCCCAGCTTGCATGATGCAACAGACTGCTCTCAAACTACTGAGAGCTCATATGACAACTTGAAGTATTTCTTATGCTATCTAAAAAGTCAGATGACACCTAGGTCACTACAGCTGGCCTCTGTTGACCCATGATAGCACATATGGAAATGTTTGTGTTTTGGTTGTTTGTTTCACACACCATTTTCCTGTCTCTTCACACATCCCATTATCTCTTGTGTCCCATCTCTGAACATTTCCACACACACTATGCATCATGTTGGCTCTTGCAGGAAATAAAGTTTTCTTTTCCTTTTTGCTGACCACTTCCTCCCAATCACATTTTTGGTCTTTGCTCCCTACCAAGCAGGTGTTTTCTTTGTAATTAAGTAGTAAGGATTTAGGGTAATGCAATGGGCCATCACAAGGCTGGCAGAGCACATTCAGGTTCCAAATAGATGTTTTTAATCTTTGCATGGGAGAAAAGTGTGAAGAACTTGGCCAGTAAATGAACGTTCACATCCAGCCATCCATATAGACTGCTGGCACATTGTCATAGACATCACGTCTCACAGATAGGCAACCACGATCTGATTGGATTTTAGAATGACATACAAGAAAGCCCATTTAATTGGCCATAAAAGAATGAATCACTATGCACAGACTCATAAACCCAGTGGGCCAGGAGGTATACAGCATCTCCAACAACTCTCTGAGCAAGCAAATGATGCAAGTGACCTTGTCCCTACTTGAAATGAAGATGCATGAAGCCCTTTTCAGTCCAAAGACTAAAACACAATCATTAGAAAATTTTCATATCTTCCTGAGATTCCCATGACCTTGCCTTATTGGTATAACATGGCCTGCAGGACATTCTCACATGGTAGCTCTTGATAATGTAAACATTATGATAGGTGCTCTGAGCTACCAATAAAACAAAACTGTGGACAATTTCAGAAAATCCTACACAGCTCAAGAAACCATGAGGAGTAAATGTCTAGTCAGCATTTCACTCATGTACTGTCTGAACACAGTGGACTTGTGGAGGTCTTCAAAGATTTTCATCCGACTTCTCCCACAATACACTTGCCCACCAAAACTGGTTAGCTACTGACCACAGGGAGCAGTGGCTCACAATACTCCATAGGACCATTTTTTCAAATACAGGAACACGATTCTTGAAGTTGCATCTGATGATGCTCCAGCTCTGGTGCCAGCTCACAGCAGACAGCATTGACTGTGCCCTTCTACCTTAAAGTTCTGCACACTCTGCTGTTTTCCCCACATTCCCAGGATTGAGTGCATTGCCCAAGCCCACAGCTTCCTGACAAGTGAGGACATAGTAGATTCTTGACAAAGACTTCCATACTGTCAGTGTCCATCAGATAACAGAACATCTCGGATGGAGAGAATCATTTCTTTGAAAGGGAGGCCTTTTCAAAATAGCTGCCAAAGCCTCAGAAGGAAAAAAGCTTTTCTCCAGACAGCACATCTGTTTGCCCAGTGACAAGACCCAGCACCAGAAGGTGGCTGAGTAGTGAGCACCATGGTGCCATTTGTAAAAATGCATGGATAGAAGTACAGCAAGAACAAAAGGAGGAACAGAAATAAAACGTAGTTTGCATGGGCATACAACCCACATGCACATATGTTTATGCTTACAAGCAAACATCATTTCTCCATGAATTCTCACACACGAATTAAAAGATTAAATAGCTAATGAATACGCTGGCAGCAAGTAGTAGTGGTAATAGGCTTAGACAGGATGCTGGGCAACAGCATGATACGAGGACAGAGTGAGGTTCTTTAAAGATTTAATGTCAAGGACATCACTTTCAAAATACATTTACATATTTAGATTTACCTTTTGTCTCTGCTCTTTTTTTTCCTCACCATTTTTTGAATAGAAATTAGCACAGCTAATTTTTGCAGCTAAGCCAATGACCAAGGTTGAGGTGGAGGTAGTGATGGAAAGAAATGGACATTAAAACATTATGAATTTCATGTTCAATCACAAAAAATAAAAAGAAGATTTATGCTTAAGAACAATAATATGTCAATGACTATTAGCAGGCTTGTGTATATATAATGAAGTCCTTGAAGGAAGAGGGGGAAGAAACCACTCAAACTTTCTCTTCATTGTATACATTTTGAGTTGAGAATTAAAAACACTGTCACATCTCAAATCTTTTGCACATGAAACTGTCAATGTACTCTATTGTGACAAAATATTTATTCTAGACAGTGCAAGAGAGTACAGCAGCGCTTAACACTCAAACACCTTTTGGTCAGACCAAAGGACATAAGACTCTAAAATTATTTGCATAGTTTCACTGAATTCAGCTTGCTCTCAAAGATCTGAGCTTTTACATTTGCCACAGCAAAGACATGCTCTGTTACTAAACATTTTTTTTTATTTTTTTTAACTTATTTAAATAAGGGGTAGCATAACTGGGGGCAGGGGGAGGGAAAGAGCTTTAGGCAATTGACTTTTCCAAAATGTTTGCAGAGATAATTGGAAAATGTATTGAAAATGCTGCCAATCACCTTAATAGATGCAAAAATATCATGAAGACAGAGATGCTCCTGGGGGACTCCAGGAGAGCGCTTCATTGTATTTAAGAAGTTTCCATCTAAAAATTTCAGGCTCCACCATGGTTTCATTGAACCCCACTAGACTCCATATCTGCTCCAGATCTTTCTACTGTATCTGCTAATTATTACGGAACAAATGTTTTTTCTTTTATAACACAGGAAAACATTAAAACATAAACAGAAACCGCCTCTGAATGAAATCACATTAAGAATTTTGTGGCGTGAAAACTTCCCTGGGATGGAGACAACCAACAACAGCGGTCAAATAATCAGTAGTAAAAAAAAGATGCCTGTATTATTTCATTATTTCTTTACAAGTTTTCTCTCAGATCGACAGTGTTAAGACTGTTTTAAATCTTTGTTTGATATTCCCTTTCCAGTGTCTGCAGGACACTGTCACCAACTACAGAAACACTCTATCTTTTCTCACATCTCTGCATATACTGAAACCAGGGATATGAGAGTCAAATCATGTTAGAGATATTATCACAGTATTTTGTATTGACTAAGAATCTTTGAAATTTTAAGAGGCTTTTTTTTTTCCTTTTAAACTTTACACATACAAAAGATTTTGAATTTAAAAAAAAAAATCTGTTATACATCTACATAAAATAATCGAGCAACTGATCTTTTACAGATTCACTGCTTTTGCCACACAGTTTGTCTTCACTTACCATTTGGAAATCACCAGCTGATGTATTTAGATTAGTCTTCTCTGGCTAAGTACCAAAGAGAAGGAATAAACATCACAAAGAAACAGACCTTCCATCGTTACTGGTATGTTTTCTAAAACAAGTATTATAGAAAACAGGGAAGGAAATGGATAATTTACTGTTTGGATCCAGCTCAAAGAGTAGAAGTTGAATCCAGTAAAATGACAACATAGAAACTTGAATAGAACAACTGTTAATTTTTTTCAGAAGAGCAAGCGGCTTACTAGTTATGTAGTGCAGTCCTGACTTAAAAGATAGTTTTCTCTAAGCCTCACTGACAGTTAGCACAAGCCACATTCATCACTGAAACCAAGCTATGGCACGTACTGCTCTTTATTCAGCTTCTGTAATCCCATCTCAAGCCTTTGGTGCACATCAAGAAGAGGAGCACATTTATGTGCCAGACTGATATGTTGTACAGCAAAACATTGTACTGAGCTGTCATTCTTCATACAGAAAGAATGAAACCCAAGATTTACCACTGCCACCCTCAGTGAACTAGAACAGCAATCGTGACAGCGGGTGGTTAACTGTTTTGACTTAGCCATTATCTAATATACTTGCATAAAACCCATTCTGCATATCTAAACCTTCATTACAGTGGCACAGGGTGAAATTGCAGACCAAAACAGGTCTCCAATGTTTCATAGCTGAAAACGCTTGGCCAGAGAAGTCATCAAGAATCACAGGAGTTATCAAAGTATCACACAAAACTGGCAAATAATGGGCTAAGTATTTGCTTGCTGACAACAGCACACAAAACAACTGCAAACCAACACATTTTTGAGCTCAGAGAGAAGCTGCTTGGCTACAAACGAACAAAGTGGCAAATACACACATATATAAAGAGACCCATAGAATGCGATCCTCCCTCTCCAACGGCTGTTTGAAAGCCATCAGTTTAAATTTTAATTAGATTTTACTGCAACAAATATCATAGATTGTG
Source organism: Eurystomus gularis (assembly GCA_013400335.1). Classification (NCBI taxonomy): domain Eukaryota; kingdom Metazoa; phylum Chordata; class Aves; order Coraciiformes; family Coraciidae; genus Eurystomus; species Eurystomus gularis. Next base: position 137,586 of record VZZY01008089.1, read on the forward strand.
TGAGAGCATGCACACATGAGTACTGCTGCCAAGACTGCTAAAAAAAAAAATTATGTCTCTTCACCATTTAGATAATCACAAATCTGCCCTTTCCTTTCAGCCAAAACCTATTCTTAAAATTCAGACTGGTAGGTTGTTTTAGGTTGACGAAATAATCAAGATAATTGCAGAAACAGCTTGTTTCTCTCACAGATTAAAAAAAAAAAAAATACAGTGACCATCCCTCAACCACAAAATCCTGTTATTTCTTAGGACATTTGCACAACTTCCAGAACGCAGCGTTATGATACTATTTTTTTGGACCATGTCATTATACCCTCTTTCATGCAGTGTCTTGAAACAGGCATGTTAGACACTTCTGTGCTCTACATAGAATATTTATGGAAGAATTTAACTGCAAGTCATAAATCAATTAAGAATGGTAGACTACAACACCAAGCGCCAAAAAACAGCACCCACAAAATACTTAACTTCTCAAAGAAGTTAATGACACACCTTTAAACAAGACACCAGAGATGATATTTTTATGCTGAAAAAGATTGCTTAGGGTGTCTGTGGGGTTTTTTTCATACATTCAACTTCCTTGGTGTGACAATACCCTCTGTACAGGATATCTGAATAAAATAGGGAACTAATTTGGATGCATTACCCAGTCATAAACCTGGACCTCATGCCTTTTTTTATGGCAAGGAGAAACTTTGTTTCATATTCATATATCTGCATAGTTTTATTTTGCAAATTTTGTGAAGTTCTCATTCTTCAAATGCCACACAGATCCTTTATCTAAGGGCAATACCTTTCACATAATACTGGCTACTTCTTTGTGTCTACTTGAAAGTACACATTTTTGTTGCCCGCTAAATGCTAAAGTGATATACTCATCTTTCAGATAATTGTTCGAGAAATTTTACATCTACTTGCAAGCTGTCATACATATAACAATTGCCTGATGCAACTTACATCAAGGATATTTTGTACACTAATCAGGTGGTGGGTTTTGGTAATATAATCCATTGTAAATAGAAGATGATGTCACAATACAAAACGCCAAAGAACTGGTTAAATTTAGATCTATTTATGTTTAAAGACTATTTGTTCAAATATAAAATGTTTATTTATTAAATGAATATACCAAAGGAGGAGTTGGTTTGGGTTTGGGGACTTTTATTCATCATATTAACACTTCTTGGGAGCCTCAGATGAGGCAAGACTCTAAAGGTGTTCTTATACCTTCCTGACCGAAAGACAAAAGCAAGGGAGCTACAAAGTTGGAAAGTTGTGACCTTCCTATATGTTCCTGAGAGGAAGCCACCAGTAAAACCACCCTATGACACCTCTGAGCCAAGGAAAAGATGACAGTGGTGCTTGAACTGAAGCAGTATTGAAAGAAATGGTCTTCCATCTCCTAAGAGATATTGAATTAGAAAAATAGATATTCATCTGAACATGAACATTTCTGCCACATGACTGATAATTCAGGGACAATCACGAGATGTAGTATCTAAAAGCATAAGAGATTTACTTATGTATCAACAATCTTTATTTTAAGCAAATTGAAGTTCTGTTAAAACTTGACATGCTGGCACATTGTCCTGGCACAGACTAGATTGTTCAGGCTATGTTTCCCTGAGAGGTAGAGGTGAATTGACATTGTTAAAAGGCATGAAATAGTGGAATTTAATTTGAATGCAAGTGTATTAATACTAGTTGGTCGGTTGTTTCAGTATGAGACTAAGGAGCTGCTTTTAAGCAACAAAGTCTAAATACTTTTGCTAGGTTTGCAGGCTGGAATTAAGATCACTAGCTTTTCCCATTGATGCACTCTATCACTGATAGAAGTGGATTCACTAATGCTTAAATAAATAGACATTCCTTTGCCAACTCATAAGCTCATTTAGTTACCCTTTATATACTCCTACAGAGTGGAGTACAGCTTGGTCTTATTTTACTTCAGTGATATGAACAGGAACATTTTAGCATTTGTCAGCTATGTTTTGCTGAGATGATTAATAACTTCTATAACCACACTTGGGGCTGATAGATGTCTACATAGATCTGTTTTGCTTTAATGGGATAGAAAACACTAAGAATTACCCAGTAAAAAGGTTTGAAGCATTGACTGGATAAAAATAGATGACTCCGAGCAAGTAAGGATAAGCAGACAAGAATATAATAAAACTCAAATGTCACACAAATAGTTTTTGTGACTATACTTAGCAAAAGAGTGTCAAGAATCCTCCATTTTTTCCCTGCAAGAGCTCCCACTATTTCTGTGCCCATTTTAATGCCCTCTTAGGAGTACTGATAACTTCGATATGAAAACCTAGATCCAAAAATACAAGCTCAAAAATTTCTGAAGTTCACTGTTTTTCAATTAGCTGTGGAACTTCAAGACAAATGAAATTCAGGGGTTTTTTTTATCATTTATGGAAGTATTTTCAAAAAGAAAACATTCACAAAATAAACCTTCACAATTTTCCAGATGTACTCATTTATAGAGGATTCACCAAGTAACCACACAACAAGATTCTCTTCCAGCTTCCAATCTAAATTAAGACAACTGAAATTAAAACTGAATGACAGCATTGCAGCAATGGTATAAATGGCAAAAGGATGTTAATTTTATTGCCTACAGCTTTCAGAAAACTGTAGAGAATACAAGAAAAACAGACTGTGTGAAAAGCCTTGCATAATACTTCATCTTACCACCAGCCAAGGGTGCAATCTTGGCAGTGCTCTAGTGAGCTGTGCATCATCTATTACTCCAGCACTACAGAAAATCCATAGATCTTGAAATATGCAATTTCTCAGATGCTACTGATTAAAACACATAACTGTTTCGTCCAGATCTCTGTGGGCATTAAAATGTGCATTTGTCTAGGAAGGCTAACTCTAGCTGGGTGAAGGTCACACAAGGGTTAAGAAAAAGTTTAACAGCCATGTTACATTGGAGCAATCATTGTAATGCCAGTGCTCTGGGCAATGACAATCTGTTAGCTCTTTTCCAAACCCAGTACAAGCATTTGTAATGCAAATGTTTGTGCACTGAATATATAGCACTGTTCCTATACTCATTCATACCAGGGAGGGGAAGAATCATGTGGCCCCATCCTCCCTCCCAGCAGATTGCTCCCTTTAGCTCTTGTTTACTTCCCTGTGTTTTCCTCTGATCTAGCTTTAAATGTCATAAAGCACAGAGGTTGTTGTTCAGGACCGATAATAGTATTTGTTATCTTTGTCTCTCCTTCCCAGCATATAGCAGATTGACGTATATAGTGAATAGGCTTGATTCCCCTTTCACATGTTTTTTAATGCAATTTTGTTGAGCTGCATTGGTGGCACCCTGAGCTCAGCGCCCTATAAACCATCTACCATTTTAGAAAATGGGAACGGGGATAACGGCCAAGTGTTTTGAGAAATTTATGTCTTAATTTTCTTGAAATCTGTACACTTGGTATAAGTACTTAAAGCCTGGGAAACTAAGTCTCCAACTGTGAAAGGTTCAAGGTTAAAGAAGAATGGTATGAAGGAAAATCATTCCTGTTTGATGTTGCCATTCAGTTAGCTGCAGAAAATGTACAGATAAATAATATGCATACAGTCTTCTGTGTGCATCACTACCCCATAGCACTGGCTTACAACCATTTTTTGTTTGGAAGCCACATTGATAATTTTACCATGGAAGTGTTGAATACATGCAAAACTAGTTTAGGCCTACTGCAGAGCTTGTTTTTCTGACTCACTTGTCATGGACCAGCTAGAAACAGGCCTTAAGTTTGTTGAGGGCTCTGTAGAACAAACTGGAAACTGTTACTTAAGAATACCTAGGCTTTTTTTCTAATAAAATCACAGCAGTGACAGCTCACCATGCAAGTGAAAGGAAAGATTTTAATCAAGGGCAATGGGAAGCTGGAAAAAAATAAACAAACCTGCGAGGAATAACAGAAGTTAATCTGGTTACTTATCTTGCAAGAAATCAGCAGAAAGAAATATATAACAAACAAAACACATTAGCCACATTCAACAGTTTAAGCAAGATTCAAAGGCCAAAAACACAAACGGAAAGCTGAATTTTCAACTTATTTTTCCCTTCAAATGCATATGGGAAAACTAGGAACTCACCAAATGTTCAAGGAGACAGCCATGTTCTGCCAAGGTAGACACCTCTGTCAGCAGTAGGCATGAAATAGAATTTCAGGGTTTTTTTCTGCACAAGTGCTGAGATACAGTAGAGTTCACAGCTTCTCACCTCTAGATCTACAGAGACAAGAAGACAGCTATAACTGATGTGACTTCAAAATTACACCTGCAATGACACACATGCTAGCTGAAGGACACACAAGAAGGCGCTAAATGATCTGCCAAGAGGGTGAGCTTTCGTGTAGTTAAGATGCCTACAAAAGACACGCAGGATGGGGTATACAGTATAGGCAAGAAAGGTGAATAACTGTTCTTCCCCAATCCCAATGTTCAGTAGCAGAAGAAATTCACGTGCCACTTTGGGTATGTATTCATAAAGCAGTAGGACCTTGAAATCCCGCTGAACTAGTATGCATTCATTGGACTGAGGTACTGCAGTAAAAAGCAGAACAGTGATGAAAAGTAGAGAGTTTAAACTAATACGCTAACTTAATATTTTATTTCTATCCCCATGTATTTACTTATTCAAGAAATCACTGCTTCTAAACATGAAGACAGAAAGTATGAAGACATACGAACATATTTTCAACAGTAACTAGCTATTAACAAAACCTGAGAGATTTAACAGTGAAGGCTAAAGTGGAACTGATATAAATCTTCTAACATGGACATAATTTAAGCAGCAGAAAGTGCCTGTTTTATCTTCAAAACAGGAATAAGCAAATATTTACAATTACATCATAGAAGTGAATAGCTATTTGTGTTGATACAGTAAATGAACAACTTGAACACAAGTCTTGTGTGACTGAACATCACCTGTTCCCCCAATAGCCTCAGACTCCTAAATGAAGGCAATTTTGAAAATCCAACACTTCATGTAAAGGGCTTCAGTGATTAAATGAAGCACTATTTCTCAAATTCTCTTATTGACAATAAATGACCTGCAGAAGCCTTCTTGGTTTTGTTCAAACTGACCCCCCAAGCATGCAACAAATTAAGAATCAATACCTTTCACCTACCTAGTTATATATCCTGCAAATAAAATGAAAATAGCAAACTACCATTCTGAAACATGGGTCAGAGCAGGGCATTTAAATTTGTACTTTATAAAACTAAAACAGTTGAACTAGTCAAAAACTACATCTAGGTGTTGAACTAGTCAAAACCTACTAGAGGAAAAGATATTTTAGGATTGATAGCATATGGCAACTTCCTTTATTGTATTCCTAAATGCATAAAACAATTCTATTTTGAATGGAAATAAAATTATTAATATTAAAAACAACAAGACTATAACTATTTTTTAGGCAAAAAAGAAGATACAATTCTCTTTAGCATATCAATGAAATTAGAAGGGAAGCCCTATTGAAGGACTAATTCTCCTTAATGCCCTTATTCTCCCTTCATTATGCCATCTATGTCCCATGACAACAACATTAATTTGACACGAATGAGTTATGACCCACTGTTTCTTGCACAACTCTCAAGAAGCCCAAGGCAGGGTTTTCTGCTTTGGGTATTGGGGCCAGAAAGACCTTGCATAAAACCAGCGCAGTAGAAGGAGCAATTAAGCTACAGGTTGTTTAGCTGTAAGCAGTTAACCAGCTGTGTCTAATAAATTATTTGATTATACGACATCTTATAGCTTTGACATCGATTGTAACCATGCATAAAACTAAGTGACTTTATATATTTGCTTCTGTGATTATAACATTAATACCTCCTGGCACTCATTAGCACACCCTGGCAATCCAGCACTATTGTGTTTTCCATACAAACGGTCAGCATGCTCACTGAACCTCAAAAACATGGACTAATAAACAAAAACATAGTCCTGAGAAGGAAATGATTGCTATTCCTATTTGCTGATGAGAAACAGACCTCTGCAAGGCCACGTGTATGCAGAGCAGAAATGAATGAGAGTGTAACTAAGGCATGTGTAGATCATGTGTGTACAAATACAATGGATGTACACACATGTAAGTACATATATACACAAAAAACAATTCAATAGAGATATCCAAGAAATTCCTGAACTAGAGGCCTCATATGTGTATTTATATATAGGTAGAATACCATGCTAGTGTACACACTCTGTTTCTGGCACTTGCACTACTTATAGGGTCTTCATCATCTCTACATGCACTACTTCATGCTTCCAAGCTGTAGCTATGGACATCACTTTTCCCAGCTCCACATCAATTCTGTAATACCCTGCCTTCTTATAAAAGAAAGAGGAATTTGCTCTGATAAGAAAGCCAGATTATAAGGTCTTGCACAAACTTGAATTTAAAATAACTGTGAAGTAGACCGCACTACCACTGCAAGTGTGAACAGTTGCCCCTCTTGACCACAGAGATTTACTAAAAAAACCGCATCCTCTTCATAGAGGAGAGTCATCTTCTCATGTGACCACAAAGAACCATGGATGGCTGTAATTGTTCTCTAGCTAAGAGTTTCAGTCCTCCAGTGAGGAACCAGAAATTGTCCATATGACTTGGAAGACCATCACACATCACATGTAACAAAGCAGTCAATTAAGCATATCTCAAAAAAGTTCAGACAGCAGTTCATAAACTGTTAAATGGAAGATTATGAATAACAAATAGGTGAATGTAAATTCAGTTCTCCATGGGTAATACATGTACAAAGATGCTATTTTTTCAGGCTAAATTATTCACAATGAATGAGTCAATCAGCCCTATTCCTTCATAGACCCCTATTTCCAGAAGTGAGACAAAATTGATGCACTTATGTAATCTATTTCTGTACAAGAGGAAAGCACACGATAATCCTCTTTCTATTCCCTTCATTAATGCATTCTGTGAACTTAAATCGTAACAACAAACACAACAACCAGCTGTAATTGATACTGCAGTGAGAGATAAATTGCAAATTGGTGGATTTGGCTAACCTTACAAATTTCAATAGTTCTGACCAGGCACTTAAATGACAAAATACCTCACTTATTAAGTGATATAGTCAGCAGAACAACAAAACAGCCTGTTTCAGAATTCTGTCACCGTCATGTAAAATACCTGTTGTGCAGAGACTATCCTTAAAACCAAAATATCTGTAATTCCCAGGAGCAGTTACAATCAGAAACCACTATTGCAAAAAGGCACATCACACAGAACTGCTCTTCCCTAACTTCCCAGCCAGCAGCCATCTGTGTTTCCCTCAACCACAGGAACCCCTCCTACTTGGAGGGGTTTAACCCTCCTGGGTAGCAGAGAGAAAAATACAGTTGAGATTTGTTTTCCCTCTGCTCCACAGAGCAAGATTTCAGCACACTACAGTTGCTGTGCACTACACAAAACAGCAAAACCAGAGGCAGTCACCAAGTCTTCCTTCTCAGCAGGATAGTTGTATTTCTGATTCATTTCCAAAAGTGGAGGAAGTCTCAATAAAAGGACTTTTCTGCTAAAAGAAGGATCAAGCACCTACATACAGGTTTGTATAAAGCTTCAGAAGAACTCTGCTGAACTAAAACACCAAAGCCAGCACTGGTTCACGCTCTCCCTCTAACATTGGGCCAAGATTCCTGACTGACACATTTTTGGCAACTATAGCCCTATCAGAATTAATGAGTGAGTTAACTTAGCGATACTATTTTACAAGCAAGCAGTTGCTACATTAGTCACTTCAACAACTTGATAGAAGTTAAGAAAAAAAAGTCACTGTAGACATACAGTTTTTCAGCCACAATTTAAAGGTTATGCCAGACAAGTCCCCTGAATGAGAATCTAATTAGATCCAAAGGCTCAGCTCGGGAGACTTGATGCTGAACAAGCAAAGGAGAGGCTGCTGAACATTGCTTCCGTCAGTGACAGCTGAGTCTCCCAGAAGGCTACAGACACTTGCACATGGATCCCGGCAACCTCATTTACCAATGAAACATCCCAATTAACTTTTAAAAGGATTATCTATATGAATTCTCACTGAAATTAATGTGGCCAAATGTCTTTCCTGGCTTTGTAGAGTTGAGTCTTCATTTACATGTGGCTGAGCTGCTCCTCCTCCCCCCTATCCCTGGAAATGTCACATGTTTTACCCTGGCTGTATAAAGCAATAGTGGCATTAAAGGGTTAAGAAAGAAACTGTTAAGCATCATGGAAAAAATAGAGTTTGAACTAATCTAAAATAAATGGAATGCCTTTTTAAACAGTGAAAACAACATTGGTCTAATTTTTTCAATACCAATTCACACACAGACAACAAAGAGAACAAAGGTTCAACTAAAATCAAATGAGATTCAAAATTGCATCCAGAGTTGGTGCTGAAAACAAAGAGTGCACAAGGGTCTACTACACTGCACTCTTGCAGGGCATAAACAGGGTCTGCAATAAACTGCTTGATGCTGTCTTGCTGGTCATAAAACTATGAAAAAAAAGGGACATGCCATTTTTTATAACACTTTAGGGTCCAATGCAATATAAAATATATCTGGCATCCTGGCAGCGTATGCTTTGGGAGCAGATTCCAGTGACTTTTATATACGCTTCTTGCCATACAGGAACCGAACATATTTTTTGTTGGATTGGACCATTAGGTAGCTATAGCTATTCTCAAAGGACAGCGTAAGTGACAAGCATTCTGAACCCCAGTGGAAATATAAATCGTTAACAAAAATATCAAGATGAGAAATCCTTGATTTGACATTTCTAGTATTAAGAGATATTTTTTGTATTCCTTTTATACTTAAACATGAACTTTTCTAAAAATATTAAAATCGCTTTGTCTTCATGTGGATGCAAGAATACCATGAGAACTCCACTAAATAAACATTTACTACGTCTTACAGCTATCAAAAGACTGAATAATGTTTTAAAGTATTGTAAAATCATCATAACTAAAAAAACCAACTTAGCTTAAGAGATTGATGAATAATATAATGCACTTTATTCAGAATAAAATTAACATGAAAGTACTTCCACTTTACTAAACTCAAAAAAAGAATTCCATTCATTAAAAAATCACAAAATGGCTAAAAAAATTCCGAATGCTAAAAAATAATAAATAATTGCACACATTAAGGATGCACTCTTTCATTTTCATAATGCTCTGTCCTTGGGTTTCCTTTTTCTCTGTTCTGTCTCTAAAAAGTCTCCTTCCTGAACACGAAACTTACGCTATCCCACTTATAAGAATAACTTATAACTCTGCTTCTCTACTCCCAACATTTTTGAAGAATCTGAATTGAATGTCAGTCTCTTTGTCTACCATTAGCTTGTAGATACTCAGCTCCACAGGGCAGTGTTTCCAGTCTTTCACCTCCTCAGGGCTTCCAACTTCCTGCTCTTCCTAATCAATAGGATCACCACCACCCTTGCCTCCATTATTATTGAGAGTGGTCAGCTGAGTGTCATCTCCAGGCCCACATTGATTTAGCTGTAGAAAAATCTTACAACTCCCTCTTGCAGAGCAGCTCTGCTAGACCAGCCTTTCCTATCAAGGCACAAAGCTTAAGCTTTAGTCCAGATACTCATTATTGTGATGCAAGATGAGTGCAATTATCTTTCTTCACATCCCAGATGAACCCAGCACAGCTCCTTCGAAATGTTTTGTCAAAGGCCACCTTCTTAGATCATTGCTTTGACCACGTTACCATTTTCATTGCCTCATTCCAAGTGATTCTTTTGTTTATTAACCACAAACAGTGCACCTCTATGTAAGGCCTTCTCTGGCCTATCCCGATCTCTGTACCACCTCCATACCACCACACGTTCACAGTCCACACTGACTCCTTCCTTCAGTTCTCATTAACTCTAGCTTTTAGCAACCTGCTATTAATTTTGCTTCTGACAACCATCTTTGGTCATCTCCTTAGCTACTCACCGCCATTTGAAGGCCTTCTTCACAAACTGACACAAAGGTCTTTTTTTCAAATGCTCAACATCTTTTCACCCTGACAGCTATGCACAGACAGTGCAGGGCAGGCCCCACAGACAGTGGGGCTACATAAGGAAACTCCTGGTTTCTTTGCACTGTTCAGTCTGTTGATGTCCACATAATATTTCTTACTATATTGGGACAGTATGTTCTCTGGGGGATGGAGTACTTTTCTTTTTTCAACATTTATAGCATTCCTAACCCAAAGCAATCTTGTTCCTAGACAATAATGTAAAACAAATAATAAACAGTAATAATTTCAAAATAAATTGTCTAGGTCTGCAATACATTTATTTTAGAGAAACTACTTATAGTGTCTTTCACTTGAAAAAATGTACGTACGTTCTCAAATCTGAACCTATTTAACATAGGCCCTGATGTATTAAATCTTGATGTGTTGTGAATTCCAGCTAAGCCAAATATAACAACTTTACCATTAATGCAGCATTTTGCCTGGGCAACATATATTAAATTTTATCTAAGATACACATAGGAAGTACAAACAATAAGAACATTACAAAAATGGTCTTCTCTTCAGGATAAACAGATTTAAGTTAAAGGCAAATTTGAAAACAAGTTACCGAGGCAACATTCAATCAAAATGACTACTATCAGCCATAAATATACAGGACCCTCTAACTACCCAGGGTAATAATTCTTGTATATTATTGCTGGGAATTCCTTCAAAGCCCAAATCATGTTTAGTTTGCAAAGCTCTCCAATTTATTTTCCATGGTTGGGAGGAATCTGCTGCTCAACTAAAAACACAGTTTTACCCCCCATTATCTCTGCACATAAAGAGTCATAGAGCTTCAGGCTAGAATTAACATGAGATAGGCTATTATGACTGTAAGAACATTTACCAGTCCCTGTAGACTTTGCGGTTTATAATAAATATCCTCCCCATAATCTCACACTTTTTTTTTCTAAACTTGGTGCCTTCAGGAGTTCTTGAAGCTTGTGATAAAATAGTAACGGTATTTACCTATTTTGTTTCAAGCCTGAATTTCATTTTCTCCTTGGGCAAAGTCATTTAAAGATATGGTATTTGCAAGCAAGTACTTTTAAAAGTGTAACCCTTGATTTCATGAATGCCCTACAGAAATATGATGTCCTATCGTACTTGGTTAATGAAGCAAAACTAAATCTGCTTGTACAAAGTAACGGCGCTATTTTATAATGGAGTATGCACTCTTTCACCAAGGAAGAACCTTGTAATCAAATGTGAAGGTTACAAAAGATGTAGCCTGCAAGTCAGAAATATCTTACTATCACCAATCAACATAATTAAAACCGTAAACTGGGGTTTAGGCATTCAGTGGGTTTCACTAAGTACTGAACTTCATACACGTACTATATGGTGCAAAGTACTTATACTTCATTAAGAAGATACTTAAGGTGACTGAAACTAAAGTGTAATCTTGCATACATAAGTATCTTTCTTTGATACGCCATTTCCATGCAACAGAAAAAAAATGTACTTGTCTAGTCTCTCATGTATATTAAGGATGATTGGGGTTTTTGTTTTACTTTTCTCCAGAATTGTTCGCAAATACATTCAGGAGTAAAAAATTGATGAAGACAACATCCTTTAAATGTTCAGAGTTCCAATTCACTAAGAGCTCTTCAGCAAACTCTGCAGTAACATTTCAAATTTAAGAAACTACAGTTTTTCTTTAACTCATTCCTGCTCAGATGTCTATCAAGTGAATTCAGTGGATATCAGGCAAAACATACACATCACAAAGGCCCTCTCCCGTAAAAAGAAAATTTCAGTCTCCATAATGTCACACAGTCCTCACAAGAACAAATTAAATCAAACCATGCTTCCACACCTAAATATGTATCACCCCCTATTCTGTACACCTTTTGTGTTGTAAGCCATAGATGAGTAGTGGTCTATTGGTAAATGATCCTTCTTAGGCAGAGAAAGCAAGAAACAAATAAGTTATTAATAAGACCAACAATACGCTCTCTCTGGTTCACACACATACCCAATTCAACTTAAATTCTGAACAGATGGGAAGAAAGACATTCACTCATATTTGAGATTCATCACATTCCTCAGCATTTTCTTAAATTAATGGAAAAATATATTTTTCAAATAAAAATCTAGAGTTATACACTATTTACAAATAGATAATCCACTGATTGTTCTGTAGCTCACTGACTTGATTCCCATTGCAAACTCATTTATTTTGGCGTTATTCTTACTTGACAGCAATTCACTACTACCAGTATTTGTAGACAGTTAAATAGTTTTCCCTTATGAAATCTATTTCATAATTTTACCTTCAGTGTTTCTAAGGGCTATTTCATAGCTGTGTATTTGCTAGATGCAACTCCCCTTTTCCTCCTATGACTGAGGTATTTTTCAGTTCTCATAAGATTTCCACAGAAGTTGCTGGGAAGTTGTCTAAAATGTGCAAGGTGAGGTCAAAATGTGCTGTATAAAACACTTATTTTATACTTGTACACATAAATAAGTGATTTCATTTTGAACAAAGCAGAGAAAATGAATTTCACAATCACAGTACCAGATAAAGCCTCCAGCATCATACAATGGCATCGCTTCCATTGCTCTTCTCCATCTTCTTTATCCTCTCCACTAGGGCCTTCTTCATTTATTCCTATCATTCCTAACTCTTTATTCTTCTTTTAAAAAATCCCACACATGCTTTTTGTGACAGCACCAATCCTCCCCTGCCTCCTTCTGCTTCAGCTTCTTCCCAGCATCTCACGTTGTATGCCCACACAGTGTGTTGCCATTCACCTCTCCGCCCTGGAGAGCACACTCCAATTTCCAAGTACCATTACCCATAAATGCAATTAGAGATAACATCATGGCACACGTGCAGGCTTCAGCAGAGCCACACATTTAAACGCAGCCAGAACATCCAGCCTGTGCCACAAAAAATTCTTACTCAGGAAAGAAATTCAAGTGTTGAGTTATACTGCAGTCTGAGCTTCTACAGGGTTTGAAATTTTCTTCCTACCTATTCCTTTCTGTCTCCCTCCTAACTCAGCCTACCTTCATATGACAAGGTATAAGGTCACGTAGCTTTTAGAACATAATCTCACAAAATCTTAAACATTTAACTATTGTGTCATCTGATTTAAGTGGAGCTCCTCCAGGATAAAGTAAAGCACTGGTGATTCCTTGCAGGATTTAGAAGATGGCCAGTTGCTGAGACCCCAGAGACACTCCTCCTCATAACCTTATTTTACCTGTTAAGCGCTACGCATTTCATACAACAATACATTTATACCAGTCTGTGATCATTTATCTCATTCAGGCTGTTGTAATTTTCCAACTTACCCACTTCATTCCTTACTACACATGGCCTCATTTAAATTTCCTTAAATCTGCACATGAGACATTAGACAGGCCCAGAATAGATCAAACAGAGTACTGAATTTGGGTCATTATCCACAAAGCATGCCAAGATGGTCTGCCCTAGCTTGACAGCAAAAGTTCACTTGCAATGTTTCCCTCATCCTAGAAAAGGAGATATGGAAGACTGATAACTTTCATTAGACCAGCTTATATAACCAGAAAGCTTGAAAAGATTTAAACTATAACCTTGAGAGTTTCTTCAAGACTCATATGCCTGAAACCTGACCTCTCCTTTTTCGTCTAAGAGCATCAGAAAAGTATTTTTCCAAATCAGTCATTTTCTCTACTATTCTAAAGAGCAGTACCTGAAAGCACTGATTTGCAAGGCTCTCTTCCTAGCATCCATTTCCTCTGCACACCTGAACATTTTTAGCTTTAAGCACACTGGTTTAAATTAACAATTATTTAAATACTCCAATGGACCAATATCAGAGTAGCTTATATATGTATATATAATCTTTAAAAACAAACATGATCTTTCTCCAAGTACAGCTCTGGAACAGAGACTAGCTTTCCTGCTGTTAATCTGCTTTTGATATCCAAATTATTATTATTTAATTTCAAATTAATAGAGGCTATTGTAACATCCTTCTGAATCAGTGTGTCCCACTTTTCTCAGTATCTAACAAACAGAAAATACACAGTCCCTGCTTCTGATTGCTACTGGTATTTGCATACAGTCACTAAGGAAAGGTTATTTATTCTGTCTGATTTTTAAAGTTTGTCTACAGCATAAAGAACTAAGATACCCTTTTTACATTTTGATTTGCAAATAGATCTTGAAGCAGGTCATCGAGAATCTAAAAGAAACACTGAAGTTTAAGCATTATTCTTTTTAAAGGAAAATTCAAGGCCTTGTTTTATCCTATCACTGCTACCAGAAAGATTAAAATCAAGTATAAAGTCAGCATGTCAGCATTCAGGCTTATAGCACAAAAAAAGTAAGCCTTGGCAAGCAATAGCTCAGACATACTTTATTTATTACAATCACGAAGCCTGTTATGGAAATCTGCTCATCACAAGTAAATACAAAGAAACATTGTGGAAAAATACTTTTCTGGTCTCATAGCTAATTAGCACAATTTAAGAATACCCCACAGTTGAGCCACTCAGCTTCTCTCTCTCAAGGCAAGTAGGGAACTGAATCTAAATTGCAAGCATTCTCCTCCCCTTCATCTGGGCATTTTCAAAGCCAGGATTTCAGTTTTGCTTACTAACATCTCTGATCTGACCTAACACAGTACAGACCTACAGAAATAAACTTGTAAAGGGAATTTTATTTAATCTCATAGTGAATCACCAAATTTCCATAGTATATGTCATCACACATGACCTGGATTTCAGTCTTGCACAATCAGTGACAAAAAACCCAGAAGGCCACATGAAAACCAGTGAAAACTACTTGAAATAAATGCACCAAATACATAGTTTGTACCTTCCTATATCCACATACATCTTTACACGGCTATTCTAATATTCTAATAGATTGTTTCTCCATGCAAGGTTATAAAGCTGTGGTTTATTAGGGTACTGCCACCATAAACTTACAATTCTTCCTCAGCTTAAATTTATATCTAGCTATCAAAATGCATTACTACCTTGCAATCACTTGTTTTTCCTTGCAAATTAACATAACCCCCCAACACTCTGAAGTAACTGAAGGTATATCCAGCTAGTATTCAAATCAATAGCTCTGCATTTTCTACTGTAGCTCCTTTTTGTTTTTCATTTTCTAAGGTCACAATGTGTGAGTAGATAATTGCCAATGATGAAACCACAGCTATATTATAAACTACATTATTAAAAATTAAGGATTGCAATTAGACACTGAAAACACAGAAAACTATTATTCCTTTTTCCATACATCTTGTGCGCCACAGTAGCTGTGACCCTCGGATAAAGGCTTATCTTGGAAAACTAACGTGCTACCAGTTCTCTGAGCACAGCCACGGCTCGGGACGAGCGTCCGACGCTGGGATGCTCCTTAAAAACAAAACCAAAAAAACCCCAAACCAAACCCGAACCAACAAACCAACCCAGAACTCCACGGGGTACTGGCAAAGGCTGCCGGAGCGCGGTGCTCACCACGCGTGTCCTACAACGCGGGCAGAAACCGGCCCCACGCGTGTGCCCCGAGCCCTACAGCCGCCCGCGGGCGGGGAAAGGCGGCGAACCCCCGAGACCGGTTGGCGGAGGGCGGAGCGGGAAGCCACGGCGGCCCGGCCCGGCCCGGCCCGTCCTCACA
>VZZY01008089.1:153734-242552 GCA_013400335.1 Eurystomus gularis
CGCTCGGCCCGGGCGGGGCGGCGAGGGGAGTCCCCGGGCCGGGCTGTCCCCCTAGGATGGCAGGGCGAGGGGTTCCCGGGGCATCGGGCCCTGTGGGGCGGCCGGGCCGGGGCTAGGTGCGGGAGCCGGGCCCTCGTGAGCTCGGCCTGTGGGTGAGGGAGGAGGAGGAGGAGGAGGAACATCTCTCGTTGGCAGCGAGGGAACAAAACAGGCCCGCGAAGAGTTGCTGGAGCCGAGAACAGGGAGGCGAGCGGTGCTGCTCGGCCGGAGCCACGTTTCTGCGGCGCGGACAGGGCGGCCGAGGGTCGCCGCAGGCTGCGGGAGCCGCTGGAGCAGCTGCCGCCGCTTGCGCCTGTGGCTTCGTACGCGGGTCTTAAAAGAAGTTGGTCTGGATGTATTTGTAGTCGCTCTGTCAACAAAACGCTTCAACTTGGGCAGAAGTAACGGTCTCCAAGGTAAAGCCAAAAAAGGCCCCTTACCTGACAGCAGTCCTGTGGGCGACAGGCAGCCCTCCAAGTCGGTGTGCCCCAGGTGCATGGCTGGCCGGGGGCTGCCGAGCCCCAGAGCTGGCTGGCTGGCATGTTGGGTGCCCTGTGTCAAATCAAGTGGGTCCTCGTTCGAAAATGGCTCACCAAAAATGACGCTGTGAATCGGCCAATTGTGTATCACCAAGGGAGAATACGTATGCTTCCCACTTGTCTCTTCCCATTTTTGGTGCAACACTTGAGAGGGGAGGAAGGGGGAGATGGCGCTGAGCTTCCATGATCAAGGCAGATTGTAACAGCCACGTCAAGCCCTGCTGGGTGCCTCTTGTCCAACCTGTTTTAAGGAATGAAGGTGCTTCCTCCTTATCCTGATAGGCAAGGCAGAATGACACATGGGAGCGACTATCAGCAAAAGGCTGTCTCAGGAATATCCCATCTTCTTCTGTGTGCTGGAGTAAAGCTAGGAATTTGTGTCAGTTATCACAGAGGAACAAGAACCAAGCTGTCATCTTGGTCTTGACTCGCAAAAAACAAATGAAACAGCCTGTAGCTGCAGAGAGTTGTTAGTTTTGGTTTATTGCCGTCTTTAGTTTGAGCTGCTATGTCAGGTCAGAAGCAACAGAAGTATTGTACTCTCCCTTATTGTCTTCTGACAAGCACAGTTCTTGTTTCTTATTGTCTTGAAGTTCTATTCTAAGGAATTTTTTTTTAATAGTTATTGCAGTTAGAAAAGAGTCTTGCATGCAGCTATGAAGCTTTTCCTTTCATTTTTGTAAGTGCAGCTGTGCTAGTAATATATGTGTGTCTGCCTTCAAAATTACTTGCCTGTAGCATTGTTTTCAGAATAATTTCCCCTGCTGCTTTATCGGTGTGAAGGATGCAGTGTTATATTCCATGTTATCTTTCAGCTCTTCGTTATTGTCCACTGAAAAGTCTACATCTGAAGATGCTTTTTGTGTAGTTCTTGGAGCAGTGGTAGCACTGTAAAAAGAGGTCTCTTTTTCACAGAGTTTGTTTGGAATGTGTATTTATTTGGCCTAAACCAATTGTTGTGAGGGTGTCGTGTATATGCTCTGGTTAAAATGCCCCTGATGCTTTGTTTTTCTTCTGATTCAAACCTCTTAAGGTTGAAATTAGTTCAGCAATGGATGTTTTACAGTATTTCTGATGGTGGGAATGAAGAATGTGAATGCTTTTTTCTGTTTGTAGAAAAATTGCTGCAAGCCTTAAAAAAATCAAAAGGGTGGCTGCAGTTCCTAGAATTTATCCTTCGTGCCTTTATTTCTGTTAGTAACTTTGCCTGTTTGTATTGATTTTCACATGCTTCAGACCTTGTAAGTACAATAGCAGTACCCTGCCATGATGTTACTTTTGTGGATTAGAAGAAAAAGGTCTAACAAAGTTTGTGTTGACAGTCTGCTCCTTTTAAAATTTCACCCAGAGTTTATCTAACGTTGTGTGGCATTACATATACGTACATTAGAAACAGATTAATCTCTTCCTAAAAGTACAAACTTCTTTCCTCTATAAAGGTCAGAGGATGCTGAGTCAGATGCAGACCTATTTACCTTTGTCTAGGTGAATCACACCTAAGCACATGCTGTAAATTCTAACAAAAGTTAATTGCAACTAGTCTGATTGATGCATATATTGTAAGTAATGCTTGCTTTAATACGTGAACATTACCAGTAAACAATTTTTGAATAGTACAGTGGACAAAACTCCTACGGAGGACGATATGTTTCACATGACAGTGTTCAAGCTTCTGCTACATCAGTTGTCAGGAAACTTAAATTTGCTATAAAGGCCTCCACTTTGTTAGTATTCTTAAGCATCTGCTAATTGAAGAAGTTCAAACACTACTGCTTTATAGCCTGACTTGAAGTGGGGCTGAACAGATGTGGTACATTGGTGGAGGAGAGCAATCTCCAACAAACCAGAATATGGACAGAGGAGAACAGGATCCAGGACTTGGATCTAGAAGTATCTTCACTGTTCTAATGGACTTGGGAACTTCTTAACTGCTCTGAAATTCTCACGTATAAGGTTTCTTCAGCTGATCTGCCCGTTGCAGTTAGGCCTGACTGACCGAAAAGCAGTGGGCTCACGGTGAATAATGTTATTCCTGAGTTAGGGTTGAACTTGCAGAAAATTGTGTGTTCTCTTACTATGTGATTAAGACTCTTGCTACGGTTATGGTGCAAAGAAAGATACAGATAAAATAGCCTTTTTATTAGGGGATATGGCCTATACTGCTGAAATATAATCACGAGGTATAGATAAAATTGTATTTTGCTAATATTTCATGTATTGGTAATTTTTAATATATTCATGTATTTGAAATGCTGACAATTCTTTGATAGCTGGCTGTTCATTCTGAACAAAGGAAGGCTAACATACTGCATGTCTGCAGAGTGCTTAGCAGATAAGGTGTTCACATAGTACTGAAAACTTTTCCCAGCTATAAATATTTTCTTTCCAGATATAATAAAGGAGCAAAATCGAGAGTTAAGAGGTACACAGAGGGCTATAACCAGAGATAGAGCAGCACTTGAAAAACAGGAAAAGCAACTGGTAAGTAGATCGGGGGGAACTTTATTTTACTCTTTAAAAACAAACATATGCCCTCAGCATAAGAAAAACTTGCAAAGATACAACTCAGTCTATAATAATTTAATGCTAAAAAAGTTGTCTTCCTCTTTTTGACTTTTCAGTTATTGAAATTGTGTCAGAAAAAAAACCTACTGTCTAAAAGTGATTCTCAGCCTTTAACATCAGAAAAGCCTGTGTTCAGATAAAAAAACCCTGCATTCATTTTTCCATTCTATTCTTAACATTCTCCATGCTTCAGATGCTTTTTTTCTAACAGGCTTGTAAAATCAGTGGTCTTCAGTACTATTTTATGTCACTGTGACTCTCCAGTAGGAGAGAGGACTTGGAAAACCATAGGCTATCACGAATACCCCATAGGGTTGTTATTTTCATTCATATAGAACTTCCCTAAAACTAGCTAATAATAGCAAAACTATCACCCTGAATTAAGATCTATTTAAAACTTAGTGTCTGTGTGAGCTGTCAAGTATTTGGTGAATGGATGCTGCACCTGTGTGGCAGTATAATTGGATAAATGGATGTGACGGTGGGTTTGATGCATGAAGACATGCTCAGACTGTGGGAAAAGCTATGCAAATCCAGCCACTGTTTCAGTAGCTATTGAGGTGTTGTTTCGTGGCAGCAGGTCATGTGAATACCAAGAGCTGGGAAAAATGAACTACAAGAGGTCAGAAAAATTGTTTCTGGAAGCCTTGAACATGTAAGATATAGTAGGTTACTCACAGAGAAGGCATTTTTCAGTATGAAATATACTGACTCTGGAAATAACCTTAATTTTCATGAATATTCAGGTTGATTTTTTTTTAATTAAATTGTTTCAGAAATGTTGGATTTCTGAGGAGAAGAAAGGAAAAGTTTAAATATGTCTTTCAAAAAGTTAAAATTTGCTGTTGGGATGAGAGAATCCATGGACAATAAATATTAATTTTCAGAGTCAGATCAGGTGAAAAAGGTCCAAGGGCTTGTCAGTCAATCTCAGAACATTTTGTTGTGTACTTTCTTCAGAAAGACTTTTTTTTTTCCTTAACTATGAGGTACTACTCTGAGAAAACCTAGTTATATGAATTCTATGTATAAAAATACATTAAAGTATGCAGACATTGCTGTTACTGTTCAGTAACCTCAGATGACTATATGAATTTTGATTTTTTTTTTTTTTTTTTTCCGGAAGATAATTGATAAGCTTGCCCCAAACCTCGCAAAAGCAAATAAAGTATTACAGCTCTTTACCCAAATTCTTCTTAATTAAGAATAAAATGATCTATATATAGGGTCTGATTTCTGCAGCTGGATTATCTGCCAGTGATTTGGCAATGGTTGGTGTAGGTTTGTATTTCACTTTGAAAATCAGGTTATAAATGCTACTTCGGTATTTCATCTCAGAAAAATCCCTATTTTCAAATGTTTTTTGTTAAAACTAGGGTGCAAACTAGTGTTTGCTAGTGTGCAAACGAACCCCTCCTATCCTTCACAGTATCTGTGATATGAGAAAAGGAAATAATATTCTGGGCATGCTATAGCAATTTTTTTGCTGGTCTGTGGAGCTACTTACAAAAAGGGCAGCTTTACATATATTTCAGGCCTCTAATGTTTTCTCTAGCTATTTCATTCTCCTTATTTGCTGATCTGTACCTTCTTGGATTAAAAATAGTATGTATGGCACAACCTTTCAGAAATCATGGATTTACAGAGAAGATCTTGATGCCAGTGCCACCTCTATAGTAAACTTAACTATGATCTTTCCTAGTAGCAACGGTAATGCAGTGGGTCAGTTTACACTTGCCTTGAAACTCGACTGTTTTGCATATCCTACTGACCAGTATTTATCTTTTCAGAGCAACATATCTTCTTATAGGTGCAATTTTTTGGACTACCAGTGCACGTAAAGCGAAGCAACTGTATTCCTTGTAGCAGGTGCATTCTCCTAAAGATTCACAGGAGAAAGCTGGTCTTTAACAGCTGCTTTTACTTAATGGTAAAAACCAAAATATACAATTGGACATCTACAAAGGAATTGAGATACTATGGCAAGCCCTCCTTAAAAAGGACAGAAAGGAAAAAAATAGTTGAAAAGTTTACATTACCAAGTCACAAATCAAAAGGCATACTTTGACAAGTCCCAGATGACAAGATTATTTGTATCAAACTTCTTCCTGGCACCTCTGGGCTAAACAGCTTACTAGTTCTCCTTGAATGGATCCATTGGGGTTTGGGTTTTTTCGTAAGCCAGAAGTGTCTGTCTTAATGTTTAAATGCATGTTGTTGTAGACAAATTATACCACTTTTATTATGTGCTAAGTTAAGTCCAGCTAAATTATGTGAGCAAAGAGCCTATAATTATTGCTCATCTAACATTACTTCCTCCCCAAAAAAGCTTATGAGATTGTTTTGAGGCTGAAAAACTGTTAAAAAGAACTTATGAACTCCCCGTTTCTTCTGTGGTCGATGTGACTTGATTGCCCATGAATGCAAGAAATTAAAGACTATTAGAGTCATAGCACTAATAGCTGGCTGTCTGTAAGAATTTCCTCATTTCTGGGGGTACTTTTGAAGTGTTGCTGCCTATCTAGATATGGAATTGAACGTGCACATAAGTGAATGTGATGTTATACAGAAGTTGAAGTCTTTGGGGGAACTGTGTGCTGCCACACTACAATTCAATTTTGTTGTATTTTTTCTTCTGGTCAAATCATAACAGCATTGCATTTGTTCTACTAAATAGCCTTGCTATAAAAGCAAGGAAAACTATTATATAACTTTAAATATCTTGAAAAAAATAAAACAAAAACCAAGAGGATGGTTAACTTTTCAAATTTTATTATTAGTCTTAAGGCTTAATTATAGTCTTTGAATGAAAATTCTGTAGAATTAATATATACCTTTTTAACAGGAACTGGAAATAAAGAAAATGGCTAAGACCGGTAACAAAGAAGCCTGTAAAGTGCTAGCAAAACAGCTTGTTCAACTGCGGAAGCAGAAAAATCGAACATATGCGGTTAGCTCTAAAGTCACTTCTATGTCGACTCAAACCAAGGTTATGAACTCTCAGATGAAGATGGCAGGAGCTATGTCAACTACAGCAAAGGTAAGGCATCACAAGACATGCTTTTACATTAAAATGTAGCATATAATTGCAAAAGTTAAGTTGTGTTTTTCTGTGTAAGGTAATTGAAGGGATGAAACATTCCTTAATACCCCAAATGTGATGAGGATACAGGAGGGAAATGTAATTTCATTCTTATGAAATTTTTATTTAGTCAATCCAGCCAGTAAGCACCTAACTAAGCATATTTTCTTGGACTAGACATCTGCGAACTGTTTGCATGATAAAAATAAACTCTAATTCCAGTGGAAGAGCTTTTTTAGCACATCCAAAAACCCCAAACCATGCCACTACAGTCTTTTGCCTGTATATCTTGTGACAAGCACTTTTTATTGGGGAAAAACTAGGGCATGCTTCGCCTAGAAATCAAGGCAATGTGTCACAGTAGCTTTTTGACTTGTGAAAAAAATAGGTTATTGCTTCAGATCTGAAGTTCCTAGGGAAATCTAATCTGGATTCCCTGTCATTCTCATTCTCTGTGCTCTAAGGAAACAGTATTGCATGAAGTTTTCTCACAAATCTATCTCATAAGAGTCTGAAAAATCTCAGTTAGTTGTGAACTTTCCCCTGTTTTTATGAATTGATAAATAGGGAGTTTGCTTTTGGCAAGGAAGATTGTTCAGCTTGAGGTGTAGGAGGCAGAGTTAGCACACATCATTGTAGACAAGTTGTGCTTTAGTCACAGTCCAAGTTAAATCCTGTTAGTGCCAGTTAGAGAGTAATGCAACACAACTTGTTGCATCCAGAAAGTAATTACTGCTAAGGCTTTGCTGTCAGTTATCTTTAAGGAGCAGTATGTTGGTAGGTATCAGCTGTTCAGTGATACAAAGTTGTAGATCTGTAGCAAACTTTCCATCCTCCCTGGCCAACCCACCCAGGGGTACTTGTCTGACTGTACAACCAATCAACTTAAACAGCTTAGTCAGTATTCCTACCGCAGTGTTCCATGGAAACAAGTTGGTCTTGCTTTTAAAATTATTTTATCTATGAGATGTCTTGGATTAAATTTCGCTAAACCAAAGTGTCACTAGACTAATTATGAATGTTAAATCAGCAGAAAACCCAGAAATATTAAAAAAAATCTACCACCATCCAGAGAAGTGGTGTTTTTTGAAACACTAGGTACTTCTGTGGACTAGTTTGTGTAACATTATTGGACATGAGATGTTAAATTCTTTTGGTCACTTTTAAAGCAAGTACTTTGCCTTATCAAGACAGGAAGCTTAAAAAAGACAAGTATTCAGTCATTCATTTTGAAGCTTGTAAACTATTCTTAATCTCATACAGCTACCATTGAAAAGTACAGAGGATCAGTTACCTCAACAAGGAAGACAAATACATGAATGTATTTGAATTTTCTGTATACTCTTTAGCATGGATGGTACTAATTTTGGACATAGTAAAGTCCAGTTAATAGTTACTGGTTTCTTGTAATTATGCATCTGACCCTTATTTTGTGAAGATACATGAAGTCTGTATCAGTTTAGTGTTTTGATGTCCTTCTATAACTCTTGTAAAAGCATTTTAAAGAACCAACACCCTCTAAGTCCAGAACCACTTTTAAAATTCAAGTGATGTGGCTATGAACACAGTCTTTGAAATTCAAGTAGCGTTAGAAGCGTAATACATTATCACTTTAAACAAACTCAAACATGAAGGCAGAAGAATTTCCTCGAAGCCAGTAGCAGCTGTAGTAGCTTGATAGCATCCCTTTTAATTAACCAACTCTTTTATCTTAGACTTAGGCTTTATATTCTTAGACTCTATATTTGAATTGCTCATGTCTGTAGGTTTGACATCCCATGAGAGGTACAGTGTCATGCTTCTTAGGAAAGAAGAAAGTATTAAATACTGATGCCTGCAAGGCAGTGCAGCATACTTGTAGTAAAACAGGTGAAGTTCATTACAGTGTCACAAAAAGATCTCCACCCTTTACAAAGGTTCGTCCTAAGCTAATATGTGCTTCCTGCACACTTTGATGTTTGCTTTTTAGAGAAGCATTATAATTTAATGGTAAAATTACTAAATTCCTTGTTAATGTATATATTGGTATTTCCTAATGTCTTATTGTATGGTTAAGAGTTTTTTTCAATATTAATAGACAATGCAAGCAGTGAATAAGAAAATGGATCCCCAAAAGACACTACAAACTATGCAGAATTTCCAAAAGGAGAACATGAAGATGGAAATGACTGAAGAAATGAGTAAGTTCTGCCTAAGAACCGCTAGCTGCAGCACACAGTACTCGTGGAAGGGTAGAACCAGTCTAGAAACACTGATGCTTGAAGTTTTTATTTCTACAATTCATGAGATAGACAGGAAAAAGGAAGAGCAAACAAAGCAATGCATGTTTGTGCAGGGAGGCTGAGCCTTAGGCTTTTTAGTGCTCTAGATACTAAATCTAGAATCTGTTCTTTCCCATCTTCATGCAAAACACCCATCATAATTCTAGAAAGCTTTGTGTACATGGTGGAATGGGATGGTTTTGTCTGCTTTTTTTCTATTGAGCCACAAACTTCCTGAGGAGTGGCAAGTATGTTGTTCCCAATTGCACCTGTGCACTGTCAGCTAAGGAATACCAAACTTCCTGGTGTTGCTAGCACCATCTCCTTCCTATCCTAATTCCTGCCACTGTGTTGACCTTAGTAAGCGGCAAGGACTCAAAATTACTGAATTGTATTTCAGCAATTCAAAAGTTAGCTGAGTAGTTTAACAATTTTGCTACTTACTTGAGATGGAAGAGAAAAGGGATTTTTATGGAACTGTAGAATTCTTTTTAAAGAAATGTTAAAATCTAGTAAGGGGAGAGATACAGCAACTGAGCTATTTTGATAAAACTAAACATTTTTATAAAAGCAGTCATGCCTTACCCTGTTGCTGCTCTAGCTGTGCTCACAGATTTTGCAAGGCACAGGTAAGGAAGAAAGAGGTGCTTTCAGTTGGTGTCTTACACACTGGTATTACTACTACATTCTGGGAAAGAAGAAGGATGGTACTAGCTTATTTTAGTAACCTTTCTGCATAATGCAGTGTGGATTTTTTCTTTCTTTCTTTCTTCTAAGTTAATGATACTCTGGATGATATTTTTGATGCTTCTGATGAAGAAGAAGAAAGCCAAGACATTGTTAACCAAGTGCTTGATGAGATAGGAATTGAAATCTCTGGAAAGGTATGCTATTTTTACCCAGGTCATGTGCTTCCTCCCCTTCATATTCTTTTTTTTAATAGTTTATTGTAACAGACTTTATTTTACAATCTTATTCTAGAAGTCAGCTTGTCATGGCATGTATTCTTTTGACCGAAGAAAACTTCTGTCTTTTTCTAGATGGCCAAAGCTCCGTCAGCTGCCAGAGGCTTACCATCTGCGTCAACATCAAAATCTGCCACCATATCCGATGAAGAGATTGAACGACAGCTCAAAGCTTTGGGAGTTGATTAGCTTGATGGCAATATACAGTCTGCCTTCTAATTATTCAGCTGCAGACAGATGTAAAAAGTGAAAATGCTCTTTCAATGCAACTGATGTCTAGGAAAACTCCGAAGCTTCAGAAATGACAACTTGAAGTTGGTACTCGGGGAAGGAGAAGGGGAGAATATTTTGAAGCAGTTTGCACAGAAAAGTACACTTGGTGTGTCCATTGCATGGAGTCTTTTTGAGCACTGGACTGACCAGGGGTGTGGTTTTAATGATAAATTCATTTATACCTGAGCTGAATCTGTCCACTGAATTCAAAGTTTTCTTCATTCTCAGTTCCTGATCTATCTTTAGAATTGGCTATTCTGTGGCTGGTGGTGATGCCTCCTAGGACAGCACCTATATAATATATATCATTTTTATAGAACTATCACTATAGAAAAATTCTTAGTCTGCCACCTTAGCACAAATGAAACTTCACCTTTCCTCTTAGTTGGAAACTATTTTCTTTGATGAGAAGTAGCCTTGAAAGTGGAGCAAGTTTAGGCAGAGAGAAAAAAGCATTTTATGTATTTCATTCAAGTTCCTGTAGTATCTTTGAGTTGATGAAATAATAGCTGGTTATTCTCTATAGTGAAAGGGAAGGATATAGCCCTTGTGCAGTTAATTTTACTTGAAGAGGATTTAAATTTGTTAGTGAACTTCGTTGCATGAAAGGCACTGATTGAACTCTATTGTACTGTAACATAGCTGGTTTCAACAGAATTGCTGTGCCTTTATGTATATAAATCTTGTATCTTTGTGATTCTTTTCAGAATGAGTCTTTGAAAGGCGAGTAAACTTGTAATTAAGATGGTTTCACAAAACACTATGGACGAGATCTGTGTGTACACTTGATGGCACCCAGTGCTGAAGTTCAGAAATGCACTTGTTCAGAAATGCAACTTGTGCACTTGCAAAAAAGACATTTGCCTGAATCAACATTTGTATATATTTTACAGTATTTCTTAATGGAAGATAACTGTGTATAACTGTATTGTTTACTAAGATGCAAATGATCACATTGATAAGCTAAATCTAGATTTTAGTTTTGAGAACAATTTTGGATGATACCTGATAATTACTTGTCTAAACAATATAATAAAAGTGTTCTAGTTCTGTGAAGGTTTTTCTACGGTCTCTGAGCTGCATCAGCATGATTACAACTTTTAGTGGCATGCATTGGGCTAATGAAATAAGAACTGTTTATATTTTAAATAGATGACAAGGTCTGAGAATGCAGTTCTGAGTTATGACTTCCCAGATGGGGAGAAGTTCCTTGGCCCTGACTGCGCTAAATATTATTTGCACCTCAGTTGTGCTGATTTAGCGGGGCTGTTCATTGAACAGAAACAACAAAATCAACTTGGCTTTAAAAAGAGTAACTGGAAGGGGAGGGGACGGACAAACTTCATAAAGAGGTTTTGCTGCTAGAGAAAGCGTAGCAGAAAATCAACCTCTATGAATGTACTGTTGTTGCACCATCTGCTTTTGGGATTGAAGTTAGCAGAGAAAGAAAAAACACAGGTCAGCCTTCATTTGATTTCTTTTTTTTTTGGCATAGAAATCCAGGTGTCCTTTCTCTTTGATGGAACTAATGGACAAACTATGAATCTGTGAGGTAGCAGGTAGGAATGTGTAAGTTTATACATTGCATATATCTGACATGAGGTGACTTTTCTTTTTTTGGTATTTTACAACTTATTTTGTAAAAATATAATAAAAGGCTTTTTATGCCACAATGACTTTGTCCTCTGTAGGGTTAGTCTTACACATCTGTCTCTTAGTGGGATTTCTTTGAACTCCTGTTAGATCTGATATATTTTCCTTTGACTTGAGCTATAAAGCAGCATAACATTTGTTGTAGTTGCTTGTGGGCCTTTAACTTCAACTCAACAGTTAGGAAAAACTTGATCAAGTTTGCATTCCCTTCTGTCTGCAGCTAGGGGCCCAAATACTGCTCTTAGGCATTGAAGGAGAAACCATAATGTGAAATTAGGTATAAAATGTTCCTGATTGATTGTACCTTGGTTATGTATTTTGGTTATTAAGGCTTATGTCTTTTCTGAATGAAGTGTGCACTTTATCCTTTTAATGGCTGTCAAAATTGGGCATAATTCTGTTACGAGTTCTTTACTTGATTTATGGGGCCTTTGACAAGCAGGAATAAAGGCACTGCTTTTTGTTTTCAGTAAGACTGCTAAATAGGGCTAGGGCCAATAGCTATCTGGTGTTTCTGTTAACAGTTACTTTTAAGTCCTGCAGGTCTAATCTGTATAAAAACCTTTCAGCAGCACAGTGAGATGCATGTAGGTTTGCAGGCTTGGTTATGTTTATTTCAATTACAGTTAGCATGTTGCAGCTGTCCATAACAAAACTGCATCCTCTACTTAGAAACAAATTCCTTTTAAATCACTCTTAGTGAACTTAAAAAAACCCTCACTCAATCCTTTTATCCTTGCTGACACCTTAATAGCAACTGAATTGAAAGTCCTCCATCCAAGAACAGCAATTGTGCATGCACTGAAGAATGGGTCTTCCTGGGACAGACCAAGGTCCACCTCACCCAGAATCCTCTACAAGTTCCCATAAGTAATACCCAGAAGAATATGAGGACAAGCTAAACACAGATGACACTTTCTCCACCAATATTCCTCCAACCTCTAACTATTTCACTTTAGAGCACTTCCAGAGCCATCTGTAAGTTCCTCTACATACAACAGCTTTGAGTGGCTTTCTCATCTGTGAACTTGTCCATACAGGCTTCTTGCACCCACACTTTTCAGTAGAGCGGTTCCACATTTCTCCCCACCACATTAGAACCACCACTTTTGTTTTCTCTTAAGCTTCTTTACAGCTTCACATGTTTGCTCCTAGTTCATACATTAGGCAAGATGGTGAACAGCCTGCCACCAGCCAGCCTTTCAATACAGCTCATAATTCAGTAGACCTCTATAGCATTCAGTGCACACACATTAAATCTAGAAAAGAGACAGTAGCTTAGACAGTTATTCATCTTACCTTTGATCATCAGAGGCCTTTTCTAGGTCTGTTGTATACCTCAGATGAGGGGGACAGAATGCTACATGGTACTTCAGAGACAGGTGAACTACAGACTTACACATTGTCATAACATCTTGTTTTGCCCTCTGTTCTAGTTTTAACACCCTGCCTAAAGTTACCATGGGAAAAGTAAGAGCAAGAAAAAAACCCCACAAACATGTCAAAAAAAAAAGAGTGCAGTCCATGTTAATCAGAGGGCCAACTGAACTCTTACTTGCAGGTTAACAGAGCTACCCAGAAGTCTTATCTAGGGTTTTCTCCCCCAGTCAAGAGTGATTGATGGAAATTACCTAGTAAGTTGTTCCTAAAGAAGAAAATGACTTGCCACTTCCTCTAAGTCTAATGGCTGCAGCTGCAGTGCATTAAATTGATTTCATCCAGCTTTTTTTCTTTAAACAATTCCACTCTAATTTGTTTGTATTTCCGTGGCAACAGCTAGATGTGTTAAATGGTGGCTGCTTCCTCCACTTAGCCTTTTGTCATTCTTCTGCAAGAAAATGGCATTATGTGACACCTTTCATTTCATTTTGCTATGTTTCTGCAATTAGCCTTCACTTGTGAGATTTCTTCTAAGACTATAAATCACAACGTTATGGTAAGTCTGCTCTTGAATTAACCATTACAGCATGCTACAATGAATTAGCACATCAGCGTGAGAGAACTACAAACCATTACCTGGAATATCAAATGTATAAGAATACTTTATTGGATGGGGGGTCGAGGAGTTGGGAAGTACAGGCTTATGGCTTTTCTAGGAAGCCTTTTATAATTAAGAAAATAACTTAGGATATAAATAAAAATTTTTTATATATATATCAGAATGTAGTTCCAACATACATAACATTAGATCATGTAACATGAAAGGTACACAAAGGCATGCCATCGCCATCCCTGAGTGCTAATCTCCTCAACTGTATTTATTTTTCACCCTTTTGGAAAGTTCATGATCTGTCAATACACATGGTAGATAAAGGCTACAGCCTGGTCTTTCTGCTGCAGTGGGTGAGCTATGCTAGCGATGAGAACAGCCTGAAGAGAGTACATAGCACAATTTCTCCCCTTTGAGTTAATAAATTGAAGTTTTTAAAAATACAGGGTTATAGCAATGCATTCATCCATAAAAATGTATTTTTTTAAATTCAGGAGCCTGATTTCCATAGCTGAATACATCTATGGTCACCGTAATAGGTATCACGGATAATTTAGTGTACGCTAGAGAGAGAGCGCTTAACTTGTACACACTGCTTCGAAGTGGTCTGGAACATTAAACTCCTTTTGCTTCCTGTGGGCCTATTATCTAGCCATTTTCTAAATCACCAGGTCTGTTTTATGGAAAAATAAAATGTATCTGGCCATTACTACTTGCACGTACTTCAGTCCTGGGAAAACAGTAAAAAATGCATATATGGTAATGGGCTATTTTAATAACAATGAGCAGGGCTGATGAGGTGGCTGGATAATCTATCCCTAGTGAGTACTAAAGCCATTAATTTGGTTTCTCAGTGCCCATCTTTCTGATAGGTGGAGCTCTGGCACTGGGTTGGTTTTTTTTTTCCCCCTGATTATCTCTCTAGGGTAGAGGATGACAAACAAGGGATTATTTTGAATTAGCGGGGTGTAAGAGAGTAGTGGGAATGTGCAGGGCAATAAATGCTTTATGTGGCTACTTATTTCAGAGCCTTCTTTTTTTTAGCTTAACCCACATTCTCTGGTGTATGTCCACACATGGATTTAATCAGAAAAAAACCACAATGCAGAGAAAACTCAAGACTAATAAAAACTCCGATAATCCTTTAGTTTTTTCCCCTTCAAGTCACAAAGTCTAAAGGTAAGGTAAATTGTATCCCACTTTTTATAGCTAAGCCTATCCGAATCAAACTTTAAGGCATATAATAAATTAGCAAGATGATCTTTGATAACAAGCATTAAAAAAAGTCACTCCTACTTGGCAGCCATTTAAGGCAGTCAAGCGGTATGTGAAGACAGAGCACACAGTACGAATGGTGCTGACACCTCTGTACCTCGGTGTACTCTGTAAGCCTATTCTAGCTTAAATAATGACAGCCTTTATGGCACATTTCTAACGGCTTTTTCCTGAACTTGTCCAAGGAATTTACCTGAAATTATTCACTCAGAAGTGTACGGCTGTTGTGAGCCAGTAGCTGTGCTTGAGCTGTGCTTTGGAAAGGCAGTTCTTCAGCTAGCGTTCTTCTACCTGGCTCTTAGATCTAGTGGCAGTCCCAAAAGATCTCCTGGATATATCCCATCCTTGGCCGTAACTAGATATTCAGCAGTGTCACCACTGCTTGTTTAAGGTCACTTATTCACTTTTCTCTTCTTTGAATGTCTAATTTCTCACTGACGCTTGGCTTGGTGAGCTTGGTGGCCACTGCTGGAGATGGGACCCTGGCATGTGCCTAATGTCTTACAATCTCACAAACACCAGCACCGTTAGCTAGTTATTGTGGGGTGGGGGTATAGCACATGCATGGACATGCAGAGGCAAAGTTCTTTCAAAACTATGTGGCTGATACCAAGCTTTGTAACCTCTCTTCACATGCAACACAAAGGTTTTGTTTCCTGATGCTTGGGGTACCTACTTGGGGTTATCCATTAATCATTAAAGGTACTGCATACGCAAGACAGGCACAACACAGGGAAACTGCAAGTACTCAGGCAACTTGGAAAGCATTTCTAGTTGAATAATGCATAACAGGTTCCTTGCAGTTAAGCAGAGACCTCCAACTCCTTAAATATATGCAGTAACATTTAATTTGTTTCCAACCTTTTATATTAAAATCGGGTCTTCTACAACACACTATGTCTGAAGCTGGCTAGCTTGTAAAAGAAGCCGTTTACAAATTTTTCTTTTCCTCTTTTAAACAACATATAATTTACAATATTTACAAAAAGCAAAACAGAATTCCACATCTATACATGGAAAAACATTACCGGCACTCGTGATGCTCCTTGATAATAGAACTAAAGGCGTTCTGGTGTAAACTTGTCTTCACTCTTTTTTCCCTTTGTCTTCTGTTGCAAAACCAAACTCTCACAACTTCTTTCTCGAGATTGAGCCCCTCAGCCATTCTCATAATTTCCTGAGAAGAAGGCTTACTTTGTTCTCCAAAGTGCCTCTCTAGGGCTTCTTTGGCAGCGATACTGGATAAAAGGATAAAATTTCACCTTTAAAAACTTTTCTGACACTTTCAGGCTTTCACCACTAGTTCAAGAGAAGGGTCAAGTAAAAGCAATTGCTCCATCACTTATAATTTGGGAAATGTTGTATGCTGTGTGAAGTTCTGCATCTAATTTTATTATAGAGAGAGCACTAGAGTATTTCTAGAAATCACAGAGATTACAGCAATCTGTTTCAGCGATCTTCACATTTTCTTAAAGTCTGTCTTAATCTAGTCCTCACAATCAAGTGACCAAAGTTGAGTAGTTCAATTAAAAAAAAAAAAAAAAAGGAAAAAGTTAAGACTCCTATCTTTCCTTGTTGTCAGATAGAATTTCCTTCAGGTTTGTGTCACATTCTTAGAAAACAAAGAGTATCTACAACATGCTTGTGTGCCAACAGGACGCATCCAAAGCTGGCTTCAGCAGTAGCTGTAATTTCTGTGGACACAAGAGGGCACTGCATGCATTAGTCTGGAAGTGAGATGTAGGTATTTCTGTTATAGAAATACATGAAGTATCTGCTGGAGTTCTAGTTATATCATTAATTCATCTGTAATATGTTGTTGGCCTTTCATTTATAGGTCTGTTTTGCAATATTTAGTAATGTTACCAGAACTACCTAATTAATAGCATGATGTTCTGCACACAGAGAAGTATAAAAACATCGTTAGTTTTGACTGAGTTTCTTAGGCTTTCTATTCAAAGTAGAAAATACAATAGTTTTCACAAATTCAAGTTAAGTCATTTTTGCTCAGAGTATGACTAAACTAATTTGGTTAGTGGGACTTTTGTTTTACCTCTAGTTTGCCTTCAAACATCCACTATGAATTGCTAAGAGTAAGGCTACAGTTCAGATTAAGTTCTGATTAACCTGAGGTCCTCAAACTGAGGTCCTACATGCCTTCAAAGGAACAATTAAGGTTTTTTTTACCATATGGGTTTTGTTCCTGAACTTCACCTCAATCATCTGTGCCCTTGACAACCTGCCATATTTCTTAGTCCCAGTGCAGCTGGGTTAGATGTAAAAGCAGGAATAATTTTTAAATGCTTAACATGAGGACTGATTTCCTCAATAGCTGTTAAAAAAAACACCACCAAAACCCAGATAAGCAGTCTTTAGTGGGCTTCTCTAGCTGGGAGAAAACACCTAGGACAGAGATGCCTTCAGTTCACCGCTCTCACACAGGCCAAACTACAAACTACACAAACTGGGCAAGGTCTTGGCACTATTGCTCAAGTCCTTACTGGCTTGCAGAGAAGCTGAGAGGAAAAACTGGCCTCTCAAGAGTAATGTTTCATCCCTTGTGGGGTGTTGTGATGATCAAATGAGCTATGAATGAAATATCTCCCATTCCTAGTTCACTCCTAATTGAGAAGCACCCCCTCAGAGGACTACTTCATTCAAAAGTCAAAGAGAAATCACATCTTAATTTTACTTCTTCTCTCAAAGGCAATGTGACTAACAAAGATAGTCTGAAGATGAATGTGAGATGAGAAGGTACATGTGGCTGTGGGACCACAGGGCTGCCTATGTCTCTGGGAGGTGACATTGTACATCATGAAGGATCCTTGTTCAAGGAACAGGCAATTCACTGTAATGAGCAGAAAAGCACCAGGTTTGTGCCCAGGAGGCAGCCAAATTCCCTTCCTGTAGAAGAATACTACAGCTCCTGGGGGATACCTGAGTGAATTCTTTTTCATCAAAGGTTACAAAAGTCTGGAATATCTAAAGGAGAAGGAAATAATCCATGTTCTCATTTTGCCTATTTGGTAGTTGTAATATGATTTACCAGCCTACTTGGTTTCTACATGGAGTTGAGACTAGATACATGGTAGATGTTGGCCACCAGAGATGTGAGAAACAGGAGAAGGAGGTTCTCAGACCAATTTCCTGTTTTTTCCCTTTAGTTCATTGAAGTGTTTTTTTATGAACACTGAAGAATCCAGTGACAGAGGATAGGGACACGGATGCAATATTACATGTAAAAGCTTGCCCTCAAACTTCCCAGACCTCAGTTCTCTGGCAAAATAACACAATTAATTTTGGCATAATGTAGAACCTCCCAAAATAAATACAAGGGTGCTCTGATACCTCATTGACTACACAGATATCATAAAAATTGGGCAGAATTTGAATAAAATATTTTTTTTTGTTTAAAATATTAGTGTGTTGTTGTAAGTTGAAAAAAGTTTTTAACTGGGAAAAGTATTATATTTGGAGAAAATTGGGATTTTGGAGAGTTATGCTGTTATTTTTCAATAGAAAGTTTCAAAATAGTGAAACATTTTCAAACAGTAGCTACAGAGATTCATTAATAGACACTTTGGTTTTGAACCCCAGAAAAAGAAGCATCTTAGCCAAAGTCGTTTCTAACACATAATGCCCTAAATATTAGTTACCTTATGGTGGTTCTGCGCTTCCTCTTCCGCTCATTCACTCCAACCTTTTCATTGTACAAAGCTGTATTAAAAACAAAACCCAGCAGTTAACGTTCCACAGGGAATGGAAAACAAACACAATCACCTCCAGAAAAAAGGTCCATTCCTTTGAAGACAGAAGAAAGCTAACAGAAAACGCTGCTGAGTAAGAGCGGCACCACACATTGGAGCACTTCTTTAAGATGGTTGATCACTGTTTTACCTCCAGCTATAAATGGTTATAAGCAAAAATATTGTGCCACTGGTAAAGCTGCAAACAGTACTGATTCTGTGTCTTTGTACCTGTGGAGCCATACTTCAGCCCCCTCCTCTGACATATCTTGTTCTTCCGTCCCTGCAGGGTACAATCTAAGCAGATGAAGCCCATTTCCACACCCCTTGACTACTTTGTCCTCTTTCTTCACAAATACAGCCTTGGCCCCTAAACCCCTTTATTTATCTGCCTGTTCCATACCACTTTCTGATAGACAAGTTCCCCCTTATCTATCAGACACTGCTGTCTGCACACATGATCTTACCCTGCAGCTAAAGCCTGTAACACTGCTCAGGCAGTCAGCAGCTACTATCCCACCACAACCCCCTCATAAGTGATTCTTGCAATGAGCTGGCCATGTTAGAAGATCCTCTAGTTTCTAGTGCGGTTGCTAGGGAAGGAAGCTTCCGACATTTAGTTCAAAGGAAAAACTGAAGTGCATGGCAAAAGCAGCTGTTTAACGTTTCCTGCTGTTGAATGCAATGGCAAATCCAAAAAGTAGCATTAAGATCATCTTCTCTTTCTTCCCATGCTAGGTGAGTACTGCACAGTGGTAGTCCTGGCTTTTGGTGTCACCTCTAGGCATACTGCTTCTCAGCACTGCAATTCATCCATCTGAAAAGGCTGTTCTTTAAGACAATCCATTTCCTTTAAATCAACCAAACTCTTCTGAAGTACACTGCCCAGTGAAGCCCATGACTCCTGCAACTGGAAGGTAACAGAGCAAGAGAAAAGGAATCCCCTAGCAGCAAAAAGGTCACACCAAACACCTCTACGTCATGCTATACTTCTTCAGGGTTTAAAGACCAAAGACCACTGGCTCATCATCTGAACGCAAATCCATTCCCCCATGGCCACATTTCATATGCCAGAGGTTGGAAGGAAGAGTCCTCTGTTAGTGAAGAATCCTTGTACACTATTAAATGGGCTGTCCTGCAGATCCTGATAACAGCTTTGACAGCAGCTCTACCGTGGAGTGGAGCTAGTTTGCTGGGATGGAACTGAAATAAATTACTTCTAGTAGGTCCAGTGATGTTTCTGCTATTCTATATCCTTCATGCATTTCAGTTCATCTCTCTTTGCTCACCCAAAAAAAGACAACCAAAATTTAATATAAGCACACCGTAGCATTTAAAGCTGGTAAAAGAAAAACTTTAGTCTATGGAAGACACATACTAGTCTTTCAACGTACATATAGGATTCTAGTTTAAATGTAAATCAATATTTAGGGGATTTCAGTCGTCTACCTCCTACTTGTTCTGCTTCCTCCAGCCACTTGGACAATATCGATTTCAGTTTGCATGCATTCTTGAAACTCAGCTGCAAGTTTTCAAACCGGCAAATAGTAGTTTGGCTGAATTCAGAGCCGTGCACAGCAGCCAGTGCCTCTCCAACGTTGGTTTGTGTATAACCTGTCAAAACCAAAAAGAAATATGTCACTTTGGAGCTTTCTAGAAAGACTTACTTTCCTTGAGACACTTAGCCCTTCACTGTTGACTCTTACGAACAGTGTGTGCCTGCAGTGTCTTCGGGATGGGCTTTCTGCAGAGGTCTCTGTGGCTGATTCTGAGCTCACCTCAGAGATGTGTTCAGTCTCCTTTTGGTTTCAGTGGAGTTTTACACTCTGAGATCAGGGATTTGAGAAGGATCTAGACACTCCATATCTTTCTTTCCACAGATGGCGCAACGGCAATAAAGTAATCCCTGGCAGCACCAATGGTGTCTTGTTATTTGTTGCAACAATTAAGTTGAAGCAATCAGAGAAATGCTGCAGTTTCCTTACAGACACTGATTTTGTAACAGTGCCTCATCATTTAGAGCTCTGAATGTGTATCTGCCATGTTCAGGGTCTGGCTCATCGTCCTCCCTTTCTGCCTCTGCACCAGTAGTATCTCTTTAGATGCTGAATGTCTCAAGAGATAGCTTTTTACCTCCACTTTGATTGCACTAACTCTGTATCTCTCAGTCTCAGACACACAGCCCATATTAACGCTGCCTTCCCTTGTAAAGCTCAACCTCAGATTAGTTTTCCTGTGCAAATTGTACTTTTCCCATCAGAGTATTAAGCCCAGTCTTACAGGTTCTGAGTCACTTGTTTGCATCAGAGGAATTTTTTTCCCTACAAATTTAGGATGAAGATGCAGTGCCAATTACAGCGATTAACAGCATAGGGGCTAGCAAACCTTTCCATTGCTGTGGCTGACATTAGATACGTGATTACAGCAAAACTGACCAAATTGCTAATACTATTTTAGACTCTAAATTTTTGTTTCCATCCTTATTTTTACACTGCAAATGGAACACACAAACTTTCTAGCTGTTGAGGTAGTGCATATATACTTGTATAACTTTATATATATTTGGTTTTACATTTATAAAGGTAGAAGGATGCCCTAATTTCTCATGATAAAATGTAATGTTATAAGCAATAACGTAAAAATTGCAAATCTTCAGAGTACCCAATATGCATAACTCAGTTGAATCTACAGTGCTGGATGTTATTATTTTTCGGTACAATTCAAACAAAGGTGAGATAGGCATTTACTTTGCAATGTACCTCTATAATCTACGGGTAAGAAAGACAGGGTTCAGTCCACCTTTGTCCTCAGCTAAGATTTTCCAGTGAATGACAAGCACCTCACCAGAGACAGTCTAATGCAATCCATCTTGCATCGGCCCCAGTAGTTATCAGACAGCAACAAAGACATCAGTTGCTGCTACATCTCTGTCTTGGCACAGGACAATAAACCCAGAAGAGAGTCTTCCCATTGCACCATCAGATGAAGCACTTCACAGGGAAGAGGACGGGTATGAGAGGTTGGAGCACGTGCTGCCCTAAGCTGCAGAAAATTCGGGGCTGTGCAAAACAACACACCTGATAATGAATGTAATTAAATGAACAACAATAATTTTCTCTGCACTTAAGGCAAATAATTTAAAGGTAGGAAAGTTCAAAGACACTTTCTGCGTACTAAGTTGCAAAAAGCTGAAGTTCATTAATTCCATGCAGGTCTTCTACGAATGGAGAAAGTTTGGCAGTGCAAGGCAGGATTAGTTATGATTAGACAACTGCAGAGGCTAGACCATAAAACATTCAGAAATAATGGGGTTTTCACTGAAATTTTTCAGCCTTTTATTCGCAGACATAACACACGTACCCAGTTTAATTCGCCGGAGCTTAAATTCATTAGCAAATTTCTCCAGTTCCCTGATTTCAGGGGAGTCCATGTCAACGGGCTCTTCAACAGACTTGCTTTTTCTGCGGAACTCCTGCTTGAAGTCTGCAGCACTGGGATCATCTGTGAGGAGTGACTGGTGCATGGGTGTGAAGCCATGGCCCAGAGCACAGGAGCTGGCGCTTAGGGCGTGCTCCGGGAATTTATAAAGGCAAGGGGTCAGGCTACCTGAGCAACATCAAAAAGAAAACTCAGTATAGTTATTCTCTACGACTACACAATAAAAACATGCAAAAACATGCCTTCATCATCTCATAATCCATATCTGTAATATTTATTATGTAACACGTGAAAGTATCCAAGAGTGAAGATCACCAAGGATACACAGTCTTTCTCTTGTCCCAATACATTAAAACCAACAAACAGCCATTTTCATAGTCCACAGCCATCCTACTTCTTGGCAAACTCTGATGCACTTACATAAGATGGTAAATGGTCCAAACATAAACAAATAACAGTCCGAGGTCTCAGCTGGAATGAAGTGGTATGACAAGATTGATGGATTTGTATCATTTTGAGCCACCTAAAATGTGCCAATCCCTATTTTCTGGTACAAAGAATATTTCCACTTGCACACTGTTTGATGCTCAGACAAGATACTATTTTGGTTTCGCTTCAGCATAAAATTTCTTTGAGAAAGTACACAGTAAGAGCCAAAGAAAAAAAACAAAACAAAACAAAAAAACCCAGAACACATTCAAAATTATCATTTCGGCTTACAAAGAAATTGCTCAAGGACAAAACAAGACTATCATATGCTACCTTTTGTTCCAAATATCAGAGTTCACAAGGAGATTCAGTTAAGAGTGAAGGCTCTTTTTTCCCTAGATATTGTATAGACCTAAAGAGTCTCTGGGCTGAAGCGGTAGGGGTCATTGGAGAAATTTTAACACTCTTCAGTGTATTTGGAGCAGCCCATAAATTCCAGGTTATAAGGATATCTTTCAAAATTTTCTAAATTACAAAACTTTGTAGCAGAACTCAGAACTTCATTAACATTCCATCCATTCCTCCATTTACTTTTCTTGTCTTCACTGCCCCAATTGCTCTCACCAGTGTTGGAGGTTGTAACCCAATAGGAATATTTTATATGCTTCACACAGGATAACCGCAAAAAAAATTTCTTAAAGAATAAAGGAAAAGACTAAAAAAGAGAAGGACTTGCTTTGCAAGGTGCTGACACTGTTCACCACATTGGGATGTGGCATGCTGCACGTCTGTAAGATGCGACTCTGGGAGAGACTTGCTGATAACATCTCTGGAGTTGCAGGCTTGATGCCTAAGAAAAGAAGTAAGGGTGAAAAAAAGAAAGGAGAAATATGAAGATGTTTTTATTTTGGAATGAAACAAAATTAACTTCTGAGTAATATTTTTTGTTTAATGCCTATTAACTTCTCCCAGGGATCTGAACAATACCAGGAATGTTTGCAACAGACACATAGATGCACAATGAAATAGGAGCATTTCAACATTCACACACTGTGAAGGAAGACTACGCTTTGTTCCTAAAAAGTCCCCATGCAGATGTATTAGTCTATGCTGACTTCATCTGATATTTCCTTCATTCCTAAGTGAAATAAAAAGACGAGTTTGCTATTAGACTATATCGGAGTCACAATTATTTCCTGGGAGTTATATTAACTTGGTTCATGGCATTACCTCATTAACTGCTACTTGAACTTACATAGAGCAGCCTTTCCTCTTCCTTACAAGGGAAGTGGACATAGGTAACCATAAAGAACAGCAATGTCCCAGTCTTGTAGAGAGAAGTACGATACAGCAATTTCCTGAGAGATGCAGAATTTTGGGGAAACTCTCAGCACTGACCCCTAATTTCCTAACCCCTTTTCTAGTTTCTTACCCCAATCCTGTCTTCTGTAGGCAACTGTTTTGAATTGGTCCCTCTAAAGGAGAACTAACCCAAATCAACACGCTAATAAGTGCACCGAGCTGAGGGTATGTCTCTTACCTGCCATCACCCCATAGGTAGACGGTTGATTTCCATAATGACAGGAAGGCACCGAGTAATGAAGGCCTGCTGAAGTGTTTCCCAAAGTCATCATGGCAAAGCACATATGGGAGTTTGGATCAAAGATAAAACAGATGGGACTGGTAAGAAACTGTGTGAGGATTCAAGACAAAGCCTTTCCATTCAGAGGCAGACAGTACCCTTGTGTGTAGTTTTTGTGTGCGTTCAGCAAGCATTTAACTCCGGGCCATAACCATCAGGTTAACACTGTTGGAAGTCCAGACACTTGGCCAGGTCACACCAGACAAGACTGCCAGTATAAATAGTGAGATACACTCTGAGCCAAGACTACAAATTGTTGTGCTGTGGTCCTGATGCATTATTTTTAGTATAATCTATAGGTGTAATTTAATTTACATATACTGCTGAGCAAGAAAAGCATTGAACTCTCCAGGAGGAGATCGATTCCTCTCCCCACTCAACTTCCACAGACTATTTAATGTAATCTTACACAAAAACTTGCTCTGTGTTCCCAGAAAATTGGTTGGCTTCACTGCCATGCAAACCTCACAGTGAACACGGGCATTAAGGAAAGCAGTATTTTATGCATGCCTAAGACCTGCATTTCCAAAAGCAGTCCTTTGGGACATTTCCTTCAAGGCATTCAGAAGTCACATTCTCTTAAGTGCCATATCAGAGTGCTTTGGCAAGGTGGCAGGTAAACAGAATGATAGACTCTGGGCTCTTCTAGAAAGTTAGGCCTAAATCCACTTTTTTCATCATCAGCAGCAACAAACACACAATTAATTTCTCTCTGGTGTTTTCACAGAGGTGTTTCAGATCCATGCTCAGTAACCACCAGTGCCTGAAGAATAAGACAATTTTTTTACTGAATGCAAAATGAGAGAGATGGCTGTTTCTCATGCATAAGCAGGCACAGAAATTAATATACTGTCCCCTCTAACAACTGTTATAAAGTATAATATTAAAAATTCATGTTTGTTGGCATTCAGATATGTAAAACTGCACTTTAGAGCGCAAATTCCAGTTGTTCAAAACAATATAATTAATTAGGGATTAGAAACTCTGTTTTTTACAACTGTAATCATAACAGCAAAATGTCCTGATTAGATATGCTTATACAGATATAAAATCTACTAAAAAAGGCATGCGTATACTAGTATAAATGCACCCAAAATAAAGATTGCATTAAAAATACTAATGCATTCAGAGTAATACCACTTTTCTGTTGAGGTAAGATCTAAGTGTTTACTGGTGATTTTTTTCTATTATTTCATAATCCATTTTAACACATAAAAATAGCACTTTCAGCTTGTTAATAAGGATTTAAAATTAAATAGTGGGGGTCATGCTATTTAAAATAGATAATAACAACAAAAGTGTTGAGAATACTGCGGAACATCAGCTGTATGACATGGTTTAGTATTTGAACAAAAGTATACCACCTCTATTTTGTAACAGAATTGTTACGCGCATTTAAAAATTGACATTTAATGTAAGTTGTTATTCAAAATTCTTTCACATCTACTTTGTGCACAAATTCTTCTTAGATACTTTCACCAGAATAGCATAGTTTATTACAGTTTCTGAATCTATGTATGAAATTTGTAAACCCTTACTCATTATAGTTAGTACCCTCTGTCACTGCTTCCATTCTCATAGGGTTACCTGTGAGATGTGATCCTGCAAGCAAAATTCAGAATGACTACAGTGGTGTTCGTCCTTGGGTGGTAACTACAAAATGTCAAAACCCAGATCTGAAGCAGATGAACAAATGCTTTTGGCTGGCTGTCACTATATACTTCTAGTATTAATCAGGTGAATCTAGAAAATATTAGTATAATACAGATACATAAATTTGGCCTCATAAAAAATTCTCCTATTTCACACTACCAGTGCTAACTAACAGCTGTATTAGGGTATTTTGAGCCTCCTCCTTAATGTGTAAGATCCTGTGTTACCTATCATCAATGCTCAGTTTTCATTACTTACATGCATTTTCCTCTTATTAAAATGCTTTATTACCAATGCATTTCAGGAGCAGGCTAGTTTCTTATTAAGACTCCAAATAAAATTCTTACCTTAAAGCAATTTCATATATATCAAAACTATTTCTTTTGCTGTTCCTGAAAGCTTTCTATCAACAATTCCTGTATTCCAGAATCCCCTTTCTGCAGGTTTAAGGCTGCAAGAAAACTCTCTTTCTTTGTCTCTCTCTCAGATAGTTCAATAATTACATAGTCCTAGTATTTAAATGCAATTATTTGGATTACTTACACAAAGAAACAAAATTCAAAGCTATTGATGAGACTTCCGCCACCAATTTTGAGCATCCCACTTAAATCTCAGTCTTGATTTAGTATGCAATATGCTTTATAAAGCAATTACTTTCCTTCTTGAAAGCTCCCCCAAATGATCTTTAGACCTGACCTGTTTTAAATACATTTCCTATTTAAAGTAATTTATAATATTTTAAATTGTGGTTACATAATAAACAACATTTTAATTCATTTACATGACACTTGTCATTGAAGACTACATAGTCATAACAACAGTGAGAGCATTTCCGCTTGTTCTAAGTTAATACATCGGTAGCATACTTGAGCTTAATCTTGTAACAAATAGAGAAAACTGCAAATTTGGATAAAATACAAACATTTGGGGTTTTTCTGATTTATTCATCATGCAGAGTTTGGTGAAAATGCTTGTACTTTAATGTAGTCCCACTCACATATAGCATTGATATTAAAGACTTTAAATATTGCAGAACTCAGTGAACATGTATCATCCAAAAGCATTACAAACAAGAGTTACTGAGAGCAAGATTACTTTTAAAATATACCTGTAGACACAACATTGGTGGCATGGTTAGAAACCGGCAGGCACTCTGCAGCGCTGTGATGCATTATCAGAGGCAGAGAGGGAGAAGAGTCAGAATTCAAGGGTACAAAGGTGTCAGACGAAGCAAATGCTTGGCAAGTCATACCCTCCAATAGCCAAAAGAGCCACTTGCCCCTGTTTTCTAACAGAACAGATCCTACACAATTATCGGCAGCTCAAACTCTATTCCAGGCCTTTTACCTGCATATACATATACAGGAGGGCTCCAGAGCACAGGGAGGTCGTGTGCAGGTATTTATACCACTAGGAAATCCCTTTATCCATTTTAATGTTCTTTTCCCAGCAATATTGCTCTACTGCTACAGAGCCTCCTTCCTTCCCACACAAACACAATACATGTCCAATTAACTGGGGGGGTGGGAAGAAAAGTGAAACCAGAGACAGGATTTGACAGATATTTTCAATTAGGTCTTTTGTGAAGAACAATGACCAGGACAACAACAACAAAAAAGTATCGTCTCCAAAGTCAGTAGCAATGAGACAGGTACATTTAATACCAAGTAGGTTTCCACAGTTAACACCTGCCACTAAAATCTCATTCAGGCAATTGTCTGGAAGGCAACCTGGCTGAGAGCTCAATCGAAAGTCTGTAAAAGTCAAGAACCTATAGCAAAATAATCTAAATTAACCAACCTAATTCCCAGCAGTTGCACAGCAATCATGTGCCTTAGCATATACTAGTATAAATCAGAGATGTGTAATATGGAGCAGCTGTATCCAGGAGGAAGTTCCTGAAAAGAAAGCTTTAAATTAGCATGATGTGCTAAATGCTTATCTAAGATAATTTCTTTAAAGAGCCCATAGTGTCACATAAAACTCTTTCACCGTTTGTGTTTTTAATTGATACTACTACAGCATACTACGGTCTCATCCAGAAGGTCCTGGTCTTTATTATGCTACACACTAAGTAAAACCAGGATCTTTTCTCAAAGAATTTACTAAGCAATTTGTTGGCATGAGATTGGAATTACTTTGGAGCAGTAAAGAACAAGCAGGTTACCCTAAAAGTGATGAAAATTACTTCAGTATGCCACAGTTGCATTATCTAAATATATTCCACAAATTTTAAAGGAAAAAAAATTACATAGACGGTCTATTTATTTTTACTTTTAATGAGGTTAAATGCATCGATGTGGAGGGATTCTTTTGTGATATGGTATTTGGGAGGTTTTGGGTGACTTTTTTTTTGTGTTTTGTGACCAAAGATGGTTGGGTTGGATCTTTTTAATTCATTTTATGTAACAATGACCATATTTCTGGTGTTTTTGTTATTCCAAGTGGTACAAATGCCTGAATTAGGATTTTGATAGCATAGACTTCAGATATGTGATATGGGAGCAATCATACATGTTATTGTGTCATTTTTCATGGATTATTGCAGAAAAGTGGTATTGTACCAAGCTGTTCTGTAGAATTCTTGACATTGTCTCTAAATGTGTTTTAAGCACAGCTGCATCTGAAGTTGCTAAGAAATTTCAGAAGTACTGCATATGGCAAATTGCATGTCAAATTGTCAGTGGTGAGGCTTCATGCTTATAACTGCTATTTGTATATGCACTTCCCTATTTCAAAATATACAAAAACTTTAAAATAATCCTTGCAATATTATGAAAGAATATGTCATTAAATGAACCACCACCTATATTATTTCAGCCTTGGTCTGATCTATACTGAAGTCTGTGGAGTCATAAGTATACTAATGAATGTGAACCGAGTCTTAAACACTAGTATGTCATTCTGCTGAGGGTATATATGGA
The DNA here is from genome assembly GCA_013400335.1 of Eurystomus gularis. NCBI lineage: Eukaryota > Metazoa > Chordata > Aves > Coraciiformes > Coraciidae > Eurystomus > Eurystomus gularis. Next base: position 182,209 of record VZZY01008089.1, read on the forward strand.
ACCCATACAATTCTCAGATCAGAGGATGGCACTGAAGGAAACTAGGACAGGAGTCAACAATTATGATAGTGCCTTTTAACACCTTACAGACTATAAACAGTTCTCAAATGATATATCCTTCTTACAAAAATTGTTGTTAGCTGTAATGGCAGATGCATAGCACACCTGGCCAGGTGCTATACCTAACAGAAGGTGCACAAACTGTTACTCAATTGAGTGGAAACTTAACAATTATTTTAAGCATTTTCACCTCTGGTGACCTGTCTACCTCAGCATGGAGCATGAGACATCCACAAAGAGCTTCAGACACCTACCTCCTGGAGCCTTGAAGCTATGGAAGAAAAAGAAACATGAAGAAGAATTTTACAGCCTTATAATTGACGATTTTTTTTTCCTCAAATCCCAATAGGTAATATTTCTACGGCAAACTCATCGCTAGATGCAAAGAGATTGTAGCTCATGCCCAGGTGCAAGACAGAGCTCACTTCCAGATTTCCATTTCTTCCTGAAGTCAGGAGACTTACCTAACTTCATCCTCAAGCTCAAGCTTTCCAGACTTATGCAGCTCACTAGAGGAGGTTATAGTAGATTCATGAAGGGAGATCGCTTGCAGAAGCTGGGGCCAAGAGAGAATGGGAAAGTACATGCAGCTAGCAATCACGAAGCATTGCGCTTTTCTTCAGAGTACAGTAAAAAGCTGTTCTGTGACACCATCCCAGACACCACCTCAAATGAGTTTTTTGTGCCACTGTAATTTAGTGTTGAGTTTCATACTGCTGAATGACTTGGATTTTTATTTTTATTTTCATGTGTTTGTGCTACATTGCGTAATTCTCACTACAGGTAACTACACTATTTTTCTTTTTGTTTTGATTATGACTAAGCTTTCTGTTCCGTTCCGTTTAAAATAAAGTTATTTGGCTTCATTTTTGAGGATCCTGAATAGCTAGACTCTGTTACCAATACCAGGTATTCAACAAAGTTGACATTCATCAGATAGAATAACAGAGCTCATTTCTAAAGAGAATACCACCTCTCCTAAAGCTTTATTACAATCCTGTGTGGATATTGTGCTAATTTGTTACTACCTCTGTTCTGCAAGCATTCCTTGGTGGTGAAGCCTTGACACACCAGCCACACTCCACTATTTGGCTGGGCTTCAGACTGTGTCTTACCCAAAGTTACTCTATGACTGTAGATAATAATTTCATAGTCAGTTTTAGACTCTGCCACACAAGGATTTTGCCAACCTTTGCTTTTCTTCTCCCAGCTCCTATCTAGATCTGCAGTAATAGGTACTCTTCTGCTTGTTTAGGTAGGTCCTGAGGCCAAATAGACTTGAAAAGTGCCTCCTTACTGCCATGCTGACATCTCAGGAACCTGTGCCAGATCTTTGACTAGAACACTCCATTCTGGCCATGAGAACATGCTAATCAAGCAAAAGGATGATACAGTGCTCCTCACCCATGTCAAGAAGCAATCAGACTTTGGGACTGGAGAAGTCAAGTTGAACTAACCGCAGTTTCTCTCTTCTGACTACATTCACAGAAGATCCAAGTTGTTCCAGGCTGGTAGGCCACAAATGGCAGACCTGGAGTGATGGGGGCTTTCTGATTTTGTTTCGGTTTGTTTCTTTTGTTTTGTTGTTGGGTTTTTTATTGTTGGTTTTGTTTGGTTGGGTTTTTGTTTGATTGATTGGTTTTGTTGTTGATGGTGGTTTATTTGTTTATTTAAAAAATCTCAATCTATAAAGGCTACCTAAAATCCTTTTTTCCTCTTCAGAAATTAACAGGATGTGACAGCTTATTTACAGCCTTAGAGCAGAAATATTCCTCCTTACTTTGTTACATGACCTATATCTTGTCCTTCCTCCAAAATGCAGTCTTTGGCCGTATCTTAAAAAGAAAGGCAGGACTGTACTAATTATTTACGAATAAATCCCAATCACTATCTGAATCTCAACAATCAGCAGCCCAGGTTCGGACAGCTTATGGAACCAAAATGTATATGCCCTTTTCTGGTGAAAGAGTGCCTTATGAATGGGAAAGGCTTCACTGAACATACTCAAGTGGACCAAGAAATATACATGGAAGTTCTTATCACCCAGACAGACCCCTCTTCCTTTATTTCTGAATTGTCTTCCAATAGCTAGAAATAGAAGAGTAACAGTTCAGCTGAGCATTTCTGCAAGCAATTTCAGATCTGCTGCCACCAACTGAAAGAGATCGTCCCTTCCCTACACTTAAAAGTGCTCTCAAAAATTCAGTGAGGGTTTTCTGCACTGCGACACAAACACCATTCTCTGCTTGGATGGTGATGTGATGTTGGCACATGTCACAGTAAAGCACATCTGCCCCCTCTCAAATCCTCGGTTGAAACTGGCCTTTCACATGGCTATTATTTCTATAAGGAGGACTAGGGAAAATTAAGATTTTTAATGACTGAGCCACTTTTTACACTTTCCATTATGGCATAATGCTAAGCTCAGTTTAATTTCTTTTCTTATCTCCAACTTTTACTTCATGCCAGGAGACTGCTTCTTTTCCCTCTAAAACTGTTCTGATTGAATCCCAAAATACTGAAGAGGGCCTTCAAAAAACCATTGAGTTTTTGTTCAGATAGAATTAAACTATTTGTTTTGCTGGCAGAAAGATCCCTTCACATGGTTTTCTCAGCTCACAGCCTCTGATTGTAGTCTCTCAGGACTGGCTGTGAGAAGTCAGGGAAAGTACCATCATTTTGCTCACAGGAGCAGAGAATCTCTGTTCTGAAGAGATGATCCCATGCTGATCGACAACATGGATTTTCATCCTCACCTTTGCCAAGCACTACATAATTACAAAGGAAACCAGGCATAATGCAGGTCTTGGCAGCATTACTCATTTTCCTGTGTATCTCAGAACTTCTCCTAGATAAGCTGAAAATATAAGGCTTGTTCAAATAAAGAGCTTAGAGAGGTGGAAGTCTACAAGCATAATCATTATGAAACTCCTAAGGCTGAATAATTTCCCACTCAAATAATTGCCCACATGTACATTTGCACTCTGGAGAGGGGGTGTGTGTATGGATGTATATACACACCCCCAGGTATCCCTGTCTCACAATAATGCATCTCAGAGAACCGCTGGTTCCTTGTGGAGTAAGCTTCACTTTTGCCTTTACTGCACGTGGGGTGGGGAATATTTAACTCTTTCTATTTCTGATACTGCTACAATTTGAATCCTGTCACCCCTGTATATTTTTGCACAATGCACTTATACAGAAAAATACCTTTGTCACACGTATGAGTTTAATGTAAATACATAATTTCCTAGGTTTTAATTCCATAATTTCATGGTTAGCTTTTACTGAGTTGTGTAAAAAACTACAAAATAAATAGAAGGGAAACATGAAACTATCTTCTGACTTGTTTCTATTTTACCACTAACAATCTTTAGCAGATACATGTTAAAACAACAGGCTGAGCATGCTCCAACTACATTCCTGGTTTGCAAAGAGTCCATGCTCTATTATATCCTATTATTTTTCTTTATAGGGTATTCTTCTAATTCATTGTACTCCTGGCACACTGCACTGCTCAACAATCATGCAAAGCTGAGGAGTCTGTTGTAACTGTTCTGCGTGAAGCATCCCTGCTCTGCCTGCTCAATGCTGTGTAACAAGAGCATCTGCAAAACAGTGGAGGCCATTTCATGTGCACACAGACTCTAAAAGATCCTTATTGGAACAGCAAGTACCTAGTTCCTCCTCTCCCCGTATCAATGCGGTAACACATTTGGGTCTCAGCTCTGAGGGAAAAATACTCTGTTGTTGCTTCACAGGTTACATTGGAAAGCTGGTCTGCGAAGCCCATAGTAATGGTGAGGGTAGCCCCTTAAATTCAGATACTTGGACTGCTCCTCAGTATCACAAGTGCACTTCATTTTTCAAGGACTTGTCTTCACAGAGTGAGTGATCCCAACAGTAGGTGGTATCAACAGGAGCTGGACGTACTGAGCATCACAAAATGGCAAGGGCCAGAGAGGTTTCAGCATGTAAGTCTCAGAATGTAAGCATCAAATATGCCAGTATTGTCACACAAAGCCAATGCCCGGGATGGAAATAAGCACTAGTGATATAATTGCAGATGCTGCGTGATTTTTGCAACATTTGAATATTTTCAGTAGTTCACAACTGCTCTAAATATCTGCACATTTACACAATTCTTTCCCTTATTTCACTGTCCAGAAAGATCTTTAACTGAAATCACTATACTCACGTTATTGGAATACTAAAAAGACAAAGGAATATCAGAGATTTATGGTTTACTTCCCACATTGTAAATGAAAAAGACATCTCTAAGTACATTAAACTGTGCACAGGAAAAAAAAAAAGAAATATTTTTTCTTAGGTAAGACATAAATTGACTAACTGTCAGTGTACATCACGGATAGTTTCATCTGCATATGATAGAGGAGAGCAGATTAAACATTTTCAAGAACACTTTCCCAGGGACCAGCACAATACAATTCACTTTCAAAAACCTATAGAAGGCTTATCCAATCTTGTTGCCAAAGTCTGGTTGGCTGGAATCTGAGTAAAAAATGTGTAATTGCATTAGAGCAAACAATAGCCTTAAAGCCTGATTTAGACCAAGTGGAACTACTTGATAAAGAAAAAAAAGAACGTAAGATTATTTGTTTCTCTGAACCACCTGTCCTTAACATTAGATCATCTCTGCAGAAAAGAGCCCCTGAACATACAGCACAGACATGATCTGTTATCTGCAGGGAAAGGTGTTGTTCCCACGGCTCTCAAAGAACAGCCTGAGCCTTGTTGTCAGCAGCTCTCCATACAGGGAGCATCATAAAATATGTTTAAACTTCCAGGTAAGATCTACAACCGTAAATAGCACAGATACACAAGATCTGCTGGTTTGCTTCATGCTACCAGTCAGACTGTGTTTCTCAAAATGTTACACGTTACACATACACTGCTAGTGAGAAACCCTGATGCTTCATAGCAGCGGTCCAAGCTCATTCCAGTATAATTCCCACGAAAAGTGGTGTAGGATTGGGCTGCAAATAGTTATGACTGCACCCAACTAATCCAAATTATAGTTAACATCTTTAAAACATTTACAAAATACTATCAGTAATTATTTCACAGTCGCTAAAGGCCAGGTTTAAAACTCAGATGTGTTATGACTGACTTACTTTCAGTTAGTTCAGGACCACATAATACCCTTTTCAGTGGCAAAAGGTTATTTTTTTCCACAAAATTTTTCATTTGGAAAATGGGAACTTCTCCACACACAAAAATATTTTCATATACCTGGTTATGGATTTAAATCCACACAGTGCTATTTCTAACAACCTAGCTTTTCAGTAAGCACTCTTATTCCTGTCCAAGTGACTTCTTTTGATTTTTCTTATGTCATTTCAGAAAGGGTGTCTGTAACATCAGGCAGCTTTTATCACGCAAACATGAGGTTTTGTTACCATAGCCAGGCCATTAATTCTTTCCTAGTTTTCCCTTTCATATTACAAGCCAAACACCATTTTCACAAAGCTTTGTAAATAATCATGTACACTAGGTAAATGATTACTGTGTAAATTGTGCTGTGAATCTTGCAAATTCATCACTGTCTCACAGCTTCAAAGTACTTGACTTCATTTTCTAGCTGCATCTAAGCTGTTAATTATGAATCAAAATTCTGCAGTCAGAAGTTGTATTTCTTGCTATTTTCAGATTCAAAAGTGTATCCAGCTACAAAAAAACTACTTCCAAGAGTTCAGAACATTCATCCATACCATATAGAATATGGTTACTAAAACTTAGTTAAAACAAAGAAACTACTCTTTCTTGTTGTTTAAGGGTCAAACACTGTAAAATGGCACTACCTGCTCTGACTGATTTCATGGTACTTAAAAAGATAAAAGCTCTCAACGCGGTACCCGGGCAAACAAATAAACAAAATGGTTAGATACAGGGGGTGTTGCCTGCTGGATAGTAATACGAAATATTTGGAAAACCCTAACATTTAAAAGTTACTGTAGCATAGAAATGAGTTACATTCACTTACACTTTAAAGGTCCCTTCACATTCCCCAAAATGATGCAAACACACACGTCCCCTGCTTCTCAGTTTATACTTTCATCAGCAAAATAGTTTCTCCCCAAATGCAGTTACTCAAAAAATCATGTTTATGTAAAAAACAAGTAAAAAAAAAATGGAAAGAAGGGGAATTGGCCGACTCCAGGTCTGAAATGTTACAGAAATGCCCCTTTATATCCTGAAGTGACACAAAGATGCAAGGAAACAAAATGAGTGCAAGCACATCAGGGCAAAGGAAGTACAGCAAATGAATGAGACCTAAGAAAGACAGCTTGCCAGGGTAAAGTTGCTAACCCAGATCCCTGAGATCATTAAGCTCTCCCCAGAAAATGCCTTGAAACCACCAGATTGGCCATCTGAATACCTACCAACATAATACTGAAATTCATCAACATTACATACAGTCTAAGAGCACATAATCTAATCTCTGCAGCTTTGCTATGAATTAGTCCCTTTACTATTAAAGATGACAAGATCTGTCAGAAAAGCCAGAATATAACTGGCAGTATAAGCTTTCCCCTATCCATAGTCCAAAAATCTATCAAACTATTTTTTCTACAGAAACTGGGTTTATACAGCAGTTAAGCAATTGTATTAAACAATGACAACGAACAACCCCCCTCAAATATTTTTCTTGAAAGTATCTTTCACATATCTCCAAAACCAAATTTTCTTCTTAACTCCCAGAAAGGGCATTGAATACTAGCCTCACTATCTTTTGAACGGATTTTGGATATTTTCTTCTAGAGGTCAAAAATCCTGAAATGATGAGAGTACATTAAAAGGCTCAAAACATTTTACCATGGCTGTTTGCCACATTTGGCAAGATGCCTTCAGCATTACAGCCTGTGCCTTCTTTTTATATCTTCTGTATTTTCCTGGGAAAATGAATTTCATGATCTGCGTTTGGGCCCATCTCCAGCTCTTGGTGGGTCACAGTAAAATTTCTGCTGTAGTAAGAAAATCCTCATAAGCATCCTCACCCCCTTCACGCCACACAGTGAAATAACATGTTTTATCATATATTCTTTATGTGACCTCATCTCTGCCTCTTTACAATTAACTTAATTACAATGAATACCAAAGAAACTTTGGTAGTCTAGACATACACTATAAGCTTTCAGAAATTTTGCATGATTCACAGCCAGAAGCAGGCGTGTGCCTCATATGCCCAAGCCTCTCTAGAGAAGTGTAAGAGGCATGTAATAGGTAACAATCCAAATCACATTGTGGGAGACTGATTAATACTTTTGCCCATGCTCAACTTTAACAGAAACCTGAGACAAGGATAGGTTAAAATTCATTTAAAAATTTACTAAATAATGAGGATTCTCATTTTTTTCCTTCTTCTCCTTCTGGCATAACAATCAACCTGATGTGCTCATCTGCTTCCATTCTCCGCTCTGTGCCTCCTGTCCCTATTTCCCACTCCTCATTATGTGTTGCAGGGAAGAGGAACACGTTGATATATTCCCAATTATATTTGGATATCTGACCAGCAGAACTAATAAAGAGTTTTCAGCTCCAAAACTAAAAGCAGAATCTTCAGTTTCAACAACTTTGGCTTAAAATAAATGAGATCAACATATTTAAATGGAAAGTTTCAGATTTAATGAAAGTCATTAAGAATTTCAGAAAGATCAAAGAGCAAAGGCCTCACCAAATACTCTGGGCATCTTTGATGAGCTTTCATAAATTAAATAAAATATTTTTTAAATTATATGACGTTATTTTAGATAAAATATTAAAAGATTTTTGATCTGCAGTGCTGTTCAATGCAGTTACTTCAGGTCATTGGAGGAAAGCTTTCCAGACAAACTGCAACTTTAGATATCCACTCTTTTGGGATTAATCAAAATTTGTGATAATTTATAGGATTAAAATGCTACTTAATAAGATTTACAGCAGTAAAGGCATAAGATAAAAAAAGAACTACGTGGATCTTACTAAATTTAATTTGAATCTTCTGAGGTTACTGCCTTTTACTTTTTTAAACATCTCTAATACTTCAGATGAAAGCATATACAGATACATTTTACTCTTTCTTACCGAGCTTACCGTAACATTCATAACTCATCCTGAAAAATTACCTATAGTCATCTACGTTCAGTCTAATTAAAATGTCAGCAACAACCAAAAAAAAAAAACCAAAACAAAAAAGCCCCCAAAAGCAGACTCTGAAATACATTCAAAATATTAGGGTTGGACTTTGATATCCTCACTGAGCAGTACATTAAGCGTTAAACAGTCTTAAAATTCTTCAAAAACACTACTCAGCAGTACAAGTACAGCTGGCAAGATGTGGACTAAATGGAACTTTCTAATTTGCTAAAATGATTAGTGATGAGAACTCAATTATTTCTGTATTCATGGAGCTAAGTGATAAAGTAACGCTGCTTTCTTTCATTATCAGTGTAAAATAAAGGTCATCAGCTGGCTACGAAGATCAAGACCTAAAAGAGACTATTATATGAGCTCCCAGAAAATCCTAGTCATCTATATTCATACCTGAACTTTGCCTGCACACACTGCATTGATGAATATTAGTGTATTAGACAGACAAACATCATTAGCTCAACACGGTCAGTAGTTTTGAGTTTCATTACCAAACAAAACATTATGGGAGCAAAGTGATTTCATTAGCATATTCAAACCAATGACTGCCTCAGTCTGAGGGTCATTTAAAATTCTTTGAAATACAAGACAAAATTTTAATTCTGAAATCTCTTATAACATTTAAAATGCATTATTCTTTAGGAAAGTATTTAATAATTCTTGCTAAAAAATTAATCCACATAACTTGATCAGTCATTACCAAGCAGTGTTAAACCCGAGAAGTGCACTTTCTTAGTAAAAGAATTATCATCACGGTATAACACCAGTTTGCCCTTTGATATCTCCTTTCATCTAAAGACCTTGTTGTTGTCCCCAAAGGTATTGCTTCCATTTTATGGGTGAGGAAACTGATGTATTAAGAGGCTTACCCAGGAGAATACAAAATCAGTGGCCAACCTAGGGATAGCATAGATCTATCAATGATATTTTCATGAGTACTTCACTTACAAAACTATTCCACTTTAAAATGTATTCCTATGCCCTGGGAGAAAGCTTGAAACATCTCACTAGATGGACATGAGGGCTCAAAAATTCCACTTGCACTTGCCAGGGTGTGTCCAACGGCAAAGGACCATTTCCGTGTCCATTCTCCAGATGAAGCCACTCTCCAATATCTAAGCTGATTCAGTTTCAATACAAGTTGACAGCTGAGAGCTCATCCTCTCATTTCAAATATAAACAAGAATAAGGGTTAGAAAGAGGGGGCTTTCTAGTCTTTTTTAAAGGTGAGAAGTAAAATTATCTCATCCCTATATGCACCCCTCTTAAAATACTGCTCAGGTAAAAGTCAAAAATTTGGAATCTTCCCAAAGCAAAACACAGCTGAGCTCAAACAATAATGATGGAGTGCTTTTGATAAACAATTTGCATGGGACTGTAAGAATTACATATTGTTTGAAAGCATTCAGACATGTTCCTTTCTCACCAAGGCAAGTATTTTAATGCCTCTTGTTGGAACTGCATTGACAGCCCTTTCACAACATCACTGCTCTGCTAACTGGGCCTTACTCTCCTTTTAAAGCACCCTACCACACAGGTACTGTGCTTACAGAAACCATGCTGGGAGGCAGGCACAACAAGGCTTTCAAATTTCTTTCTAAATCACAGCACTGCATTTTAATACGACAGCATACACATGTAACGCATGCTGAGAAGCTTCTTACTATACCAGCAGGTGTCTCAGCCTGAAGGAGCAGGTATTTAAATAAAATACCATCCCATTTTCCAGGTGTTAAACAAGCACCACTCAAACATGTATGTGAGAGGAGGGATGCAGAAGATGGAAGCCCTTATGCTTCTTTGCAAAGAATAATCCTGGTCAAATGGAATCCTAAATTTAGCTCAACATCATTTAGACCTTTGAAATCCCCTCTTTATTCCCATGGAAGAAAGCCATCTAGTGAGAGCAGCAGTACGCTGTGGGTGGAGAGCATGATTCCCAGCATGGTGCAATTAGGGGTGACCTCCTCTTCTTTGTACTATACCTGTTGTGAAAACGGGGGAATAAATCCAGTCTTGTGAGGCTGGCACGAATATGTGACAGATGCAAATCGGGGAACAAATAATAACCATTTATTTACAGCAACATTTGCAGGTTCTTTTGGATTGCTGGTGATAAATTAAGAGCTACAGGTATACTAGGGTTAACTAATATTATAACAACAACACACTAAAACCGACACACACACACATGCACTAAAAACAACCACTTGCCCGCTGTAAGCCTGGCTGCCTGGCTGATAGACAAGCCTGTTGAACAGAAATACAGTGGAGCACAAGACAGTATGGTCGCAAGGAAAAGGAAAAGAAAAATAAAACCAAGAATACACTCAGGAAAGCATAGAAATGTGCCTGAGGATAAATGTGAAACACAGCCGGGAAGGAAAAGTATATCACTCAGCGTGAGCTGAGGTAAATAATCTTACCCACACGGCGTCCCGAGTGGGGAGGGGTGGAGAGGGCAAATTTGTCAATTCGTCCAGTTGTTGGTGTGGTTCCGAGTCCTGTCCCGATTTTTGGGCCACGATTGGGGTGATATTTATACTCAAATTTTACATTAGATCACCAGGGTATACCTGCAGGTGGGCATGACTATAGACAATCTTATAGCTTATGTTAATGTCGCAAAGTCCTTTAATTTACACCTGCATGGTGGAGGTAATGGCTCCTTTGTTTAGGGTGGAAAAATGGGGGTCTGGCACCACGGGGCCTCCACCTCATTTCACACTCCTCCAGGGATCCAGATAACACCAGATATTGATCTAGTGATAGTTGCCACCTCATCCAGTGCTTGCCACTTCGTCCAGCGCTGAGTTTCATGCTTCCAGGCACACAGCTACATGGTGTACGTGACTTGGACTTTTTTGACTAACTTTGCTCTCTCTACAATACCTGATACTGTCATGCAACGTGGTGGCCTTCCTCCTGCTCCACCACCATCAGGAAGAGGCAGCTGGCCAGCCTCCACATCCCCTCAGGGCTGTCAGCCAGCCTGTGGTGTTAGCCGGCAGCTGAGGAGTATCAGCATGATAAGGGGCACCCAGGAACTCTTGTATTTCAAGTGAGGTTCAACAGCCAGATCACTTTCTAGGAATTCCCTTTTGGAGGGGGATTTCTTCCCCTTCAGAGCAGTCAAACACTCTCCGGCTTATGATTCCTCAGTGCCTGCAAGCAACCTAAAGGATCCTCCCAGGCAATGCCCTTTTCCTTCACCTGCCAGGCCATTCCAATTTTGAGACTGCACAGTATCTCAGGAGCTGGGCTTTTAAGAAAGTCCCTGCTAGGACACTCTTGCAAAAGATACATTAAGCCAGGGGACTCGCATAGGAGAGAGCACAATACACACAACCTAGAGACGTTAAACATCATTTTTCTCTGGGTACTCACTTCTATGAGGGGAAGAAATTTACCACAGCAAAATCCCACCATTTATCATTGCAGCCTTCTCTGCGTAGCAAGGACGTGGTAGGGAAGGAACAGGGTGCACAAGCTGACCACCATTCTCTACATCTTTTACACCATTTATCATGTTACTGCAGTGAATGAGGGGAAATAGGAAGTTATCCAAAGAAGACATGAGACAATCCTTGCAGTAACTTAACACCAATACACATGAATAGCATCCTTCAATAAGTCACTGTCAAACTACAGGGTTTCTCCTACAAGAATAATATTATCTATGTGTGATGCCGAATAACAAGTCAGTAATACAGAAGATTTTGTGCAGACTACATACTCTAAAAGGGCTATACGAAAGGATATACTAGCCTTTCCTACACACACTACCTGGACAAAGAGTGTAAATATAGAGAAACAAAAGGAACTCCTTATCCACATAACACGGCCTAGGAAGAGCACTAACAGAATTCCCCTCCTCGTTCACGCTCTCTGATTCAGATCAGTAGGAATGAGTATTTTCAAAAGCAAAGGGGAAGCAAACACAGGGAGACAGTTTGCAAATAGTGTCTTAGAGTTTGGCATTGTCTCAAGGTCTACACAGATAATGGTGCCATACGCCCACCACTGCACTATGAAATATATTTATAGTTGTGGGCTTTTACAGTTCAAGTGAAGAATTAAATAAATAAATAAATAAGGAAATGGACACTTTTTCTAATCTTTCTGTAACACAATCCATTGTAAACCACATGAAAAACGTCAAGCCAAGCATCTATAGGAAACGTGTTACCCTGCAAAACAGAATCTAGTTGAGTGCATCTTTCCAACAGATAAGGAATTTTTTCCCTTTTCTGTCACCTTGTAACTTCCTTTTTTGTTTCCTCCTCTTTTCAGACCCTGCTCCCTCCCAGCTTGGAAATGTCTACAATTCCCTTTTCTAAGCTCCCTTCAGCTACTTGGTTGACCCAATCACATGGTGCAAAATCACTTGCATTAAGGGACACCACATTTCTCGTTGTCCAGTAAAATGTAAAACTAAAAATTGAACAAAAATATAGAGTATATTAAAAAAAGATCTGGCACATATGAAAGAAGGCCAATTTTAGCACAATTGTTTAGGGATTAGGTACAGCCTAACCTTTTATTTAACTGGAAGTTAATTTGAGAGATACATTACTGTTTCCTCAATGAAAATAAATGACAAAAAACACAGCACATACCCTATCACAAAACTATAGTAAAGATGAAAACCACCACTGTTTTCTCTGCCAGCTGGCATTTACTAGAAGCAGATTATGGTAATACCACCATATTCCAATTACTTTTATTTAACACTAGTTTTATAAACAGTAAGTTGATTTCTTCTAGAACATCCCTTTGGTTTGTCTCAGACTGACCTTCCCCACAGGAGAGCAGCTTCATTAGATCTGAGTAAACAGCTTTTGATTTTCAGCCTTGTTGGAGCTGTTTAAAAAAGCTGGTGAATCACCTGACTGCTCCTTGCCAGAGAGTACACAGGCACCCTGTTTGTACTGTGCACCCCAACACAGAGTAAAAGGAACGCAAAATCAGATTGCTCGTCTCTATTTCAGTGCACTGAGAGTGTAATATCTTTTCCAAATGCCTGGGGAAAAACACATTTGATTTTTTTAACATTCCCATGCTGATGTAATTCACAGCTATTGTTATTTATTCTGCTATACAGCTTTCATGCAGATCATCAGCTGAGCAATCTGAATGATGAATTAAGTCCTTATGATGAAATTCAACCACTCTCAGTGACTGTTTTATACTAGCCTGAAACAAATTATCTTCAAGTTCACAAAAGCTTTAACAGAGAAAGCTAACTAAGAAATATGGCACTATAGAAAAAACATACGTTGCTAGTAATGCCTATGATAACCTATCATCTCCACATAGCAAATGCAGTACCTGAGCGGAAGATTTCCACAAAGCCATCTCTTAATCTTTTTCTTAATCCAACACTCAGACTCATCTTCATGTTTGCAAAACATAACCACTTGTTCTTTTTTCCCCAAACTGTTGAAAGCATGTTCATATCATCTACGGAATATTCTTCTAAATGAATAGCCTGATGTGTTCTCAATAGCAAGCCATTTTTCAAGAAGCAACAAACTTTATATAGAGAATAAATAAATTTATAAAATGAATACTTCATATCTAAAGAGAGAACTAATTGATATTACTAAGTGCCTCCACCTGTCAGAGGATTTTATTAATAGCTTAGTTTTAAATAGTCATCCTTAGGTAAAGATTGCTTATTTAATTTTCACTATTTGCTCAATGCTTAACAATGATATACAATATCACATTAGGCAATGTCTTTTTCAAAAGTATTACCTTTGTAGTGAAAGATACTAGATCCATATTAGAAAAGAGGTTTATGATGACACAAAACTATTTGCCATAAAAGAGATAGGCAAGACACCATTTTAGTGTGAGTTTGGATTTAAGCACATAAATAATACAGTAATTTTTTCCATGTTCTTACATTGAACTACATGATAAAAATAAGGCTAGTATTCTGGTAGTAGTTTTGGCAACATGCTTGGCTCTCGCTGTGGGCCTCTCAACTTTCAGAAGGTAGCTTCTGCAAGATCAGCATTTTTCCACGATCAAGAACCATCCTGTAAGCATAGGAAATCCATGGGCAAAAATGTACATAGGTAAAAGTGTACAACATATATTTGTTTAAATAAAAATATGTACACATGCATCACAGCTTTGCTTTGGACAGAGAGATAGAACTGATTGTGTGCCTATGTCACAAATACAGCTGAAATATAGAAACTGTTTAATATCCATACAGCCTCTTTCAAAACAAAGATATTTGCTAATTTCATGAAAGGACACTCTGAACTAATCATTTCATAGTTTTCATGAATATTAGCCACTTTGAGAAAAGCTGTAGAAACAAAAACATTAGCAAAAATGGTATAGTAGGTGTAATAACATAAACTGCTTTGACACATTTTGGTCATATCATTAAGCACAGGACCGCATAGTATAGAGAGTACTGAGAATCTAGGCTATGTGAGGGCAATACGATAACTGGTACAGAACATAACTATTTGTATTTATCATGAAAGTGTTTTGTTTTTTTTTTTTTCTTTTTTACTTAAATCATTCTTACACTGATGCAAGTTATATCTGGAATACTGTTGAGAAACATAATTTTCACTACAGTTTTCAGAGAAAATACTGTTAAAAACCCCACTTTCAAAAGTTTGCCACCATTTAGCAAGTTGAATTGCAAATTTTAGAGCTTCTATTCCAAACTTCATGCATGCCCAAACACCATCCGGCATACAAGTCACTTTTGGAGAGTTAATACTAAAATCGGAATATAAATAAGGAAAGAATTACCTTCCCTTTCCTTAGTTGGAAGAATATTAATTATGTGAAAGTTGGACTATGGGTCTGTTCAAACATAGCAGCTAGTTCCACTTTCCTCAGTTGCCAACCTGAATTTTCTACTGAGAGGAAAAAGTTTAATAAAGGCCAAAGTTTTTGCAAAGCATCATGTCCATTTTAGAGCATTTGTCTGTTATATTGAGAACATCTAAATACAACAACCTTTTCTTAACTGAAATTTGGAAAGTAAAAAGTGATGCAAGAGCATGCTGTGAATGTGGATTTAAGCCAATACTTTTGTGTTGTCTTGTAGTGAGAACTATTGCATACTTTAAATACAATACCTCAAAATATACTTGCAAAAAAAACCACCAAGGGTTGAGGCTCAGTGTGATCTCAGTATAATCTTTGAATGAAATTTGCCAAGGAATAAAGGATTTGTAACATATAGAATTTCTTAGCAACTGGTTCAACACAGAATGATCACAAATCTCACTAAGTTTACTTAGTACCCTTCTACTTTGTTTTCTAATGTAAACCATGCATACATTTGAACTCCCTCTTGGCTCCTCAAAAATGCACTTCCACACCATAAATTGTTGCAAGATTTTGTAATTTTTTTTTTTTTATAAACTAGATACAAACATGATACTATTAACATTAAAGCCAGCCACAGTAATCAATAACATACAGGAAGATATTCAGATACTGCAGTATCAAGATCACCTCTAGGAAGAGTACGGACACATGGACACAGGTAACAGATAACCATTCATATAAAATACTTAGGAAAAAAATTTGGGAATTAAAATTAAATGAAGTAAACTGAAATATTAATAAAAAGGAATTTATTGGATGTTTTCATTTGTAATTGAAAAATAAAGGAGCAATAAAACTGATTTGAGTTTTGTCTTCCATAAAAAGAAGTAACTGGCAGCATTCAGGATGTTTTGAATGCCAGATTTTACAACACACTGAATCTTTTCTATAGAAAATTTTAGCATAAAAATGAATCGAATGTTACAAAAATACCAGTTATGAAAAGTTGTGTGCTTATGTGCACATGCACACACGCACTCTAATCTCTATATTTTATTCTTTCCATAGCATTGGCTTGAATTTTTGGCACATCAAAAATCAAAAGTAAGGTTTCTTTGTCTCAGCAGGCATTTTATATCTATATTCAAACTAAAGCACAGTGGATAAATTAACCCACTCATAGTCAATCCAATGTTCAATTCTACATAGGTTTCATCTAGTTTTCCTATGGAGAGCCAGAAAAATTGCCCCACAGAGATTTTAGGTGTACATTTGTACTATTACTCTTTTCATTTTAGAGCAAGAAGGGTTAACATAATTTGGCAAATTTTCAGTGCTGGAACTCAATCAGATTTTTTTCTGCTGTGCTAGCAACTGCAACTACTGACCCCACATTTTGAGCAATTGGTACCCAAGAGCTGTTGCAAGCTTATCCACAGGATTCAAAAATAATGAGTGGTAGTCATAAACAGAAGCTCAGATCATCCAACTCTTGACCTCTTGCTTTAGCAAGTGACCCACACATTTTCTTTCCCAACATCACACATACTGAAGGTAGTCTGTCTGGATACCTCTCTCTCATATTATGTAGATCCACTTCTTAGAAAATAGAGCTATAAGCTACTGGCACAAGTGAAGAGGCCTGCTGACATAGCTCAAGTTCACCTGCTTCACCAGGGGCAGCTCCTGATTTGGGCCTCACCACTGACAGCAGAGACACCTATTAAGTTACATGTCACTAGTGAGTAAGACTAAGCTATGTCACTGCTGCTTTTATGCAGTGCTGCTCACCACAGTGGACTTTGTCATCCTAAGCCAGTAAAGGATGGTCCCTGTTCATTTTTCTGATCTTACAGTGAAAACCTTTGATATAAAACTCATGTGAGTTGTTATTTAAGAAAGATAAACACACATGCCTTCTCTCCTACCAATAGGGCCAGGAGTGTACGTAATGTCTATGCCTGGAGCAGCTGATTTGTTCTGAAAGTTGACAAATTGGTAGCTGTTCCAGTGCACTCCAAGGGCAGCCCCAGAGCCACAAGTGAGCTGCTGAGAGCATCACCTTTCTGGTCTCAGAAGTCCCATTTGTTGCACTGTAGCCTTTAAAATCGGGCCATTTATATTCAGAGCTTAGAGGCCTGGGACTGGAGTCTGAGGATGACTGTATTTCACTGGTGAGCTACAGTTCTTAGGGGCTGCCAAGGTGTAATCTTTGAAAGCTTTAGGCTTTCACTGGTAGCTATTTAGACTGATTTCAAAAGTAACTTATCTGCATTCAGTGAAGGAGAGAGAGATTTGCCTCCACATGGACCCTTAAAATATAGGTGCACATGCATAACATTGTCCTGAGGCCAGCAACAAGGTCTTCCTTACCCTTTCATTTCAATTCCCCTTGACCTCAACCAAATAGCATATTCAGTGTTTATCCAAAGTCAATGCCATGGACCAGACCTGAAACATCTTCTAGTCGTACATGTGCCCTTGTTGCAAAGCAGCAAGGAGTGTAAGGGGTCTATGGTCTCTGCTAAAGCAGCATCTACTGTGACAGATGCTACTACAACATGATGCAGTTTTGTTAACATACAGCCTCTGACTTCCAGCTCTTCTGGAGCTGTGCACAGTCCCTCAGATGCACCTGCGTTTTTTTCTGGGCAGAATGATAATCTCTGAGGCATTGATTGTATTGTAAAAGAGTAAAAATATTTAACAAAAAAAATTATAAGTCCCATCTTCAGAGTAACTTTTCTGACATGTTAATAGGTCAAGTTCTATTGTTTACCATAGACCTACTAGTTACAAGCAAATAAAAAAAAAATTATCCAGTCTAGCCTAGGCACATACCCTAGTCAAGTACTTAAAATTCAGGTATCTCAAAATTAAGGATGCATTCATCTAACCTCTTCAAAATAAAGAGAAAGCTTTAGTGGCACAAACATACAGTCTTCACTACTGATTCTTTATATGTTTGACCTCTTTTTATTGTGACTTCTCTAGTCTACCCCTATCTCATATTTACCCCCATAGCTCCAGCTCATCATCACTGCTCATTGCCTTCTACAAGGCAGAAGATTTATGAACATTCATTATTGCATCCTTTTAACTTCCAGAGATTTCTTGCTGTTTTGGAGTAAGTTACAGTTTTTCAATGCTATTTCACTGACCAAGCACAGGTCAGTTTTCAAAGGGATGCTAAAACACATCTCTTCATAGTCCAAATTTTAAGCATACGGAATAAATAGACACAACTAAAGAAAGTGGTTTTTGTTTGTTTTGATGCTTTTTAAACATGATCAAAGTAATTTCCCTTGCTCTTCTCTCATAAAAAGTTAAATTGGTGAAACTGTCCATGAAAAAAATCATCTGAGACTCCCACTAAGCATCAAAAATTTCATCCTGAATTATCAAAGCCTGACAGCTATAAATAATGGCTAGTAACACACAAACAGACAAAGGGCTGGGCGGCATTAACAACAGACAACCATAGCTACAACTCAACAGGTTTTTTTATCAAGGAAGGGAACTGACATCTATTAGAATGCCTTGAAAGAAACAAAGCTGAAGGCCAAGGAGTCACCTGCCCTGCCTCTAGTCCCCACGCACCTCAACCAGGGAGATGGAGAGGTGGAAAGGAGGGAAAGCAGATCCCCTTGCAGAACCACTCCATAAGCCCATATGCACAGATCCAGCTGAATCCACACAAAAATTAATTTTGTGCAGGTTTAAGGGCAAATGACAGGCATCTACATCAATGCGGAGCAGGACCAGACAGCACAGATTTCATGGCCTTCAATAAAACCACTCTGCTATGGCAAGTCCCCTTATAGCATCTGACCCAGAGGTCCTCACATGAGTCATTTGAAATGTCTCCTTCTCCCTGTGGTTGTCACAGGAGGTCTCAGACCTCACCCATACCCAGCTCCTGCTTCACAAGTCATCAAATTGCTGCTCAAGCCACAAATGGAACACACTCTACAGGAGATAGCTGATAATTAGAAGTGTTTGTTATGCAGAAGACAACGAGATTAGTTCCTGAAATGGGTTGGCAACACTAAGCTGGGACTTACAAGTAATCACTTAGATAGCAATATGATCCTCCAGGCCCCCTCTCCCATGCACACTCCCCCCACTGGGTGCTAGCAAAGGGCCACCTAACTCCATTGCCACCACTGCCGGGTCTTTCAGGCTCCCAGTCACCTCTTTGTCAAAGCTGACCTGTTTCAACTGGTCCATGTTGACTAGCAGCAGTCAGCACAGGGCTGTAGCACACACAAGCAGCATTTCCCATGGGATCCTTACACCTTTCTGAGCAAAGAACATCTCATCCCCCCCCAACATGTTTGCTGCACATCTCTGAACAGTAGAGATGCAAGCTTTTAAAGCCATGTGGTGGTACATAAGATCTTCAAGATAGCTGAGGTCATGTACACAAAGGGAGTCAACAAAGGAGGAACACGTACGTGGACAGTTACTACAGTAGCACTATTAATATTGCACATCACCACAACTAGCACGTTTGAGCTTCAGACAGAAACAACATAGGCTGTTAGGTAGTCACACTTAATTCAAAGAGGAAATCCAGAGCACCTTTTCATGTCATCTCAGTCACGCTCTGTAGAATGTTACACTAGAAAACAAACAAGAAAGGCATTTTCCTTGAACAAAATAAAGACTGTGCAATGCATGTTCACTCGCGTTGCAGTTAATGCATTGAAGTTAACCCTTGCATGTTAACTTCAACTCTGGGCACAAAAATGCTTTTTTGGTCCTAACCAGCTTTTGAAAGGCCATTCAGGATGAGCTCTCCAAAGCTGCTATAAGCAATTTGAAACCCTTGAGTTTTAACACAATTGCTAAATTCAGGTGCTGTAGGTCCCTTTGAAAAACCAGTTGTTACAGTGGTTAGAAAAATTGCAATAAATGAGAACTGGGCCTTGGAAATTTACACAATTTTAGCATTGCTTTTTGAATATTTGGTGATTTGCATAATCTGCAAAAAACAGAGCAGTAAAACCACATAAATTACATTTGAGAACAATAATAACTACAGCCACATTCAAAACAAATTTCCAAGAAAAAAATGAAATATACTCACGTAGTTTTGTAGCTCGTTTGTACTTTCGTCTCTTTCCAAGACGAAAAAGCAAGCTATGCAGTGTTTTTACCAGGAGGTGGCAACCACAAACAGCCAGACAGCAAAACACTGCAAAATGCCCCAGAGGCACATGGCGTTTCTGAAGTGTCTCGTTCCGTAAACAGGCACAGCACTATAGCATTGCATCCCCCTCGTGATTACATTTACTGCACTACCACTTCTGCATTTTTTTTTCTTTCCATTTTCCTCCTAGAATACAAACAAACAAACCGCCCCCAAAACCAAGAGCTAGCAAGCAACTATCTTGGTTTCTCAGTAAGACAAGATTTCTATAGTTCAATTTTGTGTGTGTATGCATCTGTTTGCACATTGGAAGTTCTCCCTCTGTGATAGGTATTTTTCCAGGTTTGACTGCAAAATAAAAGCAGCTGAGCACAGAGATCAGCTGCAGAGAAGGTGCAGCGTGAGCTCAGCCTGTTAGAGACCTGACAGGGAAACCTAACAATGCACAGAACTGTGGTAGGTTCATTCAGGTCTCGGAGTCTTGAATGCCAGACACAGATGAATACTTCAGCACACACAGTTCCAGCTGTACCCAGGACTGTTCAATGCCCCCCTAGCCTACAGGACAGGTGAGGGTTATGCTAATGCCCACTGACCACAAAGGCAAAACTATCATCTCCAAATCCATTTAATTCTAAAAGGTTTCCAGGACTCAAGAGAATCAATTTGTTGAAACAAATAAACCAACCAACCAAAAAAACCCCTCCTACAATACAAAAAACTGACAGGCTATCAGAAAAATACAAAGCCAGAGAAGTCAGTAGAAAGACTCATTGTTATCAGATCTTGCATGGTTTTAATCCTCTGGCTAGTGTTAGGTGGACACTTCAGGGTGGAGGGAAGTACGCAAAATAGCCTAATTGTTACAAGTCCAAAGAGTCAAGAACAGGAACAAAACTATGCTTGCAACCAAAGTGGGATTCATTTTCCATTTATTTCCAAGGCCGATTTATTTCACTTAACTTTAGAAATTTATAGCAAAGATGTCAGCAGCTGAACCTGTCACCTGAGACTCTCCTCATAATCAACAGTGAGAAATAAGTACTTCAGGGCCCAATTATCTGACACATTTTAGACTACTTTTTTTTTTTTTCCCCCAGATGAGATGAATTGCAACATGACGTGCCTGTTTCTCTCCATTGGCCATAAAGCTGATCCAGGACAAGCAGATTAGATACAACAGGCCTATATACACATTTTCTCAGTGAAACATGCCCCCCTCCCCCAGCCCCCAGAACTCTGAAGAGCCATTAACACTTCTCTGCACTATTAATATCATCAGTTCAGAAGCAACCCAGCCATATGCCTATAAAATGTTTCTCCATCTCCCCAGAAAAACAAGCATCTTCAGATAAGGTTTTAAGAGGTGTGGTGTTGGTGAAAGAGGCATATGAAAACACCATCTGTATTTTTAAAGCAAGAAAGTGTGAAGCTAACACTATGTTTTGGGACAGGAATGTAGAGTTTCAGGAAGCTATTGAAGGTATAGTAGTATATTGTTGGTCAACTATCTCGGGCTACAACACGCCTAAAGTGGCCCAGGCCTGTTTTCCACAATTTCATTCAGACAGAGGGACACAATTTCTTGCAGGTAGAGATTTCTCTCCTTTCCCTAGATTACCTGACCTTTCTTGAGAGATTCATGAGATCTTCCTAGGGCACTAAGAGGTTATTTATACAAATACACAGTGCATAGCACAACAGGCACTGATCCTTTCCTTACCAACTTCCCTTATGGATACTACAAGTACAAACAGTCACTCATTGCTGTAACTTTTGAAGAGGTAATAATGCAGGAGAACATGTAGCGCAACATGATTTTATCTGTGCAATGGAAGCACCACCTCAGCAGAGGGAAAATGAGGGTGAGGTGTTGAGGGAACCAACATTCAAATTGCAGTTTGATAAACTGTTGAAGAACCAGGACTGCCTGTATGCAGAGGTCAGATGCTCTGAGGAATAAATCTTCTCTCCAGCACTCTTAAGCCATTTTTCTCCCCTCAAATACCTGTACTGCTGTCAAGCACTGGTGTAAAATAGGAATGATTCCTGGCAAACAGGAAAAGTTTGATGCTTTATATAGAGTACATAATTACAATAAAAATCCCATTTAATTATGCAACCACCTGTTGAGAGAATAAGTTAAATCTGGTGAGAATTTCTATCTGTATAAGCCAAGAACAATAAATCAAGTTGACTGCCTCAGTAAAGCTGAGATAATTAGCCTCTAATTATTTGATTTAATCCTTTGATAGAAGTGTCTTATGTACATGTCTATAGTAAAAGTAATGAAAGAACAACAGGACAAACTGATTTTTCTCATGTGCTAAAATCCAAGTTTTTGACGATGTTCTGAATACAAAGGGTTCAATCCTCCAAAGTCTTAAACATCATCAGTGGTCTCAAAGCTATATTTTTTGGTGCCTTGCATAGCTAAGTCATAATTGCTCTCAGAAGAGCATATTGCTCACTAGAAAGAAAAGTTGCGTCATTCATTATGTTTTGCTAATTACATTAATTTCTATCTCTTTGAGCATAAGCCGATAAATCTGTGTGAATAGTTTAATCCATCTCAATTAATTGCACCACAATAATAATACCTTGTCCATCCAGCTTTCAGTATAGTATTTATTCTAATCACAGGAGCACCTAGCAACATCATTTTAAGATGAGCTAAGAGCTCTCTAAATATTTCATCCAAGTCAGTCCCAGCTTTAATGCAGTCAGGGATGTTCACAGTTACTGTTATTGAAAATCTTGTCCATTGTGCTGGGTAGAAGTTCCAGAGAACAATTTGCACGTGGCTTATGCCTTCCCTCCTAAGCAGTGCATGTGTCTGTAAGTCCCTCCCTAGTGCAGTTAACATCCAAATTTTTGCCAGCTCTAGCTTGTCCTTTAGGTTCAGTTGGTGAATGGAAGATGTTAAATGGTTCCTTCTTCCATATTTTGTGCCTAGAAAGGTATGGGGGAGAGACAATAAAAAATACTTCTGCTAGGGAGTTGGACATTTTTAGCTTTTCCCTTAGAGAACTTTAGCAAGAATTTTAGCCATAATCAGTGGGATTTTCCAAACACCCATTGGCAGATGTGGTTCTGGCTCCCCACCAGATTTCTACACACTGTCATTTCATGTGCAGCAGCTGTGAATACTCATTTTGTGAGGAAAGAGCCCAGGGAATCAAATGGTTTAGACCTAGCCAAGTCATGGCAGTATGAGTGAACTATTCAAAAGCCTTCTTATATCGAAGAGTCAAGGGCAAGTAGAGAGAGGTATTTTGCATAGTGTACAATTCTTCACTTTCTAAAAGCAGTAGGACAGTTGTTACAAACATGAACAAGTACTGGTCAGCAGACCCATAGAAGAAAGAGAACTTTAAATCCTGAACAAAATTTGACTGAGGCCAAAAAGGGGGCACTGTATCATCATAGTGATCACTATATTACTATAGCAGTGCTTCCAAACTTATGGACTGTGCAAGCAACTTGTAGGAAAAAGCCATCCCACCCCAGGTCTCACATAAGACTGTGTGTGTGCGCATGCATGTTCAACTCAAACTTCAACAGTTCAGTGCCACATTGCTAAATTCATACAGAATCAGTATCTGAAGTTCAGCGTCAGTACTAATGTTCAAGACAGCTAGATACCACTCTTGATTATGTTATGGACTAAGCTCTCCACGCCTCCATTTTTCCCCCCTGTGTAAACATCCTGCACTGAAAGGGAAAAAAGATGAATGTGTGCTAATCTGAGGAGAAAAAGCCCAAGAATTTCCTTTCTGACCCTGTCTTCAGAGGAATCGGTACAGTCACATCTGTTCTGAACCATCCTCTGATGACACAGACTTTTTAAGAATTGCTTCCACCATACACATACAGTTGTTTACCCGGTTAAATTGCAAATGCCTTGTTATCTTTCAGGTGGAAAAAATAATTGTTTTGGTCAATTGTGACTTTCAGGGTTAGAAATAAAGCAGGGCTGGACAAATAAATGGAAACCTCTGTACTCTTAACATCAGTTTTCCAGCTCTTGATACACCTCTGTGGCTGTCTGTGGTGGAGAAGTGGGTGACAGTGATGGAGTACCTGAGCACAGATCTGATACTGATATAATAGACTACACAAAGCACAGTTTCAAAGCAATGAGCAGCAATTCTACTGCTTGATTCTTGTCACAGTGGCTGGAACCCATGAGCCTAAATCCCTGCTGTTATGTGTTAGAAATACACTGCCAGGAAAAAGAAAAAAAGAACAACAACCAAAAAAGATGTTTTGGATTCAATAATGAAGGTGGCTAATTATTTTGGGAGAATAATAAAGTTATTTTCAAGGGATGCCATCAAACCATAAAACCTAGAGGCTCCCTCCAATTTTGGCCATCCTAGAAATATAGTTCTGAGTTAGACATCTCTAATTTTCTCTCCCTTAAAAAGACAACTTTGAAAATAAGTTAAGGTATAACAACCACTCAGATTTTGTCACCAGTACTTCTTAAAGTCCTTTTTCCTAACACTACGTGCTGCCTGTTGAGGTTTAGAAAATACAGTACTCTAGATGTTTCTTTAAAATGAGACTCTTGAGGCACAGCCTACACCAAGTGACATGGTGAATACTGAAACTCTCTGCTTGGGCTGAGAAAGGAGCTTCTCTGTGCTCTCTCCTCACTCTGCCAGCGTGTCCTTGGAAAGGAGCTGCTCCACTGTAGTAACCCCAACCCAGTCTCATGGAGGAATAAGTGTGGGGGAGCACAGCATGGGGGCCATCTCGTGCTTGACTTGAGTTTCCCTCTCATCTGCCGCGATCAAGCAATGCACCCTCAAGTTTTTTCAAATACAAGTTTCATACAAGTGAGAGGTCCAGTTCAGGTGGCACCAAAGAACTACAGTCTCTCCAGAAACAACAGTCATTTCTTGTGCAACAATATAAATGAAGTCTGGCTTCATACAGATTACCTGCTCATGTGTAAAGATTTTCCTACAGTAGTAGTATATTTTCTTCTACCTTGATTTTCCAGTGTCTAAGACCAAATAAATTCATTCTGCGGCTTTATTTTACTTAACTGAATGAATATTCTAATGAAGTCTTATGCTTTCTAAGACTGCCAGCCTTCTGTCAAACTGGACTGAAATTGGCCAGTGGGAGCTCAATAACTTAAAGAACTGCAAATTCTCGTTTCTTTAGGAAACCCAGCTACCGAGCCGTGCTAGCCATGCTTTAAAAAGGATTTCCCACTCTTTTATGCCAGAATATTGGATGCAAAAGTGCCTGAGACAATTTAAACATGAGTTAGCCTAATAAATTGCAGTTCAGTTCGTAGCATCTTATGCAACCTACAAGTAGTCCTTTAATTTTACTTACTTTATCAAAATTAATAATTTTTCATTTCTTTCTTGTCCAGTAGATTTGAAGACTTTACAAGTAACTTTTATACCTTCATAAATAATTCCCACATCAGTAAAAATCCAGGATAATTTGCAATCCTTTTGTCACATCTGTAATACAAATAATAAGGCAGAGCAAACATCACTGGTTTATAATTTTCAGCCAAGTTCTTCAGAAGTAGGCAAAGCTACTCAGGGCCTAATCCAGAGTTTGAGAACTGTTGTGCTGGTTCAACCATTGTCATTTTATGCTGCCATCAGTTGCCTGATCACACAGGCCAGCGTTGAACTCAGCAACATCCCCTCGGAAGTCTTCTTTCAGACAGCCCTGCCATAAGTTCCTGTGGGCCCCGCTCCTCCGCTGCCCACTGTGGTGCCAGCATCACCTGCTGGACACAACAGACAGAGATGGCTCTCTCAGCAGTCCTTCACATGGAAGAACACCACTGAGAGAGCTCAGCAAAACACAACCAGTCCCAACAGAAGCCACACCCAACAGGAAGCTCCTCCAGCTGATTGGCTTCTGGTTAATGTAATCCTGGCCTTGCCCACCACCCCAACCACAACCACCTGGGTGAGGGCAGAGCCACAGAGACACAGGTGGACCAGATTCTGCCTCTGGAACATGAAGCTAATAATAAAAACAAAACATTCTGTGAGGTTGTGACTCATCCACAGGTCAACTCCAACTTGGGGCCCACAGCTCAGGCCCCAGCACTTCAAGAAGTCAGTGAGGCCCAGACTTGCAAGCCAGAGATGAAAAAATTGAGTGTTGGAGGGTGGGGAATCTTTCCAAAGAAAACAATAAGCAGAAAATCAGGTTTGCAATAAGTATGTGAACAGAGAGTTGGCAGGAAGCATTACTCTTAATAATTAAAGATTTTCTTCCAGAAAAAGGACAGATTTGCATTGAACTTCACACTGAAGTTTCTTTCTGTCAATTCCTAAATATACTCTTTCATTTAAGTTATTTTTTAGGCCATCAGATCAAATCAGTTCGTAGGTCATGTTGACTGTTAGTATGTCTAAAACCTATCAAGCTATGTTTAAGTTAAAGATACTTACTAAAAAGTTCTGATGGTCACAGGAAAATGATTAGTTCTCATATATATTACTAGGCACAACTAAAAACAGAATTTATGAACTGTAAAAAAACCGTAAGAGACAGTAAGTCTGTGATCACCTCAATTGTTTTGTGCATTTACATTCATTGTTCTGCAATATTTTTCTTATGCATGATGGCATCCATATTAATACAATCTGTCTTCCTGCAACTGATACTTTGTCTGATATTCAGTTATTGATATAGATATTTGTCCATCTAGTAAGATATTTAGCCTGCAGCCAGAGCTAAACTATAGCAGTTGTTCTATCACCCAGTGAACCCTCTGCAGCAGGGAAGGGTAATCAGGAAAAGGAGAGCATACCCGTGGATTGAAATGAAAATGGATTTAATGAAAAAGCCAAACTAATACCAATGCCGACATAAAGTAAACAAAGTTATACTCAGCCCAGCAAAGGTACAGTGTTCAAAATAAATAGGAAGGCAGTCTGCAGGAGAAGAAGGAGGAGAAGCCTGAGCAAGAGACTCCCATCTTTAGCAAACTTTCCTCCCTTTATTCTGAGTGTGACATTTATGGGATGGGATACACCTGTGAGTCAACTCAGGTCAGTTGCCCTGCTTGACTCCAAACTGCTAATGGCCTGCAGACCATGACTAGCCTATGATTCTGTCCCAGTGAAACCAGCACAACATCAAAAAAGAGAAAGCACTCACTATATTTCAAGCAGCTATTCTTAGTGATCTAATCACTCTAAGGTTCAATAAGCCAGGATCTGTAGCCTAAATATAGTTTGGTCGATTCAATCTCAGGTAGATGATGACACTGAAAGAAGTTACTTATAGATTTAAAATAACCCATAACTTCCTGATTCGCTTCCAGAATATAAAACATAGGAGCAGCAACAGTTAACTCTATATAATCAAAAGAGATGACGCAGCACGTCAGTGTACATGACAACTTCCTAAGTTTCTGCTCCTTGGACTATTCATTCAGATAGTTATCTTTACGATTTTAAAGGGCATGAGTAGCTGCAAGAGCTGATTTTTTCCAAGCAAGGCTGATTGGTTTTCTGTCTACTGGATGGTTACTTCATCTAAGATGGATTGTGATTTCCAGTTATGGAGCAGGGAAGCGTTACACCCTGCTAGGCACAGAAGAGAATAATCACTAGAGCACAGCTGCTAGGACATTCACAGCTTCCCAGGGTTTTAACATGGAAGACCATCTGTCCTACTTTTACCATTGTGACCCTCAGTCATCATCCCTTTTGAGCATTGAAAATAGATCTTCAAGAGAAATTACTCTCCTGGAAATTTGTTGATGTATTTATAGGTTGAAAAA
Source organism: Eurystomus gularis (assembly GCA_013400335.1). Classification (NCBI taxonomy): domain Eukaryota; kingdom Metazoa; phylum Chordata; class Aves; order Coraciiformes; family Coraciidae; genus Eurystomus; species Eurystomus gularis. Next base: position 210,171 of record VZZY01008089.1, read on the forward strand.
TAGTGCAGTAAAGGTGCACTTTGTAGTAGCAATACCAGGAACTCTTGGTAGCATATGCACTCTGAGTATCTCAAGTCCTAAGAACATTTTCTGAATCTTAGTAATTTAGCAAAGTGGCCAACTTATGAAGAAAATAAAATTCCAGTGAGCTGCACCAGTATCTAGAATGCTTCAAGAAAGAGAGAAAGAAAATTAGTACTCTTAACAAACAAATAACCAGGTCTGTGAATTGAGAACTTAATTATAAAACAATGCTTGCTACTTATGGATCAAAGACTGCTTAAGACATAGGGAAATGGTCATGAGGACCTATAGAACAGTGTGTGAAACTTCCAGTAGGCACCTCTGCCTATGCAAAAGACACCTCAGTCACTGCAGCAAATCTAGTTGTGCAGGGAATGAGCTGGCCATTACCCACTAGCCAAGAAATCAGGACTCATGGCACACTAGCAGATATGATCAGCCAACTCTCTCCCTCTATTTCTCTCCAGTTTTGAACATTAGGCCAAAATTTTGTCCTGTTGCTCTGCATGATAAAACAGGGAGAAGGCTTCAGCCCAGTGAGTTAAATTGGTTTTCACCCTGTAGTTTATGTACTGCTGGTGGCTCATAAAACAACAGAAGGTGACCTATGAAATGTTTGCTAAATCAGCCTCTGCTCCAAATACACATTCTCATACAGAGAGGCAAAGAAAAAAGCAAAAACAGGGACAAATACAGATAAAAGAACACTTACACTTCTGCTTAACATTTTCTTAGTGAAAAACTGCAAAACCAGGGGTTTTCCAGAAGGTAAGCTAGTCTCTAGATTAAAACAAACAAACAAAAGACCAAACAAAATAGACCACAAAACCAAGCATAAAGTACAAGACACAGTGTTTCCCTTAAAGGATGTCTTGTAGGCCCTCAGACTTCAGGTCTGTCAAGACTCAGACAAACAGTTTTCTCTCCAAGAGAAGAGTAAGGGAAACCTGCTAAACATACGTTTCTCTTAAATTTTGCATTATGCGGCATTCACATTTACCTGTTTATGATATGTAGAAATACAGCCTCTGCTGTTGCAAAACTGCCATTGAAAGCCACAAATGAATTCAGAATCTGGACTTCAGAAAACTAATTCTTGTACAATGCAAAAATATGAATTAAGTGTTGATTGAAACTGACAGGTTGTTTTTCTCCCTCAGGTTAATCCCTAAAAGACCAAGTTGTTCCAATTAATTTCCTAACAGGCAGGTATCCAGATCACAAACAAAAACCCATCACAATTAACTGCTGGCATTCTTACTGATAATCTCAGCAGAGATCCAGAAGAGTAAAGCAAGTTAGCAGCCCATCCCAAAGGCAGTCAGAGATCCTTCCAGAACATGGAAGGAGTATATCCAAGGGAAAAATCAGAAGGTTTACTATCTGTGCTTGTGTGTTCCATACCCCTCCAAAAGTTTCAGGTTCCTAAGCACCATCCAGCACCTTCTGGGGGAGCAGGGGACACATAAGTTAGGAACTATTAGTATTTAGAATTTTTCTTGTACTCTGTGGAGGGGATTTTTGCTGTGCATCTGTCCTTCGGTTGCTCCGTCTCTGTAAGGAGATATTTCAACATGATGAGCTTTAAGATCACTGGATGAAGAGCTGTCTGAAAGCAAGGTGATATTGTTTCCAAAAAAGAAAAGAAAAGAAACAAAAACAATAAAAACAGAGTTTAATTTCTTCATTGATTTCTGGAAGGACACTTGCCTATTCCTAGCTTATTTTCATCATTTATATTTAATTACTCTTAATAAGCAAACAACATATGGCAAGCAGAGAAAAAAAAAACCAGAGGTAACTCATGGATGGGATCCCTCAGTAGCACTCAAACCTGCAGGAGCAGGGAAAACTGACATGGGATGAACTCCGAAAATGTTTTTAGGAAAATGCCAAAATACCCCTCCTTCCTCTCCCGCGACACACAGAAATCAAAGCACAAGTCAACAGGAGCATCTGTTCTTTACACTGTGGAAATGGAAATCTGTTACAGAAAAAGCTAAGAGTACTTTAACTGTCAAAATGAGGTTTTTTTCCCATTACTTAGAAAGTAGCAGAAAAGAGGATACTGAAAATGGAAGATAAGCTATATCATGTACTATATAAATCATATCAGACAAATTTCAGGTTATATATTCAAAAACATTAGGAAGATTGAAATGATGGTTTCAAAAACCACTGTGCTCACATAAGAAGCATTTTCATGGGGAAGCATAAGGCTGGACTTTGAAATGCTACAAATCTTCTAGGTCTGTATGAAGAAGATGAAGCTACAAGCCCAGCAGCAGGTTCCCTGTAAGAAAAGGAGGCCTTCAAAATGCCTCTCTGTATGCCTCTTAGGAACTTTGCTGCTGCTGTTTTCCTTTTTCTAGGCCTCTGCTCATCGCCACAGCAAGAAGGCAGCATGTGGAAGAGATGAATACAACACTCGGCATGTTTCAAAGTTGCTATAGTTTCACACCACTGGAAGTCAACAGAATTTTTTTTTTCCCAGTTGTACTCTATCCATGCCCTTCCTCCATGGCAACACGGTGAAGCAACTGACTTTCTGACACAGCAGCCTGTCTCTGTAAAAAATCAATCACATCACGCTCAGAGGATTAGCATTACTTTAATATTATTTACCTTGACTGCTTTGTCCATTACTTTCATTAAAGCACCATTCTAGCACTTCACTTGTTTTTAAGCTCCTTTCAAGGGAGCTGTTAACTACAATAGGGCAAATTTCCCTTTCTACAAGCCTATGGGTCTACAAGTCTGTCTACATTTTCTGTTTTCTATAGATGAAATGCTCTTTCCTGTACCTCAGAACGTGGGCAGTGTTGGGTAAACAAAGCAAAACATTAAACAGATTTACTACCTTCACTGTTACGCAAATTAATTTTCCTAAATATTCAGCTTCAATACTGCAGTGATTTACTTTTGAATGAATGTCTTTTAAATATGTATATTTGGCGAAGATGCATTGAAAATGTCAGGTGAATAATTCTTCTAGGTTTGTTTTGTTTTTAGTTCAGCGGCCACTTACCTCTGATGTATTTTTTTTATCTTCCAAAATTTATCATCTTTGTAAAAGAAAAAGAGTGGGTGGTTTTGGGTTTCAGGGGATTTTTTTGCCTTTATCTTGTTAAAAACGGATATATCAAGATAGAAGACACTGTAATGCTGAGCATGCTTGCAGCTCTGAAAGTGCCAGGCTGTGGGTATGCTGATTGCTGAGTTTGTTCGGTACTGTATTAGTTGCTTTCTTTTGCCAGGTCACATCCTAGCAGGACATCTTCTATAGGCAGAAATCTTCTCCTGCAGAGAAGTTTGTAACAGTTGATGTCAGAAAATGTCTGCAAAACAACTTGTCATTCTCTTTAAATAAAGAAAAATCTACGCTACAGTCTTAGAATTAATCCTGATTTAATACCAGCAAGTGAAATTATGACCAGCTTCAGCAACAGTTATCAGCCTGCAATCTTCTTCTGTGTGAAATGTAATTAAAAAAAAAACAAAAACAACACATAATAAATACAATGACCTTCTCCATTCAGGAATCTTGGAACTACAGATTGCAAAAATACAGTTTTTCATTCTCTTGGAGGAAGAACGCAAGACTTAGTCTTCCACTCTCTTGATAAGCAGATTACCCTTGCTGGCTTCCCTCTCCGTTTGAGGAATTCTGGCCAACTAAACCCCATTTAGTTGGGGCAGCCTCCAGCCCTTGGCTCTCGGTCCTTACTCCTCCAGTTTCCAGGGAGGCAGGAGGTCAGCCCAGGGTTTCCCATCAGAGGGGTAACTCCAGCAGCCCAGGATGGTTGTTTAGCTATTTTAAAGTAACATTTCAGAAAAAGAGCACGCTTATCTACACCATTTTTGTCACATTAGCTTGATGGAGGAGTGGTGGTGGGAGTTACAAGGAGTGGATTTTCATTGAATTCTTTCCTAAAGCCATTCTCATCACATTGCTGGACATTTCAAATTAATAAATAGGAATTATTTGTATTATGCCTTGCTTTGACAATTTTGGCTCATGGTAAAGACATCTTTGAATTTGGAGCATCCTTTTCTGTGTCTGTCTACTGTTGAGCAGAAGTGCCACACTCAAAGTACAGGTGCAATTCTTCAAGATGAAAACTGTTTGCTTGATGCCTAAGTGTGCCTGCCACTCAAAAGAAAAAATACCTGCTGTAAATCATAGTCTTTCATTTAAAAGTGCAGGCTCCTTTTCTCTAATGGATCAGAATTCACACATTAGTGTTTTCCCAAGAAAATAAAAGAAGCTCAAAATGCCAACCACAAAAATATAACAAAACATTCTTCTACTTGTACTTTATACATATACATGCTGTACTTCTTGTTGAAGTCAGGTATACTGAATCATGAAGTAATACAGGATTCAAAAGTACATGAAGTACAACAAATCAAGCTTTCTAGTCTGTGAAGGGGAGTTCTTTACTAGAAACATCAAATGTCTTTGCAAGGTGCTTAGTTACTTATTATTCCACATTGTTATCCAGCCTTTCAAAAGACTTATTTGTCAAAGCCTTTTCAGACAAAGATTTCAATCCTGTGATGATGGAGAAGGTACCTACTGGCCTCTAATTCTTATTGCATTGGTTACTTGCCTTGTTATCCTGCACTCACACAAGGAACTTAATTCCAAGCATAAGCAGTATGGGTCAGTGATGAAAAACTGTATATCCATCTAGGCAGGAGAAGTCCCTTTCTGAGAAAAGCAGGTTTTGTATCTGGCAGCATGCAACACAGATACCTATATTGCTGACTCATGCTGTCTTATGATGGTACCTTACTGCCAGCAAAAAAAAGTATGTAAGTGTTCCTATGATAAAAAACAAAACCAAAACCACCACAAACCCAAACACAACACCTGCACCAAAATGGTATTTCAGTTTGTCCTGTAGCAATGAATAGTGCAACGACATGCTTTGGCAAAGAGTACTTATTCTTTGGTACTGAAGAGTACTGGCTTTCAAATACTGTGAAGTCTTATCTCCATGCTATGCAACAGGAAAAAAATAGGAGTTGAATAACCCTTTCATAAATTTCAACTGCTTCAATCAAGGTATACCTATCCACTTTTCTAGCCCCAAAGTGCTGTTTCTTGTCTTTTGCAAATGCACTTGTCAAAGCCTCTGCTTCTCATTTTTATGCAATAGATAACATCAAAAAAGTACCATCATGCCCTACTGAAACCTGGAATCCAAACTGCAGCAAATATAGTGAAGTGATTGCATTAGGCTATGTCTGATGAGTGACACCTGCTTTCTGGGCAGTTAATACTCAGGTGCTTGGACAGAAACCACTTTGTTCCAGATTGGAACTGACTTGCCTCCTAGAAACTAAACACATGGTGGTTTTCCATTTCCAGCAATCTTCTTATATCTAGATAAGCTGAGGCTGTCTTCTATTCACTGTATAGCATGCATATAAGTGACAATTACTCAGGATAGAGGTATGTCTAACCAGAAATGTTTCCTTTACCTGCTTTTAATTGCCTGTGCTCTCAGAACCTGTGCTGAAGCAGGTTTGCTATCTACATTGAAATGACAGCACATGCTCTCCTTAACCCAGTCATCAATAGAAAGAACCCACAAACACACCTGCCTAGCACTCTCAAGACATTTGTAATGAGGCTGGACAAAACATTTCTCTTAGGAGCTGTTTGTGGCTAATAAGATGCAGCAGTGACAGGACAGGGCTGTTGTTGACTTCCTACATCCGAGCTCTTAAGACAGAGAGCCGCTAATCACTGCCTTTTGGGTTATACTGAAAACAGTCAGCAAAGACAGCTAGGAAGTGCTGTTTTTAAACTCCTGGCAGGATAAATAGATGCAAAAAAGACTGATAGGTCAAGTAGCACCAATATCGTTGTCTCAACTCTTTCTATGGTCATTAGGACACCTACCAACTCTGTAGAAGAAATGGAGATTAGGGGAAGCTGAGTGCAAATTTATTACTGTAGGAAAAAGGAGACCTAATATTCAATAGCTCACTGAGATTTCACCAAGTGAAGGTCAGGTGTTGTGATCAAAGCCAGAATGGAAAGTCATCTACAGATTCCCATTTGACTGGTAAAATAATAACTTTGTCCTTAAGTAAGGAAGTTATTTCTTTAGAGGTGACAGGTTAAACTAAGTGCACTTTAGATGTGGAAATCAGAAATGAAGTTGGCTGAAGACTTCAAAATCTGTTATACTTAGATAGCAGTGGCTTTAGAGAAGTAACAAACTGAAAATGCTGCTTTTATGTCTGCTAACGTTTTCCTTAACTACATACCTAGATTGTAGGTCTGTAAAATGCTTTGTGAAAGAAGGCACAAATCACAGCTTCTGTCTTTCTGGAGGTCACTGCAAGTAACATCAGCAGGAGGCAGGGACTGTCTCATAACCATTCTGTTCATTGCACTAGCAAGGTCCATGTTAATGCTTCCTGCCCTGCTTTCATGGTGCATTTATAGTCAGCTATTCACTATTTAGCTAAATGAAAGGTGGGAATATTACATAATCCTAAAGGAAGATACTGATATAATCCTCCACAAGAGATTAACACAGTGGTTTAAATAACACAAATTTTTAGCAATTACTAGCCAGTAAATCCATACTTTGCTGGATATGTAAACTATGGGTAATTCATATTTGGATCCTCTTTCCACACTTCTTGAAATTGTTACTAGAAACACAATGATTTTGAAAAGTGACAATTACTTCTGAGCAGTAAATGTAATGTAACATAACACAGAATGTTGCCCAATCACTTGCTGCTGGTGTAGAATTATGAATGGTTATTTATCTGTTCCATGGGAAACCCAAACATTAGCAAATATATTTTTTTGTTGGATTTCTTTGGTAGAGCTAAGAATCAGAATTTTATGTCATTGAGTTTGGGAGAGGAAGTTTGCCTAAAAAGTATAATTCACTGGACAAAATGAAAGTCCAGGCCCCCCCATACTACTGTCCCCACGCAGCATAGGATAATAGATCAGATCTACCCATCTCTCTATCTGGGAGATACTGTTCAAAGCCAAACTGTACCTCTTGGAATGTACGTTCGGATTCTGTATAAAAATATATCATAGAATCCTAGAATGGTTTGGTTTGGAAGGGAACTCAAAGATCATCTAATACCAATCCCCCTGCCATGGCAGGGACACCTCCCACTACATCGCGTTGCTCAAGGCCCCATCCAACCTGGCCTTGAACACCTTCAGGAATGGAGCATTCACAACCTCACTGGGCAACACGTTCCAGTGTCTCACTACCCTCTGAGTGAAGAATTTCCTTCAAATTTCCAATCTAATATATTAATTTTTTGATCTTAATATAATTGCTGTGGGTTATTTCATAGTATATGAGAAATCAAAGTTCTTGCAGAATTTCTGCCTAAAATTGTCAGAAAAATCTCTCCCATCTCTTAGCATACCTTCATTGACAAATTTATAGCATGCCTAAGACAACAATGCACAATCAAAGGAGTGCAGATCATTTATCTTAGAATATATTTTCATTTATTTACATTCATTTACTAGGTAAATGTAAATCTTTCAAAATGCATGCTTCTACAACATTTCAAACCCATATTTTGTAATAGAAACTTTACGTGTGGGCTCCTTGATAAGTTACACAACATTCTGATTACTCCTATTTTGATTTAATTACTCCTTCTAATTATGTGCTAACCACCAACAGGGAAAATTATGAATTACATATTTAATTATAAAATTCAGAATTAGCATCTGCTTAGGCTAGATTTTTTTGGCTCAAATTCGAGCATACAAGCTAATAATTTATTTGTGTATTCAGACTAATACAAAAAAAAGCACTGAAAAAAACCCCAAACCCACAACTACCCCCCCAGTTTGAATTCTGAAATGATCACAAATCAACCCAGATTCTCGCAATAAATGATTCATGTGTGCCATGTTCCTGTCACTACAAAGGCAGCATTTGAAACAGGCACCACAAAAAGAATTTTCTCACACTGATAGCATTTTTTATTTGCCTGGGTTTTCTCAAGAATGAAAGGTTGAATAACAAAAGTTTATTTTGTAAGAGTATATAAAGCCCTGCACATTAGCCTTGGAACTCTGGATTTCTCATGTGATCTACGTCATTGTAGATACAATCCAAACTACTGAAAATAATATAAAAACTTCCATGTTTCCATGAAAACTCAAATTCTTGAAAAAGACACTGTTGGCCTTGTTAACAGATGGCCTTTTTAACAACAGTTTCTGCTAAGTTAATTGTTCTGCAGGCATCTAATTTTTTTTCCACCATCTCTGATGACTTCATTAAATACAAATATCAATTAACAATATCACTAATACCCTGTTGATGAAATATGCTTCCACCATCAGCACGAGAACAAAATTGTAAGTGGTGTACTAAAATTTGGCCAATATCTTAAGTGGAAATATCACTGAAACAAAATCCACCAAATTAGGATCAACTGGAATCAACTCACTCTTTTTTAATGTCAGGTCACACATTTTAGCAGAGAAGATTAAAAAAAGAGTAACGTTACTTAAGCATGAACAAGTGAAAAAGCTAAACTGATGCTCCGTCATGCTGATCTGTGCTCCTTGGCATGTGATTTAGTTCTTTTAGAGATGATGCACAGAGCAAAGGATCCAACGAGTGTGAGGAGCCAGGCCTTACACAGTTACCTACTCAGCTAGACCACCAATATTTCATGAATGGTCACTGGTCTTAGGTAAAATAGAGAGTTGGTGTTTTCTAGAGCGCTCCGCTTTCACTGGGGGAGGGAAATATTGATACAATTGCAATAACATCAAAAGATTGTTATGGTCAACATCAGACAAGTAATGAAATGCTAGAATGTAAGAAAGTGCCATGCAAGCTGAACTCTGGGTAGTACCATACCACCTTCAATTAAACACTTACGCACTGTTTGTCCACAAGGTCTCTCCCCTTGGCAATGCACAGGATATAAATTAGTTGTGCATGAAGCAACTACTGAAAATTTTGGTCTTCTCACATTTCTTTCCTTGCCTTATTTGCTGCAAAGTCTTCTGAATGATAAAATGTTTCCTAGTATTATACCTTTAGTTTCTTAGGTGCTTTAGGATCTATTGCGTTAGAGTTGCTATCCCTGATAAAAGTCTCTCGGGCCAGTCTGATGTTAACAGTAGGCTCTTTATAACAGAGATTATGAAACTACTGTTTAAATGTTTGGCTAGGGATGCTTTTGGCTTCAAATAACATGTCAAACATCTTAAGCAGGCTGAATGGCATCTAAATATAATTCTCATACACATGCAAGAGCAATTATTCTTACTGCTTCGTACTGTAGTTTGTAACAGTCCTGCAGCCTTCTCAGTTTCACTCTTTTTTGTCCTACACAGAGGCTATAAAACATACATTCTGTCTGAGATCCTAAATTGGCTACATTGCATACTTCCCTGCACTTAAATAATGTTCTGTTTTAATAAGACTATTCTAAAGAGGATTGCTCAGGACTTAAATACTCTGAATAGAAAAAATGTGAGACTGCTGAGTATCTTCACCCTCATAAGTGTCAAGTACATCTTATGTGCTGGGGCGGGGAAGGCTGAGAAGGAGAAAAATTATCATTACTGTGCAGCTTGGAAGGCTGCTAGTTGCTGTAGCTAAGGATTTTTTGTCTCATAAGGAAAGTTGCCGGGCCTTGTACTCACAGATAGATTTGTGAGATGTGCCATACTCCTGTGCCTTTTATTGCACAGTCTTCTATGCTCTGTGGAGTTTAGGCATTGCCCTTCTACCTCCATGTGAAATTATGCTCATAAGCCAGGACAGAATTATCTGCATTGAAAAGCCAGTTTTGTTGGTAATTCAGTAGTGCCACAGGACATTTCAGAAAGCTAGGAAAGAGAAAGGACTGCAAACATGCTATGGGGGAGCACGACAGATGAGGAATGGACAGCAAAAGAAAGGAGGAGGAACTGGCTAATACTGTGTTGCATCCCTAAAAGATCGAAGGATTGTAGTCTATTTCAATGGGTCACAAAGGAGAAGCTCCTTTCACTCAATACATACACAGAGGACTGCATTTGAAGCTCTAGTTTTTCTATGAAAAATATCCCAAACAACAGGCTACCTTCTGTCTGTTCGTATCAATGTCTTAAAAACCAATTCCATAGGTGGAGTATTTCCTTCATGTTCTAGAAATATGTCTGCATTGATCTGCACAGCCTACATATAGAACCCGTCAATGCTATCTTAAAATCTTTCATTGTCACGTGCAAGGAATACAAATTAAATCTGCATCAGAAGATACATGGAAGTCCCAAGGTTGGAAACAAGTAAGGTGAGCTATATCAAAAACTTTACAAGCCAATTTCCAGAAGACATTTAAAGGCCAAAAGATACAGACGGACAACACAAGGAGTCATCATTGCTTTTCGAGAAATGATTGGAACAAGAAGGCAACCTCTTCCACTGTGTTAGTGTACAGAAAAATACCAATAGACAGATAAAACCTGCAACCTTTAGCCCTAACATCCTAGGTGAAAAAAAGTCATCTCTCTTATGGATCCTCAAAAGACCAAAAATTTGTAAACATTATGGGTTACCTTCTGTCACAGATGAAGAGACTGGATATTATGGAATCATGTGTTTTCCCAGGAGAAGAGGATCATGTTATAGCAGTTTTTATCTTTACTGTTATGAAGAAAAACATCATCACAGTCCTGATGCTTCTGCATGGTCTAAACCCTGATCACCTCCATTTGTGTCCAGAGTCCCAATGACTTTGATCACTCACAAATCTGAGCAAGAATAACCCATCTCAGACAAAAGATTAGATTAAAAAAATAATAATAATAAAAAAGTAATTCTGAGGGGAACTGGTCTTAAAATAGCGAAATTAACAGATTCATAAGTTGAAAGACAAACAGGACATTACCACTGAATGCCCAGGCTCATACACTTCCACTGGACAGAAAGCTTGGTATCAGTAGCACTCTATCACTAAATATCTAAGGAACAGCTATAAAGGAGAAGATAGTTGGAAAAAGACAGGTAGGCTACAGGTGATGTAGCAGTCATTCTGCATGAAGGGGACAAGGATGGCTTTGCAATCCATCCTGAAGATTTCCTCTCTTCCATTCTAAAGTGGGTTACCAAAGTCCCATACCTGCTGTAACCACTGTGATGCTAGCATAGAGAAGGAGGAGAAGAAATTCTAGGGAAAGTCTCCTCAGCAGTTCAAGAATTTGTGTATGTGAGTTCTTTACATCCAAGGAGATGCTGCCTCCTGAGGGAAGGCAGTTACATACTTTCTCACAGGGCAGTCTTCAAGATCAGTTGGGAGTTAGGCAAGCAGAGCTGGCATGCACTGGACAGGAAAGCTAATTAGATTTAATTTCCACATAACAAAGATTGCAGATGAAAAAGTTCCAGTATCAAGTATTGTCAAGGCAGTCACCTCAGAAGCTACTTAAAGCTGACCCTCTGCAGCAAGTCACCTATAGTACACTTGTTCAATGACACTTTGAACTATTCATGTGATTTTCTGTCCCTGGCAGTTGGATAAAGTCTTTTTCAGAGATGGCCTTTTAACAAATGCTTCTGTATTCAGTCCATGCTGTTCTCCTCTCATTAGCTGACAGAATCACCTGCAGATGATATATCTTTGTATTATGTTTTTACACCAGCTGTGCCTATCATTCTTCTGCCCTGTTATGATATGACACTTATTTGTGCTTAATGTATAGTTTTAAGTTATGCCTTTTATTCACAAATCCACGGTCACCTGTGGCTGTCACTTTACTGTCGAATTATTAAGATGTTTTCTTTGAAAAGCAAAGAAACTTGAGCTTGACTAAGATAGTTGGTAGGGAAGAATTCCTAAAAAAAAAAAAGCTACCAACCAAAGCCAAAACCAAAAAACCACATCCAATGACATCACACAAACAGCAACAGCTGCAAAAAGCCAGTGGAGCCACCTCCCTCCCTCCCTACCCCCCCCCCAAAAAAAACCCAAAAAAACCCCAAACATTCATGATGAACATAGGTAGTTTTATGATGAACATTGCCTTGAGCTTCTCTATAAATATAAATGGTTCTTCACACAAGTCCACACTACTCACAGCCTGCTGTTCCCAGCTTGCTTGCATCCACACTTACGATTCTGCTTCACATTTTATTACTGATAGATGCTCCAACCAAAATCATTCAGCAAGAAGAGCAAGTTTTACTTAGCAACAGTTTCCAGGCAAGATTTGCCATCCAAACCCAATGTAGAGGCATTTATTTGACTTAAACGAAGGAACACCAAACCTATTAAGACACTTAACCCAAAATCTGTTAAAAATATAGCAATCACTCTCTACCCTAACAATTGTAGCTCTCTTAGAGAACATATTTACTTGTAAGACAAGCAGAAAAGTAAATTTGCATCATAGCAGGCAGGAGATCATATATTTACTGGCCAGCATCTACCAGACAACCTGGGAAAAAATACAGCTGTATGAGGAAGCTGCAGCACAGACAGGAAGACTTCAGCTAAGCCTTAGAAGAGGAGCACTCTTCGTGTTAAAAAAGTTCCAAGAAGATCTTAAACTGTTTGAGAGCTTCACAGCACCCCCCTACAAACACAAGGAGAAATAGTCAAAAAAGGAATATTAAAGGAGGAGGGGGAAACAAAAACACTGATGATGAAAGCTAGAGAAGAGAATTATGAATTCAAGACCAAAGGGCTGGAAAGAACAGTTTTTTACACAGTAATATGGGCAGGTATGGGAGAAGGAGGACATTTTTTTCCCTATCAGTCAGCTTTTGTATTTTTCTGTCTTCTGTTCAAACAAACCTAAACATCCTGAGCTCCACAGATATAATACTAAAGCCTATATGATCAAAGGGGGAGGTACGGTCATTGTATACAAACCTAGTCAGGTGAAACTGGCGGAATACCAAGCAAAAGATTTTATTATTATTTTTAAAAAACAGTTGCAACAATGAAAAAATGCCACTGCAATGACTACAGAAGAGGGTAAGGATGATCAGAACATCTACATTAAAAGCGCACTGCTGCTTCATACTGAGATTTTGGCAGGGATGCACACGGTAACCACGAGGATCCATCTAAGGCTTACAGTCTCAATAGAAATGATCTGCTTTTAAAGTACAAAATACCTCGAACTTCTAGAGTTTTTGCTTTATTAGTGCTGAATGTCTGTAAAACATTGAATCAATTCTAGCAGACAATGGATTTTTAGAAACTGACACATAGAACTGCAGTCATCATAGAATAGGATGTTTAGAACATATGCAAGTGTCAGAGTTTGAGGTTTCCCTTTCATTTCTGGTTAAGTGTTGTATCAGTGTGTTGCATCTACTGCCACAGTTCCCCATCAGACAGTGTTTACACAAGAGAAAGGAACTCAGAGCTGCAGACAGACTATGCTATAGTGAATTCACTGTCTCATTTCCCCATATGTGCATTAAACCATTGCCTTCCTGCTGCTGGAGTTGATGTCATTTCTTTAGCACGTACAATTACCAAATCAATTATACTGATAAAGCATTTAAGCAAAATCACATTAATATCTATATTCTCAGTGTTTCCAAACTTGGAGCCCTTATTTGAGATCAGGGTCTTTACTGAAGTTATTAAAAATGACAGAAAGACCCCAATTATCATGGTATTACTGCAGCTTTTTTTGTTAGCTTTTTATTATTCATTCTGTTATACTGCAACAGACTACCTTACAAACATCTCTTTATCAGCAGATAACTTTTGTAGTTTGGAGGAATAGACAAGGAAAGTATTTAATATGTTTAGTTGTAGAAGGGGCAGGCTTTTAAGGTTTCTGAATACTTGAACATGGTTACTACAACTTGAGCCAAAAGAAACTGCAGTGGGAATTGTGACAGAGGGCTAGAGACTGGATACAAGAAGATTATACCTGTTCCTGCAAGATTCCATAGGATTTAGTTTAAATCTTTTCAGAATTCTGCTGTTCATAAAGAATAGAAATCGGAGCTTTCTTTTAATTTTGAATTTTTTTTTAAATTTAGAGCATAAACTGTTTTTTCATTTTTTTACAGCAGTATAAGGAAGGAAGTTTTCATTGGCAAGCTCCAATTATATGCTTTATAAGAGTTCTCTGTAGTATTTGAAATTCACCATCATTCAAGTCAAAATATCAGATTCATTTAATCACTGATATACTCAAACAGGGAGTTCTGTCTCCAGTTATTCTTTGATAAGAAACTCTACACCATAAGTACTTGTTACAGGAACAAGAAATTTAGGAAAAGATATTTTGGTATAACACGGATGAAAATCATAAACCAATATTAGTTTATCTCCTACCTGCAACAGTATCTGCAGCTAACCTAGGGGAAAAAATTGCTACTTTCAATTTGGCTGCCATGGTAACATGAAATGGTCCAATTTATTGCAGTTATCACAAATGCTATTAATCCTAGGGATAACGATGGGTGGCAATGAGCCATACTGAGCAGGATTACTTTCTTTGACTTTTTCCTAGGGGATTTGGGAAGAAATAGAATAAACCAGTACTGAAGATGATAGCTGAATAGGAACATTGAAATATGAATGAAATCTGAAGACCTAAGCAAGTTCTTTGTTCATATTGCTACACTGAATGGCTTGGATTAATGAAAAGGTGAGGCAAGTCTGCTTGCTTTTGGTAAACGGTAACAAGTTGAGATTACAGTTGTTTCTCTTGCTGCTAAAGTACGGTAGGAAACAGTTTTCTGAATCTGTAAGTCTGGTTTCAAACATGCTTTTACTTTCCATCAAGAAAAAAAGGGACTCTTCTTAATTCTTCTCTCTCTTCTTTCCCCCTTAAACTTCTAAAGAAAGAACACACTGATTTATATAAGCTTTTGCCCCTATACCAGAGAACCCAACTACATGTCCAGACATTTGAGATGAGAGTTACCCTTTCTTAGAACCACAGATTGTTCAGGTGGAAAGGTCTCTGGAGATCATCGAGTCTAACCTTCTGCCCAAAGCAGGGTGACCTTCAAAGTCATACCAAGTTGCTCAGAGCTTCATCCAGTCAAGTTTTCAATACCTCCAGGAATAGAGATTCAACAGCCTCCCTGGGCATCTGCTGCAGTGTTAGACCTCTCCCATAGTGAATTTCCCTCTCATTCTCCTCATTTCCATTGAAATTTCCCTTTTTGCAACTTATGACTCTCGCCCCTCGTCCTCTCACTGTGCACTGCCAAGGGAAGCCTGACATAATCTTCTCTCTAATGCCCCTCAGGTAGTTGAAGACATAAGTTACAACTTTTCTGAATCCTTTCTTTTCCAAGGTGAAGAAATCCAGCATCAGGTCTCTGAGGGCATTGATGGGCCTTACTGGCTCTGCCCCAGCCTCTCCCAATGCTGCCCATGGGCCCAAAGACCCCATTTCATCTTTGCGAGGGGCTATCAGTATTCACCTCTCCTTTAACATTGTAGGGGTCTCCAGTCCTGCCTCCTAGACAACCCCTCAGATGCACACTGCAGCCTTGTCTCCAGCCCTGTCCTTGGATCTGACTCTGCTTGCTCCTGTTGACCCCTATGGGTGGTCCTTGGACATTTTTCATCTCTTCACCATGCCTGAGCTGTCAATGGATCCCATTACTAGCACCCAGCTCTATCTGTCCCTCTCAAACACTGTGGTGCCTATCAGTGAGGCATCACAGTGTTGGGATCACGTCCACTCCTTGTGTGGCCCTTTCAGAGCAGCCCCACTCGTGTTGCTTCCTAGACCCCTTAGTTTAAAACAAAATTCTCATCATTCATATGTGTGGACATAACCCTTGAATCAGGTAGAGTGTGTGCTCTACTCTATGGTCTTCCTCATTCCTAGAGAAAGGTACAACCACTTTAATGAGAACTAGCTGATAGATGTTACAGGAAAAGTCTCTCACATACATACATGCACACACACACACACACTCACACACACATGTACTCTGGTCTTGCAAAGCTTTTCCAAACAGCTTTCATCAAATCACCAAATTCACATATTTTCTTCCACCATACTGACATTTTCAGATAAGAAAAAACACATGAACAAAAAGGTCTACTTCCCCTTCCCATGAGAGAAAGAAGTTGAAATTATTTTCTGTTACTCCATTGCTAAAATGAGAGAATTTACACTGTGATCACACGAGCAATCTCTGACCAGGAACAGCTTAAGATTCCTTGAGCTAAGCAAAAATATAAGAAACACTTCAAGATCATAGAAACGCTTCAAGATCATAGAATCATAGTGAACTATCCTTATTATAAACTGTTTTCATACTATAAAAGAAAGAGGTGTCATCATAAGAAAATTACTGCAAGATATGTACTATCCAGCATAAAGTGAAAGTACAGTCATTATTAGAAGACTTGTAAGTAGCATGCTGTGCTCTTAAAGCCAGATGTATTATAGGCTGCATGAAACAAAATTTGTACCTTCTACTCATATTATCTTACAGAGTAACAGAAAAGTATACCTCAAAATTTGTAGGATGAGCTGAGGCATTTGCTAGTGGACTCTAGCAACTGTCCCTTCAGGCCCAGGGACAGGGCTCAAGTCTCTGTGTAAAGGTTTCAGGTCTGTAGAATTCTTTCCTGATCAAGACAGCTGCCATTTTCCAGGCATATGACCAAGGTGGGAGGCTTTCTAATTAGGACTTCAGGATCATTGTCTCACTCCATACTTCTACACCTTCATTTCCTGCTGAATTAAGTTTGTTAGAAACTGTTCAACCTACTATTCCACATGCTGTACCTTTGAAGTGCAATATGCAGAGAAGCTCCTTATCTTTGTGTCCCTGATTGAATGAAATATCTTTCATTGATTATTTCCTTGTTTATCTATGAATAAAGTTAAATTGTCTTGTGCCCCAGATATATGGCAGCTGAACAATACAAATGTATGCAGCAGTACATAATTCAAAAAAGAGGCATACAAATTAATTCTTTATTCTTGTCCAGTATACGACTGATGTATAAAGTAAGTATGAGGTATTTTACAGCCACTAATTAAGTCTAAGATGCTTCCAAAGTCTAATATAGAATCAAAGAATTATTTTGGTTGGTAGAGACCTTTAAGATTATCCTTTAAGATTATCAAGTCCAACTGTTAACCCAGCACTGACAGGTCACCACTAAACCATGTCCCTAAGCACCACATCTACAAAGCTTTTAAACATCTCCAGGGGTGGTGACTCCACTACCTCCCTGTTCAGCGTGTTCCAGTGCTTTATAATGCTTTCAGTGAAGAAATTTTTCCTGATATCAGATCTAAAACTACCCTGGCACAACCTGAGGCTGTTTCCTCTTGTCCTATTGCTTGTTACACAGGAGAACAGATGGACCCCCAACTGGCTACAACCTCCTTTCAGGTAATTGTAAGAAAGCAAGAAGGTCTCCCCTGAACCTCCTTTTCTCCAGGCTAAATAACCTCAGTTCCTTCAACCCCTCCTCATAAGATTTGTTCTCTAGAACCTGCACCAGCTTCGTTGCCTATCTTTGGATACACTCCAGCACCTCAGTGTCCTTGTGTGAGGGGCCCAAAAACAAAGGCAGCATTTGAGGTGCAGCATCACCAGCGCTGAGCACAGGAAGACAATCACTTCCCTAGTCCTGCTGGCCACATTGTTTCTAACAAAAGCCAGGATACCATTTGCCTTCTTGGCCACATAGGCACACTGCTGGCTCATACTCAGCTGGCTATCGCCAGTAACCCCAGGTCTGTTTCCAACAGGCAGCTTTCCAGACAGTCTTCCCCAAGCCTGTAGCATTGCATGCATTTGTTGTGACCCAGGCACAGGACCCGGAACTTGACCTTGTTGAACTTCATACCACTGGCCTCCAGCCTATCCAGATCCCTCTGTAGAGTCTCACTACCCTCAATCAGATCAACACACCTGCCTAACTTGGTATCATCTGCAAACTTACTGAGGGTGCCTTCAGGCTTCTGACTGGCCATCAACTGGATTTAACTCCATTCAACACCACTCTCTGGGCCCAGCCATCCAGCTAGTTTTTCTATCCAGTGAAGCGTACTCCCATCCAAGCCATAAGCAGACAGGTTCTTCAGGAGGATGCTGTGGGAAATAGAGTTGAAGGCTTTACTGAAGTCCAGGTAGACAACATCCACAGCCTTTCCCTCATCTGCTAGGTGTGTCATCTTGTCATAGAGGAAGATCAGGCTCGTCAAGCAGAACCTGCCTTTCATAAAGCCATGCTGACTGATCACCTGGTTGTCCTGTATGTGCCTCATGATGACACTCAGGATTATTTGCTCCATAACCTTCCCTGGCACCAAGGTCAGACTGACAGGCATATCCCAGGATTTCTATAGAATTAAGAAAAGCTGCCATATATCACTGAGTTAATGATATCATACATCTCAATGTATTTGTATATAGGCCTAATGATGCACTGGCAAAGGATAATTCTCACTTTGCAAGTAATTATGTAAGGCCTTGGAACACCTACCCTCTAAAGAGGGAATGAATGTAAAAAAATGCCATTCCCAAACAGGTACATTTGTACAGAATTCCTGTTAAAGTGATTAAAAGCATTCTGCTGTTTGGAAAAAAAACTATTATTGAGTTAATGCTTTGTAATAGTGAACAACTACATATGCATGAAAAAAGCAAACATTCTAATCCAGGCAAATAAACCACAGAAATGAAATACAAAAGGTTCCTCTGGGCTATATATTAACTTCTTATTAAACAGCAGAATTGATTTACTTTGAACAAATTATGCTCTACAATCTCAACATGAATAGAAATTTTTAGGGGGCAGTTGGAATTAAAAGATTTAACAAAAGCTTTTAATAAAGGTAATTGTTCTGCAAATGTATCATATTAACAGAAGGCTTTACAAAGGTTAATTGTTATCATCAAAGGTGATAATTAGGTATTTGTCACAGTTCAATTTACTTATAGAAATGTATCTGTATTCAGGATTATAAAAATAATATCATATTCATAGGATAAAAGGGAGCTTCCCAGCATGCAAATTTTCAGAAGAACATTAACTCTAAATTAGGAGAATGTGAAGTGGGTTGAACCAGAAACATCAGAACAACCAATATCATAGTATCTCATATAAAAGGGATAAAAAAGGGCCAACACATCCATGGAAGTGGTAGAATCACCATCCATGGAGGCGTTTAAAAGATGTGTAGATGCGGTGATGAGGGATATGGTTTAGTGGCGACCTGCCAGTGCTGGGTAAATGGTTAGACTTGATGATCTTAAAGGTCGCTTCCAACCAAAATGATTCTATAATTCTATGTTTTTTAAAGGAGTTAGCCATTTTAGGAAGAAAATCAGAAGAAAATGGTTACAGTTCTTTTAGGAAGGATAAAATATTCTCTAATTTAAGAACTGTTAGGTTTCCTTTAAAGCCAACTGAAGAATGAGCAGGAGAAAGGAGTGTGCCCCAATGTTAGAAGCGTAATTTCATCTGTTCAAATTTGGCAAGCTAAACAGCTTTCAAAAGTCTGAGATCATATATAGTCAGCAGAGAACATGAAAAAAGCAACTCATTTTCAGAAGCCATCAACAGCATTAGACAAGCTCCAGCTCTCCAGGGAAGCTGTAGGCTGACTGTTTTAAACCCATCACTATCCTGCAGTGCAGTAAGCACAATGCAAGGGATAAGCAGGATTTTCCCTATAACCTTCAAATATTTGGAAAGAGGTGAAGGAACATCAATATCATCTTATGTTCTTGACTAGCCTGCCACTTCTGAACCCCCACAATGCATGGAAAAAGAGGATGCCTTACTTCAGTAAAGGGCAAAAGGGATGGCAAAGCAGACAGGAGTAAAAGAACTAAAGACATGTTGGTGTCAAAGCCAGCTCTGGCTAGCCAAAGAGACAAAGCCTGCACAGGTGGCTGAGTAAGGAGCCAGCTGGGTGAGACACAGTAGGTGGGATTAATTTCACCTAGCTTTAGACGTCCATCTGTGGATTACTTACCCTTATTTCAGAGGCAGGTGCTAGAATGTGATTCTAATGCTATATTTTAGGTGCCATCTGTGGGAGATCAGTTGCATCCTCATTGTTTATTTCTTTCTTTTGATTAAAGGAGCTTAATGCTACTAGTTTGGATGTCCACATTGCAAATGCCTACATTTATTTATATAGTCCTTCTTAAGCCTTTTGAGGAGACTGGGAAGAGAACTAAGAGTTAAAATTAGGATTCTTACTCAGCAGGAGAAGACCAGGACTGGGATCTTAGGGCAATAAGAACAGGCTTGTTTGAGAGAGTCTATTTTTTTTATTGCTCTGCCTGAAATCAAATTCTCATTTCAGAGTAGTGAAAGTCAATAACAGCTGCGTTGTGAAGGTGAAACATTGTTTAGTGGTAACATCACTCAAAAAGGCATCTTAAAGCAGGCATTCAAATTTAGAAGCACTTTTGATGTAAACCTCCTCTGTTTCAGGACCTTTTCTGTAAGATAAGAGTGTAGTACTTCACCTCACCCTGCAGGGAGGTGGAGCCACTTTATTCATTCTTGTGGCCAGTAATTTTCAGGGGAAGTTTCTAAAACAGTTTCAAAAGGCTGTGATAAATAAGTGACTGAGCTATTTTTCAAATAGCAGTAATCATCATTAAATAAATGCTCTTCAGTACAAAGAGTGAATAAGAAAAGATTCCAGTGGGGAATCAAAAATAGTGAATGATCTTATTAATGAAGCTTATCATAACAGGTATGGGAAAACACTTTCTTTTCTTAATACATTTTCAGCATCTCTCTTTTCTTTGGGCCTAAACTATTCACTGAAAATTTGAACAAGCTTTCTTTCAATTTGAACAAGAGTTCTACAGAACTCTTCTCCAATAAATTTACTATCCAACAGAAAAAGTTTCGTACAACTCTAACAGTTAAAGCTGTGAGAGTCTGCCCCTAAGCCCTCTAAACAAGAATACAGATAAGAAGACTTTATTGATAACCAGTTGAATTAAATAGGATTTCCCCTCTTTCCCAATTTCCTTGGTGCTTGGTATTTTGTTCCTAGACATGTATTACTGTCAACAAATCCTTTAAAAATGAAAAGTGTGTATTCGATAAGTTAATCTGGTTCTCCCTTCAGTCACCCCTGCAATGCTACATACCCCTACTAGACAGGGGGTTAGACTGTTTTATGAACTTTCAGAGGGCAGGGGCAGGTGTGTGGAGAAGTGGCACCTGTTACAGTGTATGAGAAACAAGAAAGATTTCATTGTGCTTGAAGCTTTCTTGTTCAGAGGATGAGTTACTTGAGTCCCATTTAAGTTACAAATAAAAACAAGTTAATGATCAACACTTTAGAGGCCTTTTCCTCCAAATACTTAAAGGAGATACTCCTAATACTCCCTAAGTTCTCCCTTAGCCACTTCTTAGTACTTGAGTTGTCAACCAGCATTGAAGAGAAACAGAAGCAAAAGAAATAAAAACATTTGTGATCTTTGGATCAGAATTGCACCGAAGCAACTCTTTCTGAAACAAAAAGACCTCAGTGGCTATAATTGGCAGCACACTCCAGATAGTTGGGAAAAGACGAAGTCATCTACCCCTCAAGTTGCACCATGAGAGGTTTAGATTGGATATTAGGAAAAATTTCTTTACTGAAAGAGTGGTCAAGTGTTGGAACAGGCTGCCCAGGCAAGTGGGCACCTGGAGGTGTTTGAAAACCATGTAGACATGGCACTTCAGGACATGGTCTGGTGGTCATGGTAGTGTTGGGTTGATGGTTGGACTTGATTATCTTAGAGGTCTTTTCCAACCTTAATGATTCTATGATTCACCTAAGACTTTGTTGTCTTCAGCATCAGTGTATCTTTAGTTGCTTTCTGTGAACTCTCAAAAATAAATTGCATAATGTAAAAACCTACTACCTTCCTGCTCAGTGTTTAAGACCATAGAGACACTTTTTAAGAAGGGAATGTATTTGGTGTACTTATAGCTCGTAGTCACCACTTATATGGAAAGAATTATCCTAACACTGTTTTAAGAGCCCTAGGGGTTACAAAACCATGTAGGTGAGAATAATTCAGTAATTTACCTTCATATCTGTGGCTTACACCTAGGCAAAAGAATAATAAGTAATAAACTGTTTATGAACGCTGACATTTGTATTTGATGGGTTTTATTCAAAATAAAGAGTATTTCCTTTGAGATTTTGGTATCAAACATCGATCCCAAAAATGATTCAGATGAAGACTTTCTTGGTTCTGTGTGATCAAGTTCAGGAACTAAAACACAGTTTTAAGTGAAAAAAGGCCAATGTATTTGGATTCTCCAAAAAAGCAAAAAATAGAGCTACCCCAAACTGTTTTCCCTATGAAGTTTCCCAGACTTGATCCCTCCACACTTCTGAAAGGTCAATGAAACCATACAATGTGGTGCCAAAGTTGAACTGTACAAGAAGATACCGATGACTTTCAATAAAATATCATTCCTCCCACCCACTACTTAATAAAAGTCTCTGTCAAGTACACCACATTCTCCCTTAAGCAGTTATTCTACACATTGTAGATCCACTTCCTCAAGCATTCTCTAACCTTCATATACTTAGAGTGAAACCTGCTTTACATTGCTGAATGCATTGTTCTCAGAGACCTGAAGTTCAGCCAGATTATCCAGTGTTGCAATTACTGAATGGCATAACGAAGCAATACACGCTGCACTGTTTCCTTAATTTATGGGCTTGATTTAGGATGTGAACCAACTGCACATTTCTGTGTAACTTGACTAATTGCCTATACTCTTGAGAATCACGGAAGAACCTCATTATAAAGATCATTAAGAACAAAATCTATTGCATGTACTTAAAGGTAGATTTTCCTTCTGCCCCAGGCCTACATATATCTTTTTTTTTAACACTGGCCAAATTCTGTTTGCTTCCATGCAACACAATTTCTAGAGTTCCCATGTGTATGATAAAAACCTTCATTGAACTTTGTAAAACCTCTAGCCTACAATCTTTGATCTGTGCTGCTGTAAAGATATCTTCATTAATTTTATCTGTCACATCCGCTTTTTTTTTTCCCTTTCATTTACTACTCAAAATTTGACAAGCAGCTAAGAGTTTCAAGGGATGGAGGCTTTTTTTGTTTATGCGTTAACATAAATCATGATGATGGACTGAAAGTTCAATATATACAGTAATTTCAGTTTTGCTAATATTGAAATACGTACTTTATACAGTTTACGTTACCATACACAAAGACTCTTCACCAATCTCTACAAAGGCCTCCATTATTCTCTTCTTGTTGTAGATATAAACAGCAAAAGATACAGTGCACATTTAATGTAATTTTGGTTTAATTAAATACAAAATTCAGCCTATAAAGCCCATCTTCATGAGCATAGCAGTATGCTGTGTCTTGGTGCGAATATGCTGGGTTGGTTCCAGGCAAATGTTGTACTAGGTTATGTGGTGTATAAGGAAATACCATTTTCACAAACCTGGATTAGCTCTGTCCTGGTTTGAGCTAGAAGAGGACTAATTCTATTCTGTGACCTTACTTTTTGGCTAAGTCTCTTGTAAGTATCTGCACTTTCTGAAGTTAATGAAACATTTTTACAGGCAGTATCTGCTTCTAGGTAGAGCTTAATGTTTATGGTTACTATCAAGGACTGGCACAGAGAAACACTTTTGCTTATACTTGCTCTTGTAGGAACAAAGGCCACTGCCAAACCTTGTGTACCACATTGGAGTGCCATAAGTGAAAGGCCACACCTGCAGGGAGGAGCAGACAGGACAGATGACACAAAACTGACCAACCAAGTATTCTATTCCATATATGTCATATTCTGTATAAAGCTGAGGTATCATGAGTTCTCTTCTTTAATGGTCAGTGTTTGAAGAGGACTCTGTCTATTCTGGGATTGATTCCCATCCATGTGTTCTTGAATCCAGTTCCAGAATCCAGCTCCTGAATACGGTTCCTGTGCTGCCAAGTCCAGTCTGAG
The DNA here is from genome assembly GCA_013400335.1 of Eurystomus gularis. NCBI lineage: Eukaryota > Metazoa > Chordata > Aves > Coraciiformes > Coraciidae > Eurystomus > Eurystomus gularis. The sequence goes on from VZZY01008089.1 coordinate 234,147, forward strand.
ATTTCCCTACTGCCTGCACTGCAGTGCCGGTGATAACATGATTGCCATCAGGGGGACTGGGTTTGGTACTGGTTTTGTATATATTTGTATATGTTTCTTTATTTTATAGTTATTGTTTCATTAAAGCTGTTTTAGTTTTCTCTTCCAATCTATAAGTCTTTCTGCCTTATTCCCTTTCTTGTCCCCTTTGGGAAAGGAGAGGGGTTAATAGAGAGCATCTATCATTCACCTAGTGGCCAGCCCAGCCCTAACTCTTGACAGGAATGGACTTCTTCAGTGGCTCTACTAAGTGTGCAAAAAAGCATTTATCTCTCCCATTAAGATCAAATAAATCTGGCACTCCCTGTCCCCAGGAATTGATGTATACCTAAAAACTAGAGGAAGGAAGAATGAAATCTATGCTCCCTATTTCACTACATCCCCTCCCCTCTCCCCCCCTTTTTTTTTTTAATCCCATACCAATCATTTCAGTCAGGGTCATCTAGTGATCTTCTAATAATCAAGTAAAGGAATGGAATAGCCGAGGATATCCTTCAAGTGAGTAGTAATGAGCCAATACCCAGATAAGCAATATAATACAAAGGATCTGTCCCATAACAGGCTTATTGCTACCAAAACTGTAGCTTGTTCAAGGCAAATTCTTCCAAACAAAAGATGAACAAGACTTGGCTTAATATTAAATGCTCATGTTCCATTTTAGTCCTGAAAACAAAAGACTTCTGAAAATAAGAATACTCAAGAACACTGACTATGCAGATAAGTTTTTCCATTTTATCTGCAGTCTCTCTCTTTATGCTATTTCTGGCAAAGACTATTAGCAAACTAGTTCAGATACATTACTTTTTCTTTTTGGTACTTCAGATAGCAAACCCATCTCTGGCCACTAATCCAGTCCAATTTGTTACCCCTTATTTAGTTTCATAAAATACATCTTGTGCATCATTTATTTTATAATAGTGTGTTTTATTTATGCAAGAATGCTTCATTGAGATTCAAAAAAAGTGAGTTAACAAAGCTGCAAGCACACATTGGCACTCAAAAGGCTATAATTTTATCTCAGTCTTCCTTTCAATTAAATAATATTGGCAAAAGCCCAAGGCACAGATCCACAGATCTCTAAGAGCTAGATCCTGCTTGCTTCACTCTCCAGCGGGTACTACCGACTGCAGTTCATGGGGCTAGTTAACTAAGAACAGTGGATGTTAACCAGCTATACGGCATATAGGCAAGACATGCCACTGCCTGAGTTTTTAGTCACGTACTGACAACAATACTTTATTGCATTAATGGACACAGAAGCAGCCATCGTAATTGTTTAGAGCTTTTCAGAGTCCCATTTTAAAACAGAGCATCTTTCAGCCATAAATTAGAAAAGGCTCGAAAAAAAACATAAAAAGAATTTGCAAGGCATTTCAACCGAATGGTACCATAAGTATAATTTTGCATCTTAAATTAATAACCTGTCATGTTTTATTATTCCTGTGCAAAACTGATTTCAATTTTGGAAAAAAAAAGAAGCAAAGTATTGGATTGTAAATTTTACTTCAGAAAAGGACTTTCATGTAATTAAGACAAGGTTTGTCTCACTGATTTTTTTTTAACTCTACCATTAAACTCATACACTTCCTTTTTCCGTGCCTGTATCATACTTCCTTTCAGCAAAGAGTGTGCACATGTGCAAACGTGTGTTGGCATAGGTTAAATCTAATTTGACTTCAAGAAAATACTCTGAGGTACTAAGCTTAGGTTCTTACGTGGTGAACAGACAAAAATAAATCAAATCTTTTCCCTTTGCAGTACTTGGTAACACCAAGCTTCTAGATTACTGATACCAAAGTTTTCTGATGAACAGAGTAATCATATTAGACAAAGTAATCATATTAATAAATTATTACAATAAAGGAATAGTTTGTTAACGGGGAAACCCTGTGTTGCACTTACTAGCACATGGTCCAAAAGAATTTTGAAAACAAATCAAGAAAATCTTTAATTATTCACTCAACTAGTCTCTTTGAAGTATAAGACAATAAAGATATTACAGAAAGAAGGCAACATCCTAATAAACACTCCCTGCCAATATACCTTTTTCCATTCCTATTAATAAGCTTATTATTAATTCCTGCATTTTGTGAAAATGGACACCAGAATAACTGGCCCATGATTAACTCCCACTCACAGATTATTATTGAAGTTGAAGCCTACAGAGTTCTATGATTCTATGACTATATCTAGGTGAACAAAATTAACTGATTGGTTTTGTTACATCTTGTATCACTCCAATCCTACCTCCTATCCCTGAATCTTTTTAAAACCAACTTGACTTTAAGTTTGAAATAGTATTTCCCAAGCTGAGGCGACCTGTAATTGCCTGTGCCAAGAACCATTGATGGACCACAGGGAAGGAACACACTGATCACAAACAAGCAAAATCAATGTGAAGGATACACAGGTCCTGAAGTATTTTAGGAAATGTCAGCCTTGTTGTGTAACCCATAGCACAGAAGAAGAGCATGAAAAGTAAGAGAATAATTAAGAGGGACAAGAGGGACTCGAAGAACCTGGTGTGGAGGAACCCTACCAAAAAAATCCAATCACTAGGTAACTCCCCAAGCAAATCTTTGAAATTTGGTTTGGTTAAAAACAGATACTACTCCACCTAAATTCCAAAGATAGCACAAATTTTTACACATACATACACAAGATGTCAGGGAACTCCTTGTCAGTACACCCCATTGAGACCCTCACAGTGAAAAGGAGCGGACCATCAGCATTAGTATAGATGAAACCACAAAGGTGATTTTATTAACAGCCTGTCACCAGCCTAAATTCAGTCCAGCAACTAGTAGGCACTTAATGTTTAGGCTATGCTCAAGTCCTGTAGAAGTCAACAAAGCATAAATTGAATACATTCTAGTGAAGTCAGGATGCACCTACATCAGAAGACAGGGTGCAACTATATCAGAAATGGTTTCATTTTCTCATGTACAAAAAGTCACCGTCCTAATCAGTCTTTCCTTTGCCAAAAAACACGATTTTCCATCACAGATACTTAATTATTAGTTAATAACGAGAAGACATTTAATACACATTGCCAGTCTCAATACAAAAATCCTGAACCATCCATCACCTTAAACTCTTTAAACTTTCGATTTTTCTGCAGCCACTGCTACCTGTTTGCCCTTGTTGCAGCTGTTTATATGAAGAATCTGCTATCAGGAAAAACAACTGACCTGTTTGATTAACGGTTTATTGGCTAACACATCCAAGAAGTCTTTCTTTCAATAATGAGGGTTAATCAGGTCCTGGCACTTCAGTCATCTACCATCACTGAGACGTTGCCCTCAAGAAGTAACAACTTCATCTTCCCTGTTTCATACAGAACAGACAGTCATCTCTGGAGTTTGTAAGCCAATGCTTGTAGAGACAAGTGGAACCCTGAACAGCTATCAACACCTAAAAAGACAACTTGGCATTGGTTGCTACAGAACCTCATTTACAAGCTGTTGGATTTCACTTACACAGTCCTGTTTACTACGAAGCACATTTGCGATTAGTTCTGAGAGGTTTAACTTCCTAACAAGACGTGATACCAGCTCTTCTGATAAAGCAACTTCATAACTGCTTAAAATCTATTCCGTCCTCCCCTTTTATATACTTGTCACTTCCCTTGTGTATTTGTAGTCACTTTAAGTTTCACTTTACATAGAAATACAGTTGCTTCAGATCTCATTGTCAAAGCTCCACTTATTTTTCCTTTACGTTATCTTAGTGCATGTATTCACAGATGTTTGTGTAGATTAATATCTTCTCAAGAGGAAATAGTTATATTTGTACTATAGAACAGAAAAGTCTCATTTACAGTTTAGAGCCTTTGCTGTATGCAAAAGGTTTAAAATTGGTCCAGGAGAAAATAAAACCCACAAGCTAAGAATAAGACATTCTGAAGACTACAGTAACAAGTATGGAAATACATAAATTTACAAGTAGAATTGTTTTCAGTATTCATAATGAATATTTGCCTCATTTTCCTGTCTTGAATCAACTGCAATCTCAAGCCTTATTCTTCCTGGTTTAAGCACACACATACAGACATAAGAACGGATACAGATATCTTTATCCCAGTTTCTGATGCACTGTTCACATGTGAGGATAAAATAAAGTTTTTCCACTTTGGCTTCTAGCTTGGTCCTCTTTCTAGAATTACCTGTACTTACCTGCTGTCCTTACTACTTCACTGATGTCCCAGTGACTCCATACTCTCTTGAGAGGTTGGCAAAATCTAGTGGCAGCAGCAGGGAGCAAAGTTACAGTAGGTAATCATTGTCTTCAAGGACAAAAAAGCATGCAGTCTACTCTTAAGGCTGCTGCCTACTCAAGCCAGCCATAGTCAAATTCTTTTCCAGTGATCTCTGAAAATCAATTATCAGCAAATATTATCACATTAATGATAATATCTGCAGTGAATATCATATCTTAAACTTTGACAAAATCCGGCCTCAGAATTGAAAGTTTTCATCTAACTTTCTTGATTAATTTTTCAAAGAATTTAGTAGCAAAAGTTTCATCATACACACACACAAAGAAAGCAAAAAAGAAAAAATAATTTCTTTTTAAAACTTTCCTTTGTATTTTCCTCTTATCAGATATTGCATGGATGATAAGGAATACCAAAAATACCAAGAGGAATACCAATCCCTTCACACAAGTTATTTATTTTTCAAATGAAATGGAAACAAGTTACTACTATTTTTTTTTTCCCCAGGATGTTAGGAATGCATGGAGAATTTTAACCACAAATACATAAGTTATTTCAAAGACTGAAAGCCCATCCAACTTCTTGACTTTTGAATGAGCTGATACATGATATTGTATAGTATCAAGTAACAGAACTGGATTGTCAGCATAAGAGAAATTAAATTCCTTAAAGACTTCTTATTTTTTTTAGGGAATAAAATATCTGCTTTAAAATTTTAATTAAGTGTTCCACTTTATTTAACAAGTTAAAAACTAGCTACCATTTTTAACTAACATTTTGGAAAAAGGCAAATGAAAAATTCAGTTCCTGTGCTTCTTTTAGTCAAGTTAAGCTCAGCCAGCCCCTCAGCAGAGCATTGTCTGTTCTTATTAGACAGAACACTGCTTGCAGCTGTTTCACCTTTAGTGCAGAACCTACTTAGCACTACACATCCGCTGTACAGTAGCAGTTATTCTAATGTAGTTAATCTGAGGCAAATAGATTATGATCATAACTGCAAATTCACTTTTCCTTTGTTCTGTGTTTTCTTGTTGAAGATATTTACTGAGTATGATGCAATACTTCGGGACTAAACCGAACAGAAACCCTACAGGTCTCTGCTTTCAGATACTTAAGCCTCTGCACAAGGTGGGCGGATTTTTGAAAACAAATACCTGGCCTACATGCAGCAGCATGTAATTCTTTTCTTCTATTCACATCTGTCAACCACTAGGTGGTAATGTTCACTCTGCAGACCTTTCAAAAGACAGCATAAACACTACCCCACATTCAGATAAATTCTCTCCTCACTTAGAGTGGTGCAACCATGCAGTAAAACAGAACTGAATTTGACTTGTGTCTTTTCAGATCAAGAGGGGTTTTTTTTATTCTTAGCTGTTCTCAGTTTTATGCTAAGCACAGAGAAGCATGCCACAGCACCCAACATGCATTTGCTGCTGTTGGACCTGTGAACTATTTGAGAGCAACTCGTCCTACCAGAGATCAGTTTTCTACAGTGGAAGTTTATAGGGCAGACACATGCTGTATTAGTACCACCAAAGCGAACAAAATGTTTCTATGATACTGGAGCTAAGAGATGATGTAGGAGGGAACACAGTTTTTATACTCTCAGTGAGTTCAGGTTTTATGATTTGCTCATAAAACATTACATTTAAGTTACAATGAAAAGCATGAAGAGGTCATACCAATTATGCACTGAATTTAATGAAGACAGAGTATTCCTCTAAGCATCCAAATTCTTCTGTCCACTGAAGAATTTATGAGCAGGTGTAACAGAAAGAAGGGTAAGAGAAATGAATTTCATCATAAAACTCATACACTTCAAGAATTGCAGAGAATGAAAGTGAACATGAAAATATTCTAAGCAGAAGGCTGAAAAATTAAAGCTCAGTTTCTACTCCCAGCTATTTAATCACAGAATTTTTCTGATATTACCACTTCCCTTGTTCCTGCACCTGTTTTATGAAGCAGAAGAAAGGAGGTAACTGCCATAGTTGTTTGCAATATTATCTTTTATTTTTTTCCTGGGGGAGTTGAGGAACAGGGAACAAAAGAAGATAAAACTGTATTTCTGGTTCTGCAGGAGAAGCAATTTAAATAAAGATATTTGTTATGTAGATTGAGACAGAAAATAGAAAGGTAAAGATCCTGGTTAAGCTATTTTAGAGAGCTCATCCAAAAAGCCTAGCTGCCTAGGGGTTAGATCTCTATGCCTGACTGAGAGCAGAGATAGGAAGCTGAATCTTTCATCATATTGCAGAATGCCCTTCCTACAAAGTCAGTGAGACAGTCTCCTCAGCTCTCTGTGTTCAGATAATTGCATACTTAAAGGTCCAAAAGGGAAAAGCTTCATATAGCATGGGTGGAAAACAGGCAGAACCCAACCAAACTTGCTTAAGAGATGAAAGCTTCAAATTACTACTGTGAAATTAAGTAACAAAAGAAACACTTTTCAGTTCAGTCTGGTCTCTTACTGACAACTAGTTAGAGCTTTGTGCAAACATTTACTGCATCATGCACAGATGTTGCCCGAATTGGGGTCTGACATGTGGGATAGCCCCGTGTACAAATGCTTGGCCCATTTAAAAAAAAAAAAGGCGCTACAGTCATTACCCTCATTCTTTCCTGTAGAACAGAACCAATCCCTAAACATAGTCAAGAAGGCAGGAGGAAAGCAGCTGCTCAAACTGCAAACTTCACTCTCAGCTGCAACTTTCTTGGATAGATTTGCATGTATTAGTGCAAGTACTTTGGAAAAATGGGGGACAATTAAGAAAATAGAAAAAAAGGAGATCAGTTCATCTTATCTAGATAACTCATCAGAAGAGATGCAACTGAAAGCAGGGGAAAATTGCAATGAACAACATAATTTTGGTGTTTCCTTTCGCCACGAAAGCAATTTTTCTCAAGAGTAGAGAACAGGATAATTTGAATTGCAGGTAAATAGAACTTTGGGTCTTGGATTATTTCCTCTTTGGATAAAACATATCTCCAAATGTCAAACTGAAGAATGGTACAAAGCAAGGAAAGCCAATGGACCTGTGCCTAATTTTATCAAGTCATAATTTGGCCTATCCATTTTTGTTCTTACATTTCCTCTCTGCTGCATTTCATGAGAATATACTAGGCAACTCAGGATGATTGCATTTGTGTATTCTTCCACTATATCCGAGGCCACCCTTGAAGGATTCCTGGCTCCACATAAGAAGAATCTTATGAGTTTTCCTTGACTGTACTTCTCATTGAACCATCTGGAAAGCCCGCACTAATATTTTCATGCAAAATTGGATCGGGCCTTATGAATAGGAAAATATTATTTCTTATCTCTAGACATCTTCATTTCGTTTTCCTTAAGTAGCTGGAAAATGGTGGAAAGGTTGGGGCAATGTTCTGTTGCCCTGGTTTGAGCTAGAACAGAAATAATTCTATTCAGTGATTTTACTTTTCAGCTGAGTCTCTTCTAAGCTAAGTTACTTCTAACTAGCTGCACTTTCTGAAGTTAACGATGTATTTTTGCAGACAGTTTCTGCTTCTAGCAGTGATAAAGCTCAATGTTTATAGTTACAACCAAGGATTGGTATGCGGAAAGGCTCTTGTTTATATTTGCTTCTGTGGAAATCAAGGTCACTGCTAAATCTGTGCCACATTGGGAGTGCAGAAAGTAAGAGTTCACACTTGCAGGCTGGAGCAGACAGGACAGGTCACCCTAAACTGACCAATGTGATATTCCGTCATGTATATGTTGTATTCAGTATAAAGCTGAGGGATCATGAGGGTCAAGCTCTCTTCTTCAGTGGCCCATATCCAAGGACTCTATCTGTTCTACCTTTGATCCTGATCTGTGCATTCCTGAATCTGGTTCCCATCTCCTGCTGAGTCCAGTCTGGGACTTCCCCAGTGCCTGCTCACAGCATCAGTAGTGACAGTGACGCAATTGCCATCAGGGGGTTTCGTATCTTCAGAGTGGTAATCAATGGTGCCAAGTCTGGCTGGAGACCTGTAACTAGTGGAGTCCCCCAGGGATCAGTGCTGGGTCCAGTCCTGTTCAACATCTTCATCAACGACCTCGATGAAGGGACAGAGTATCTTCTCAGCAAGTTTGCTGATGATACAAAACTGGGAGGTTTGGCTGATACACCTGAAGGCTGTGC
>VZZY01008089.1:242758-267397 GCA_013400335.1 Eurystomus gularis
GAGAAGACTGAGAGGGGATCTAATTAATGTGGATAAATATATGAGGGCTGGGTGTCATGTATAAAGGGGCAACCTCTTCTCACTTGTGCCCTGTGATAGGGCAAGGGGCAATGGATGCAAGCTAGAGCACAGGAAGTTCCACCTCAACATGAGGAAGAACTCCTTTACTGTGAGGGTTACAGAGCACTGGAATGGGCTCCCCAGAAAGGCTGTGGAGTCTCCTTCTGTGGAGACTTTCAAGACCCATCTGGATGGGTTCCTGTGTAACCTACCCTAGATTATGGTCCTCCTTTGCAGGGGGGTTGGACTTGATCTCCAGAGGTCCCTTCCAACCCCTAACATTCTATGATTCTATGATTTGGTATTGGGTTTGTATATACTTGTATATATTTTATTGTTATTTTCATTAAAGCTCTTTCAGTTTTCTGTCTCAATCTATAAGTCTCTCTCCCTTATTGCCCCTTCTCTTCCATTTTGAGAATGGAGAGAGCTTAACAGAGAGCATCCATCATTCATCTAGTGCCCAGCCGTAACCCTTGACCCCAGTGAAACAGACTGGCAGCTGAGCCAAGGCCTGAAGCTATGCTTCAGTATCATAAACCAGGAATTATTCATGTAAGTACTTCTCATGTATTAATAAGTGTTGCACATACTCCAGGAGTGCCTTCATAGAAGCAGCCTGCTAGCTAACAACAACAAATCTGAACATTATCAAATTAATGTCTAGGCCATCTCAAGCTCACAGAACTGTAGCTGGATCTTCACAGCGTGTCTGTATTCAGTGTGAGAGCTTTCATTGCTAAAGAGTTCTCAGGAGAAAGAAAAAGAGGGATTTACCTCCCCTATCTTTATGTACCAAACGTATAAACAGGGGTCCTCAAACTTTTTAAACAGGGGGCCGGTTCACTGTCCCTCAGACACTGTCGAGGGCCGGACTATAGTTTGGAAAAAAATGAACGAATTCCTATGCACACTGCACATATTTTATTTGTAGTAGTGCACACAAAACAGGAAAAAGAATGCCGTATCCGGCCCACGGGCCGTAGTTTGAGGACCCCTGGTATAAAGATTGAGTAGGCTACTTTAGACTCACTTACAGCCAGTGGAGGGGTACGGGTGCTTTCACCTTGCCCATTTTTGTTATTTTAGGAAGAAATGAGCTGCTTGACAGAGGTACTCATCTTCCTCCTCCAGCAATAAATGGAGCCTACACTGTGAAGGTCCACATACAGTCAGAGGAATGCTATGTCAAACAATTACGCTTGACATTTGGCTATATCACTATACCAAAAAAAACCTGGTTGAGTGACCAGGTCCAAAAGGTAGTGGGTAATGGATCATTGTCTACCTGGATGCCTGCAGCAAGTGAAGTATTGCAGGAGTCCGCATCATGCCCTGTTCTGTTTAGTATCTTCATCAGTTACCTGGAAGATGCAACAGAGCGCACTCTCATCAGATTTGCAGATGCCACTAGCTTGAGGAACTAGTCCATACACTTCAGGGCAGCATTACCATGCAGAGAGACCTAGACAAACTGGAAGAATGGGCCAACATGAACCTTATGAAATTAATCGAGGACAAATACAAAGACCTGGAAAGAAGGGCTCTTGCCTGGGCACTGTCAGGCTGGAAGCTGCTCTAAGAAAAGGACCTGGCCATGAGCCAGCAGCATGTTTTGGCAGCAAAGATGTTCAACGTCATCCTCAGCTGTATTAAGAGAAGTACACCTAGCAGATTAAGTGAAAGGATGATCCCTTCTCTACTCAGCACTTGGTAGATGACAAATGGACACCGTGTCTAGTTTTAGGCCCTGTAGTAAGAGACAGACATAGACAAAGAGGTACAAATATTGACAAAGTTCTTCAGTGGTGTTTGGTCAGGAGCTGAAGCACTTGCCATGTGGGGAGAAGCTGAGGGACTGGAGCTTGTTCAGCCTAGAGAAGAGCTGGTTTCAGGGGAATCTAACAGCAGTTTACCAGTGTCCACAGGCATCAATGAGGGGGGAGCCAAACTCTTCATGGTGCATGGCAGGAAGACAAGAGATGACAGAAATAAGCTGAAACAAGGGAAGTTCAGACTAGACATAAGGATAAACTTTTTTCAGTGTAAGGATGTTAGGCAGTAGAACAATTTGTCCAGAAAGATTTGGGAGATTTTCAAGACCTGTCTGGATAAAGCCCAGAGCAACCTAATCTGAAATGATGACTGACCATGATTTGAACAGGAGGTTGAACTGGAGACCTCCACAGGTCCCTTCCAACCTGAATTATCCTGCAATCAGATGAACTCACAGCTTTGACATGTAATATTAAAGGACACTTTAGCATTAAGTCACTGAGAAACAAGTAGTTGTTTACACTAGCTGTGATGAAACACCAGATAATTCAATGGGAGTTTTTTTGTGTACCTCTGACTGGAGATCTCAAAACAATCCTCTATATTGAGTAGCCAAGTGAAGGAGAACATTTTTCACACATTGAAGGCACTTTGACCTTTTGCTCCATATATTCCTACTAGCCAATACACTGCTGAAGGAAGAAAAAAAAAAGAAAAAAGCACTAAGTCATTTTAGACCTTGCTTCTGTCTCTGCAAACATGCTTCTGGAAACTGCAGATCATTTACTTGTAGAAGAATCAGACAAATCTGCTTCCTTAACCTCTGAATGACTAAAAATCCATACAGTGCTTTAGAGAGCATCAGGCTGTAAATAATTTCCATGGAGATACAAAACTGAACAAACTAGAGAAGAGCTCTCCTGCCCTAGACATCCTGCTGTATTCCTACTAGTACTAGAAGAGACATGCAAAGAGTTGAACATCTGAAAAAAAGTGTGTCTATATCTTAATGCAATGTGCTAAGCAATCACTACTTACTTCTGATTCTTCCTCCTGTAATCATTTGTTTTCCCATGAGAAGGAACAGTCCAAAGTTTAACCAAAATAGATGCGCATATTTCTGCTTGGATGGAAAGGAGGGAAGTAGGGGTACAGAGCGGTGACTAACCAACACATTTCCTATGAATTTTTATAATTGTTTCTCACTTGAGCATTTGAACTTGTTAATAGAACCTTTTGGACTCTAACATAATTTCTTTCATAAAATTCAAGGCTTGTTTTATTTTATGAAGTCTAATTTTAAAGCAAATCAGTCTGAATTTTTCCTCCAGATTCCAGCATCTAATCCTTTTAAGTGCCAAAGCTTTTAGCAATCTGCAGTCCTTGCAGAGTGCATTATTTTTACATGGTATCCGTTTGCTTCAGACCAAGACAGCATAAAGCTTAAGATGAACCTGAATAATCACTGTTTTACTGTTCAGGGATGCACATAGTTGTACTTCAAACTAGCTTTACAGGAGGAATCACCACATAACACTAAAGGTACAAAAAAATAGTCTACAAGGTGTTTTGATAGATTTTTCTTTCTGAAGTTCCAGTACAAAAGCACTACTAATGTTCTGTTGACACCTTATTTGAAATAAAGTTCCATTTAAATGCTTGCATCCACCGGGGACATTAAAAATAGCAAGAAGCATTAAAACTAAAGAGAGGACGGCAATAAAACTATTTTAGGAAGGAAGCGTTTTCTTTAAAAACTTTCAAGCATAACTTTTAAGATGATGGTATTTCTTCTTCAAAGACATTTAACAAATAAGGGTACAAGAACACATTAGAACACTAAGCAGCATATCCATAAGGCAACTATCTATATGAATAGTTTGATAAAACTATTAAGATAGTAGGAGAGATCCAGAGAGTTAAAGTGATGTGAAAATATTTGGTAAATACTTCAGTAACTGCTTTCTAGACAGCAATTAAAGAAAACGTAAGAATTTTAGAAGTTCATTATAAATTTAAGATAGAAGATTTGAAGACATATGTATTGGGTTTGCAGGGCAAGCTTTTGGTAGTGAGCAGGCTACGGGGGTGGCTTCTGTGTTAAGCTGCTGGAAGCTTCTCCCATGTCTGATAGAGCCAGTTCTAGCCAGCTCTAAGATGGACCCTGTTGCTGGTCAAGCCCATCAGTGATAGTGATAGCACCTCTGTAATAACATATTTAAGAAGGGAAAAAAAAACCTGCACAACAGCAATGGTAGCCAGAGAGAGGAGTGAGAATATGTGAGAGAAACAGCTCTGCAGAAGACAGCCAGGTTAGTGAAGAAGGAAGGGGAGGGGGTGCTCCAGGCATCGGAGCAGGGATTCCCATACAGCCTGTGGTGAAGACCATGGTGGGGTAGGCTGTCCCCCTGCAGCCCATGGAGGTTAGCAGTAAAAGCAGATATCCACTTACAGCCCATGGAGGACCCCACACCAGAGCAAGTGGATGCCTGAAGGAGGCTGTGACCCTGAGAGAAGTCTGCACTGAAGCAAGGTCCTGGCAGGACCTGCAGAGAGAGAAGCCCATGCTGGAGCAGGTTTGCTGGCAGGACTTCTGACTCCATGGAGGATCCATGCTGGAGCAGTCTGTTCCTGAAGGACTACACCCCATGGAAAGGGCCCATGCTGAAGCAGTTAATGAAGAAGGCCCATGGGAAGGACTCACACTGGAGAAGTTCATGGAGAACTGTCTCCCGTGGGAGGAACCCCACGCTGAAGCAGGGGAAGAGTGTGAGGAGTCCTGCCCCTAAAGAGGGGGTGAAAGATGCAATGTGCAATGAACTGACCGCAACCACCATTCCCCATCACTGTGGGGAGGATGTAAAGAATTCAGGAGTTGAGCCTGAGAAGGAAGGAGGGGTGAGGGGAAGGTGCTTTTAAGCTTTGGTTTTATTTCTCATTATCCTACTCTGATTTAATTGGTAATAAATTATGTTTTTTTCCCTCAAGTGGAGTCTGTTTTGCCTGTGATGGTAATTACTGAGTGATCTCCCTGTCTTTATTGCAACCATGTTGCTGATATGATAGGTGAACTATTTAGTTTAACAATGGAAAGATGCCCCTTATAAATCATAACATATATATATAGAAAATTTGGATTTACTGTAGTAAAGTCATCTTATTCTGCAAAGCAAAGTAATATACATTACCAATCTTTTTTTATTATTTCCTTCATATTTCTAAGCATAAACTTCTAATAAGAAAGAAAATTACCTGTATATCTTGGTTTCTGCCTGTAACCTCAATAATTTTATTGTAACAGAGCAGAACAAACCTTGAGAGAAAAAAATGTAAAAAATAAAATAAAAGCCAAACAAAGCAACAAAGACGTTGAATTTTATTCCTATTATCAGCCCTAGCAAGGAAATTTGCTCCAATACACCCAGTCTATCTGATACCAAAAAGTGCATAGCTCCAGTGCTGGGAATATTTCAGTTTGAAAATGCAGTGGTGGGTTATATTCTCAGTAATAGAGTTTATCCAGATATTCTCTGATTAATACTTTAGAGCACAATAGCCTCTGCATCTGACTAAATCAGTGTAAATGCTGAAGTAATAGAACATCTCCCTAATGGAAAAAGTTACAATCCTAAGATATGATCTAGTATCTAAATTATTGCTCACAAAATTATTAGCCACCCAGACTTTTGGAGTTTATCCAGCACTTTAGCTTTCCAGAAAGAGATCTAATAATTCTCTTGTGTTGCTGGGTTTTTGAGTATTTTCCTTCTTACGGTTATTAATTCCTTATAACTGACTACTGCATTCAGAACCCATTTGATTAGTATCTTTATTGTTTATCATCCTAGAATAGTTTACCTCCCTAGATGAGGGAGCAGGATGCACTGTTAACTATTCTCTCCTCTAGCTATTATCCTGACTCTTGTCTCTATTACTGGATTCACTTTTGAACAGTTTGAAATAAACACCAAACTTGGCCTTCAAACAAAAGTTTAGATTTTATTAAGTCAAGTCCCTACTGTGGCCATGATTATGTTTTGAAGCATGAGATATTCTCCAGAGTTAGGGATATAAAATTTTAAAAATGCAATGCTACAGGTTTTCAGCTCCTGGATCATAGGTCTAGGTGCCTACATGGCTTCAGAAGCCTCCGTCAGGGGCATTGTGATGTGTCTATGTGGAGCCTCACACACGTTCAAACCGTTTCACAGGAGCCTGTGGTTATTGTTTTCTTTTTTTTTTCTTTTTTTTTTTTTTCTTTTTTTTTAAAAAAATCAAATGATGCTTAAGAGAGTGACTAAATCTCTTGAGGGGAATGCCTCATATCCAAAACTTTTGGGTTTTTTAAGACAGAATTTATCACCAAATGTTAGCAAAATTTCCAACATTCTAAAAGGTGAAATCTTCAAATCACAGATATATTCACAACAAACACTAGCTTAGCAGTGTATGGAAAGAGATCCAAGTTTTTTCTACTCAGCATTACTGTTACTACTATTCATCTCCTTTCTCCCTTTCCCTACATGAAGTGTATAGTAAGAACCTTTGATATTTTACTGTTAGGATTTAAATTCACCTTTGGTTGTTCTTCCTTCCTTTATTATAACCTTTTCCCTCTAGAGGATGTACTATATCTGATTCCAACCAGTGCATTTTCTATTTCCCAAAGGCAACTTTTGCTTCCCTATGTTTTCATCACTTTTTCTCCCACATTTCCATTACTTTCCAGGTGTGTAACTCCCAACAATACCACCTCGGCCAATGACCGAGTTCTTCTTGTCTTCCTACATCAGCTAAACACATCTTCACAGGATATGTTTTCTTCTAGCCTTTCTCCTTCAGTAACACTGAAACCTCAGGGCCAGGCTGTGGGGCCACCAGGGTGATATGGTGCCCTCCCTCTTCAACCAGTCCCGTCCCACAGATGCCAACAAGGAGAGATGGGGCAGGGACAATGACCAGGGTCAGCCACTGCCTGACCACCCATTCCCTGACAAAGCTTCTCACAGGTTTCATACACAGATTTTTCTCATATGAAAAAAAAAAAGGGGGAAAAATTCCCCACAAAATTATAGAAAATGGAGTTGCAGAAGATACATCAATTTTCCACATACTAACTTCTCTTTTTTTTTTTTTCACTACAGTAATGTTAGAAGCTTGTTTTATGAAACTTTAGATTTTTCCCCTTGAGTTTGTCTGAGGATGCTAAATGTGTTATCTACAATTCCTTGACTCCAATAAAGCCTAAAGGTAACTCTAAATTAAAATTCAAAGTCAGTGTTGTAATAGGATATATGCAGAATGAGCTGAATAAATGCTGACAAATTGTAGGACAACAGAAATGAATAAAATATCACTTTTCACTGTCAGCCCAGCTGTCACTGATGCTGTTTTCAGAATGGACCTGATGGAAACATCAGGCTAAACAAATGACCTAGATGGTTACACAGTTAAGAAATATTTTTCATTTTAACTGAATCAATTAAGGAGCACGTTTGCTGCAATTCACCTCTAAGAGGACTACACAAAAACTGCTTTAAAAATAACATTGTGACCATTGAATTGGCAACACTAGGATATTTCAAGCTGTAACACGTTCTGCTGTTCATACATGTCACTGTGTGTAGAGCAGGGCTACCCCTTCTTCAAAGTTACAGAATATTAAAAAGTCTCCAACTTTTTCTCTGGAAAACCAAATTTTTTTCACTCAGATGTCTTATCCATACCCCTTTTTTCTTCTAGCTCTTAAATTTCTACTTCACATGTTGATCTAAGTCCAAATACTTTGATGAAATAATTTCCTACTCTCCTCTTTTCATTATAAACCACATTATGTTCCACTTCACTCTGCCCCTTTCCTCACTGCAAAAAAAGGTTTCATATTTCTGTCCCTGTAATCTTTGGAACACAGGAGCTTTGCAGCGTCAAGCTGCCAACTCACAGGTGCAAACCACTGAACTGTATTTTTTCATAAGGAGAAAGTTGTTCAAATAATTATGTAGGTTTTATAAGTTGTGTGGTTCTATAAATGCAATAAAAAAATCAAGTGTAATATATTGGGGTTATCTCCAACACTGAAGTGTCCTTGGGTCTGCTGGTTAATGACTCCAAAGCAGCAATACCACTACTGCCAAAGCAGAAGATGTACGTTGTTCGATGTGGAGTTGCCATCTAAACTGCATTTAAGAAGGAACAAACACAGTATCATTGTTATTACACCTTTCCAGGTGCTCAGCATCATTCTTAATAGACAATGTGAAATTAATCTGTTTAAGTAACAGCTATTAGGACAAGTACCCCCAAGGAAAAAAAATCAGTATCAGTTTGAGAAGGTATTTCTGTTTACAAGGACCACGATATCTGTCTCAGTTGTGCAAGTAGCAGCATACAGCTGATAGGGTGGTATTTTTAAACCTTAGCTTCAAATACATGATTATGTTTATACACTTTTTTTTTTTTCTTACTTAAAGCATCAGGCTGATGCTTTAAGCAGAGTCAAAAGGCAGAGGTTATTTATCAAGTGATCTCACAGACCTTGAACGTTAAAGCAAGTTCCATTAGTTCATTCAAATCCCAGGACAGTAATGCTGCAGAATGCCATGTCACAACCTAAAGTCACAGAAACTACATTTATGGAAGTGCTTACTCCCAACCATCCGGTTCAGTCAATGCCAGCATTTCCTTCCCAGGCACAAGTACCTCAGTTGTGCCCACCCTCATGGGCATTTGCCCGTGGGGACTCAGGGCCCACCAGGAGCCAGCACAGCCCAGGCTGGCTGCACCCCACTGGAGCCATAGGGACTGGCTCCCTGACAGTCCTGAGCCATGGAGAGCCTGCGGCCATGGCTGAACCCCACCTGTGGGAGCATTTCTGAGCTGAGGCTCCCATGGCCAGTCCCTGCCCGAGCTGCTGCCTTGCTGTGTCACAGCCCTGCCCTGAGCACCTCCCTGCCATGCCTAGCTGGGCCTAGTCCCAGGCCCACATACCAGCCTGGCCTCAGGGAGGTGCCTGATGCCTGGGGCTGCAGTGGGACAGGCCCTGGCTGCCAGACCCTGCTGTGATGCCCCTGCCATGAGGAGACCTGTGCTGCTCCCAGCCACTGGACCTCTTTTCACCATTACACCAGGAGCCCCAGTGTTCACAGATACACAACAGTCCTGGTTCGATTTTGGTCGCTTTTTAAATGTAAGTGCTCAATAAAATTAAAGTCTGTCATTTTCATCTTATATCAAGCTCCAATGACCAGACACTAGCCAAAATCACCTCGGTACAATCAAGTTATTTAAAACTTCAACTCACAGTATTGCAAATTAGTTTAATAGCACAGCCTGTTTTTAATTAGGAAACTGAATAGTACAAGTGGATGGAAACTTCTTAGACCCTTTGCTGAAAACTAGTCAAAGGGTTTGGTCGAGGGGGAGAGTTTGGTGGAAGAGAGGGTGTTCTTTCTTTTCTTAAAACAATACTTCACAGAATCGGCATATTTTGATAATGAGCACCTATGAGTAACTGAAAAACAGTTAGTGACCCAACATCCCAGGTATCCATCCAACGGGTAGGAGGGACCCAGCCTCAAGTCCTTCAGCAGCTTGCTTTAGATCAGGGACAAAGGACATGAAAGTCCCAAGTCCCAGACTGGAACACAGGACTAGACTGAAGAGTCATCTGTCTCTTGCTCTGTCCCAGCAAAAGAAATGTTATCGACAACTCAGGCAAACCCTCTCAGGTTGATGCCAAACACCAAGCTATAGCAGGTGAAACCCCTTGCTATCAGAGATGTGCAGCTGTCAGACAGTTCAAACATTGCACACTTAAATGGCTGGATGTTTTCTGGCCTCCATGTATAGCAGTATTGCTCTCTACAACAGGGAAGAAATTTCTCTGTGACAGTAATCTATATTGAGAAACCTGGTATGGGAGCAATGGACATCATTGCATTGCTGACCTTCTGTGGAGTAACTTTCTCCTGCAACTCCCCTGCTGCATACACAGCAGAAGATGGCTCAGGAATTCAGCTACATCAAGGGCTTTCCCTTCTGCTGGAGGATGTGGGGCCAGACCAGGTTTAGGAAAAGATACATGGATTTGAGGAGGCAGAAGCCTGGCAGGAATTAGGCACCAGAGATGGGGATCCTACTCTGGGAAAGAGAAGGGAATGCAAAAAGTCATGGCCCTCAAGGAAAGTTTTGATGAGTGGTCTTCTAGAGACCGTGGAAGTCTGGCCAGTAGAAATACACCTGCTGGTGTTATGTACTGCTTCTCTAGCACTTCTGATCATTCAAGCTGCTTTTTCTCTTGCTGCTGCCACAGAAGAGTGTCTGTGAGCACCTGGCACAGAACAGAGCCCCCTGCTTTTATAGCTGCTGCATCTATAATCCTACTGTGCTGTAAATTATTTTGACCTCCAAACAGAATGTGTCATGGATTAGCAGATGTCCTATAAACTATTTCCTTCCCTCTTCCATCCTGTTTAGGTCTAGAGACATACATCAAACCTGCAGATTCAGCATTATAGAAATGTTGCTGAATGCCATAACGTACCTCACAAATAAAGGCAGACTCTATTTAACTGCCATCCTGCCACCCTCTTGCTGTATTTACATCAGGCCTCTCTCTGAATTGCTGTATCAAAGAACAAAGGGAAGACACATCTCAATGAGGGGAAATTTCAAATACACTTATCCACTGAGTCAGCACAGTACATTTGACCTGTGGTTTTAATCTACAAATTTTACTCTGCTGTTAAGTGCTTAAACCACACTCAGATTTGGTTGTATATGCTTGTGAACATTCTTTATTTTCCCCTCCTCTCTCTTTCTCCCAAGAGATCACTGAATACAAGGCAAATGGCAGCAGTGTGATTTATTTCTTTCAGAGACAGATATGCAGACCAATTCTACCCTATGCTATAAACAAAGAAAATTAGATGGTCATGGTTTCCACATTGTAATAATGCACAGAGCCTTTCTGTCCTCACAGGAATTTGATGTTCTGAAATGGATTTTAAGTGTAAGGTTCATTGAACCTATGATGCTGCATTAAAAGGCGGCAGGGGGGAAAGTAATTTAATTAATTATAATCCAGTCTTACCATGTGCTTGCCCTTACTACACTGAAAGAAGAATCAGAGAGGTTCTCGCTTCTGTTCTGCATGGATTTCTTGAGTAAAATTACGTTACAAAATCTATTAGGCTGGCAAAGATCTCCATTAAAATGATGCTAAGGGTCCTTCCTCAGCTTATGCAGGGTAAATTAATTGGCAGCTACCTTTACAGAAATAAGCCACAGTCAGCTGCAGGTACATCTGCTTGGCAATTGTGACCCTACTTACCTCAGGCAGTCAGTCCTTCAACAAGTACGACTGGCCTAGGAAAGCAAATATTAAAAGTTCATTGCTATTTTTGGAGTAAACTCCTATTGATCACACACACATACCACTTGAAAGGAAATCTCCTTAAGAAATTCATACAAAGCAGTCCTCTACTATGAAAAGTAGGTTGGAAGGGTTTATTTGTTGCTTTTTTAGTAATGGGAAGAAATACAAAAAACAGTACTTATCAGATGTCCCCTTAAGTTTCTAGGGAAGCAGTTCTAGTTGTAATGTCAAACACTAACAGATTAGTTCTGCTCTGCAGAGAAAGTTTGAAGTGGAGGAGTAAACCAAGAGCTGAGTCAATCCATGCTTCAAAGTATGGCACTCTCCCATCTGCAATCTTCCCCTCTATCTTTTATTGCACGGCCTGTTTTGGCATGGACCCTTGTCTATGATCACAAATTACATCCCGAAATAACCAACATTTGCACCACAGACAACAACCTAACTGTTAAGCTTCATCTGTGTTTTTTTTCTCCACAGAAGTATAAAAAAAAAAAATACAACTTGTTGAAAGTTCTCCCCCTCTTAACATTCTGCACATTTTTTATGCTAATGTTGCATGTTTCTATTTTGGCCCATCTCAGAGTAGCTTAGAGATCTCTTTATTCCAAAATGGTAAATCCTCCTTTTAGGAGCTGAGTAGAGAGAAGAGCTCAAACAGTTCTCTGGGTTTCATTGCTAAAGGACTATTTTTTAGGGAAGAATAAAAATATTTTCTGCTTGTATATCTTTATAGAATACACATAGCTTTTACAACAAAAGCTTGAGGGTTTTTTGGAGCAATTTTTTGCATGATTACCAGGAATTGAAATGTAAATAATGCAGGAAAACCCCTTTTTTGTTAGAAACTGGAAACTATTAAATTCCAATTTTCCATGCATTCAGTGTAAGCAACTGGTACTACAGGGAACCAAATGTGTTTGGCTTGGCATTTCAGTACCAGAAGCTGCAGAACAGACAAGGAAGAGAGGCAGAGGGAAAACTTAAAAATCAGAGTAAATCTGCTTGCAGATACATATGAAACACTCATTGCTTTCAAGAACAGGTAGGAAACTTTGTTATAAATACATATTTGATCCTGCATTGCCATATTAACTAATCACAAGTGAAGACATGCTTTTGAGCCATAGTCCAAGCTGTCTAGTAACAGAATAGTTTGTAACATCAAGGAATAGACAGTGGATAATAGATGGCTCAAACAGCTTCTGCCTCTAGTCATACTATCCTATACCTTCATGGTCACATACTTGCACTTTTATTCACATAACTTGCATGGACTCAGATAAAGCCTGTGTTCTGTTAATTATCTGTCACTTCCAAACAGAAAGGAAGCTCCATGGTCATATGAGCACAAAACAGCATAAGTTTTTCTGTAAAACATGTTTTTGTAGTTGATAAAACTATAGATTTGAAATTAAATTAATATGCAAGTAACTTTAACAGAAAAGGCATAGAAATTACATGAATCTTTACTCCCCCGCCATACATTTGTATTTTTTACATAGTATCCTTTATGCAGTAATATTATTTTAAACAAGAAAAGCTCAATTAGTATATCAGCAAAACAAAGCTAAATTGCCTTAACAGGAAAAGCCTGTGACTCTAAGAAAGTGAGCTGTATTCACAGCTTCCACCAAATCAAAGTCCTAACATTCAACAAGGTAGTCAGACATTGCATAAGTGATTAAGAATGGGACCTAGGTAATGTAATGCAAACATAATTCACGAGATAATGAACTTTAAATGGCAGGATAGCAAGTATAAATTGGATAAGACAGAGAAAGCTAAGCTCAGCCCAGGTTTAACATCATTGACTTAAAATACATCTCTGAGGAACAGGACATATACAGGTATGGTGTTAGTTTGAAATATGTCTGTATTTCAGTCTGTCTTATCTTTTTTTCTCCTCTTACACCTCTAAGCCTAATGCTGCTATTAAGAAACTAAAATAACTAGCTTATTTGATATTAAGGAACATAAAGAACTGTTCTAACAAAGTTGGAACAACAACAACAAAAATCTCTAGATTTTAATATGGTCTGTAGTCCCCATTTCACCTTATCACAGGATTTTTTTCTTATGAGAAAGATATTGAAAACTTAAAGAAAAGCACATAATTGCTATTTCAGGCAAGACTGTATTTTAAAAACACATGTACATTTCAGACAGTTCCTAACAAAATACAAGCAAACAAATGAAACTTTAGAGGAGTACTTGAATATGGACATTATAGACAAAAATACAAAAATGCGTTGCAGGCTACTGGTGGCCGAGAACTTTTTTAACTACTTCATTCATCTTGTCTGGGAGCATAACAGATGTCATGCAGCATTAGGATATTTAGATAACCTCGTGCCCAAGCCTTTCATGTCAATGATCTGAGTACAATAATGTACTACTGGAGACATATGTTCCAAAGTGTCCTTTTGTCAAATAACAGGCAGTCTACCAATGTATTTATAATCCCCTCATGACATACTACTAGGTAATTTTACAGACAGAAATGTCGGTAGAAGGAAGACACTCAATTAGGTCAGAACTTTAAGGCAGAGCAGAGATTAACAAACAAGGGAAGGACATAGGATCACAGCAGTCACAAGGCTATTTCTTCTTAGTAAAGAAAACTTCCATTAATAAGTAGAATAGATTTCATTCTCTTCTGAAAGAGGAGGGAGAAGGAATAATTTTCCAGAGCTCTTCTGAAATACTATACCATTTAGCGACAATTAGCAATGCTACTTAAAATCCTTTTTCAGAAAGCTTGAAGAAATACAGCAGGGGATTTTCTGAAGGGACTAAAATGAATGCCATGATTAGGCTTACTCTCCAGTAAGTTACATGCATTAATTTATGAAACTATCTGGTTGAAATCCTGTTGTATATACAGTTAATGTTTTTTTTTTAGTATCAAGTCACCTTCAACAAATGGAGATTACAAACAAATGCTCAAAAACTGAACAAACTTGCATTATTTCCACTAGCAAGCAAGCTTGCTCCCTTTTCCACATAAGTCACCTCCAATGTAATTGACTGAAAACAATAGAATTACATTGAAGAAAAGGCAATCATTTGAGCTCTGCCATATTTCACAATACCAAGCCAGAAAAAGGCCATAACGTTAGAGTACTGTAGCTTTAATTAATCTCAGATAAAGAAAAATATTTTTTCCTATAGATCTGGGGTGTCTTCTTGTTAATTTATGGAAATCAGTGTTATTAAATTATTGAAAGAAAGAGTTAAGATGGATATCAAGGACAAATTAGTTTCCAAACACATCACTTCTCTTAAGGAAAAGCAGTACAAAGACATAAGGATAACTTAAGTACTTACTATTAACTTGGACAAAAATTCACATATGGAACACATTTGCTTTTAGTAAATTTACGCTTCCGTGGTAAGCACCTTTCACTGATCATCATTAAAGGCTGCCAGTTTGCTTAGTGGGGCAATAATATAAAGTTATTTAGCCACAGGTCACAGAAATCAAACATACCACCCAACACATACATACAAAGAAAAGGTAGTAGACAAAAATATGCTTAGAAACTTATGTTTAAGTAGTGAAAGTTTTCATAGCAACTATTTGGGGAATCTCTGGTTTAAATAGTTAATTTGAAATATCTGTAAAATCATGTAAAAGTAACAAGATAAAAGCAAAAACATAATCAGGACAATCACTCAAGAACTGAGTTAAATTCAACTAAGAAATTATTCTAGGCAATAGCTTCACTTTTTTCTTTAGAAGGTCTGTCCCGCCATTCACAGCAATGAACAAGGCCTAGTAACCTGATCCTTCATACCTGAAATCAGATCTCTCACGAGACACTTCTGTTTTGTCCTCTTGTAAAGGCCAGCTCCTATAACTCCAGTCAGAAGCACCATTTTTTTCAGACTGAAAAGAAAGGCTGTAAATTCAAGATAGTAAATTTTATTTGGTATTTTCATAGAATCATGACGTGGTTTGAGTTGGAAGGGACCTTAAAGATCATCTAGTTCCAAACCCCCTGCCGTGGGCATGGTCACCTTCCCCTAGGCCAGGCTGCTCAAAGTCCCATCCAACCTGGTCTTGAACATATCCAGTGTTGGGGCATCTACAACCTCCCTGGGCAACCTGTGCCAGTGACTCACCACCTCAGAGTGAATAACTTCTTCCTAATTTCTAATCTAAATCTATCCTCTTCCAGTTTAAAGCCATTATGCCTTGTCCTATCACTACAAGCCCTTGTAAAAGGTGCCTCCCTATCTTTCTTGTAGGTCCCCTTCAGATAATGGAAGGCCGCAATTAGCTCTCCCCAGAGCCTTCTCTTCTCCAGGCTGAGCAAGCCCAATTCTCTCAGCCTGTCCTCATAGGGTAGGCATTTCAGCCCACTGATGATCTTTCTGGCCCTCCTCTGGACCTGCTCAACAGGTCTATGTCCCTCTTGTATTTGGGGCTCCAGAGGTGGGCTCAGTAATCCAAGTAGGGTCTCACAAGAGCAGAGTAAAGGGAAGAATCACCTCCCTTGACCTGGCCACACTTCTTTTTTATTCCAGGGACTATTTTATTCAAGAGCATCACTTACCATTAAAAAAGTATTTCCTACCCTTATCTTCTGAAATTCAATAGCTTTCCTGATACATAAAATACACTGCTCCAAATGCCGTTAAGGAATTTTCTACTAATTGTCTGGGATCTCTTTTGAGAGAATAAGATGTATGTGTATAAAGTATGCATGTGTATTCTACAGGGAATAGGATAAAGGCCTGATATTTTTTCCTGTTTATGAACTTAATATGATACATTCAGGTTGACATCATTACAGTAGAACAACATTGCTTTCAAATCTCCAAGTTTTCAGTGTATAAAACAGCAGAGATGAATGTACATAGCGGTATCTTAAGAAATCACAAAGATACTGTAAATTAACTCTTGCCAAGAGAGACAGAGTAAATAACTCCAGAATAGTAAGTGTTCCTGCATACATTTACAAATGTCAATACTCTTCACAAAAAAAAGATTATTTTATTTCTGGATTTAAATAAAGCTTATGAAGGGTTTCTAAATAAAGCTTTATGAAGGGTTATGCATAGTGATTCTCACACCAAGACAGCAGACAATATTTCATTTCTATAGGTATCTACTACTCATTCTGACATTTAACTCTCCAAATTGGTATTTTCTGTAGTGACCAATCAAGGAATAAAGAAGGTGCAAGAAAGTAGTATTAACTCTTCATTTTTGGAGGCTGATGGAAAGTTTCCAAAGTCATCCACAAAGCAAGTCCTGGCTTCCAACATCAGTTTTGGATTAACTGTTGCATAACTTTTGTGGTGTTATATAGGGGCTTTGTGCAGCATACAAGACAAATGCCTAGAATAAAAAAAAACAACCAAAGCACAAAACTTCCCGCCCCCCCAAAAAAGGTCTTATTTTAAACCATCCAAAGTTAAATAGATATGAGTGGAACTACTACCTTCTTTTAGGAGGCTGATATGATTAGCCATGGATATTTTTGGTGCTACTGCAACTTACTATAAACTTTAGTGCATAGTGTAATCTCAGCTGGGCTGCTGTTTGCATTTTCAATATTCAAAGCCTGCATAGATAAAACCAATAATAGTATTTTACAAAAAAAAAAAAGTAACAGAGCCTTAAAACAGCAGGTGTTGAATCTGCAGCTCAGAGATAGATTAGACATTCATACTTGCTTAGAAAGAAGGTGGGACTTAGTTTATTTTCCTCCCACAAGTTGCCACAAATATTTTGAGACTTAAAAAAAAAAAGTATTCAAACCCTTAAGCTCCACAACAATCAGGTCAAGATCTTGACCATATTAGAATATAAGGGAGATAATGGTTAAAGGGCATAAGGGATACAGTGTAAGGATAGCCAAACTTGAGGAAAATAGCTGAAACAAATCCACTTAAAGCTTTCAGGTCCCAGAAGGAATTCAGGTGGCATAGCAAAGGGAGCCCATGAGATCAGACAGACTGCACAACAAATGACCCTGTTATACCATATAATTTCATACAGCTACCATTGGCATGGAATAGTTATATATTAGCCTATCTTGCAGAACAAAAACTGGACTTGAGAGAATGCACCTTTACCATTCTCATCCCTAGAATGGCTTTTCCCTTTGGGCAGACTATATTCTGGGCCAGGAAAATGTCCTGAATGGTCAATTTTGATTTAAATAGGCAGGAGACAATTACCCTGCCCAGCAAGCCCTTCTAAACAACACACAGTTTTTAATGTCTTCTAAGCCAAGTGCTGTGTAACAAAATTACTTCCTTGTCGTATGAGAAGAATCAAGATGTTTGAGCCATGAGAAAAGTTAGAATCATTACCTATAGGGTGACAGCGGCAAAGTAGAAAAAAAGCATTACAGAGAACACCAGAAAAGTACCAATAATATCAAGCATGCAAAGGTATTTTTGAAAGGATCATCTTTCCATTTGTATAATTCAACAGTAATTGTAATATCATCACAAGTCAGCTTTCCATTCAAAAACTTGTTTCAACTTTTCTGGTTTTCACATTAGCAGGTTTATACACACAGCTGTCTACAGATTTTATTATAAATTAAAAATTACATGATATGAGGAAAATAAATAGTGAAACTTTCAAAAAGACAACTGCCTCCACCATAATTTACAGCAACTAAGTACTAAAGTGTCATTCTCATCAAGACACTTCAGTAAAATAAATTCACAGTAAGCTTAACAGTGTGACCCTGATGAAGAAAGTAAAAAAAACAAACAAAAACCCCAAAATTCAGAGAATAATTCATATTGACCGGAATGAAATATATCCCAGGGTGCTGTTCACCTTGCACTGAGTGGCTTGTGGAAACTTATCAGTATTTCTCAGACACTTCCTGCCAAGCAGCACAGATTTCCTCTAGGACTAGTGTGGATAACCAAATCAATGCAAATCTAGCCTGCTAGTCAGTGAAGGAATTTATTGCCTTGTTGCCTCAGAGGGAAGCCAAGAGAAGTCCTGCATTTCCAATTTCCTTTGAGATGCTGCTGCCTAGGTGCTGCCTGTCCAGAAGCAAGAGCACAAAGGAACACACACACACCACTGAGATGCATGAACACGTTCTGTTGTGTTGGCTAGCTGCTTACCTGGCAACAGCAGGAGCACAGATGAGAAAGCAGAGATGGCTTGTTCCAAGGGATATTTATCTGAAGTTCCAAAGCACAGCCCTGCTCCCTTTCAGCAGAAAATAGAGTGGCATGAAAGGGAAAATAAATAAATATAAATAATGCAGAGGAATCAGCGTCAAGAATATCTCCTATTAAATGCTCTATTTGCAGGCAGTTTTCCTGAGCATAAGGGCTATGTATGATCAATATTGCCTTTAAACATTTATGTCTTTTAACCTTTGTCTGCAGTTCTTAGTCTTGCTAGGTTTATCTCCGCTAGTCCCAAAAGAAATGCAGAGGTGGCAAGCAAAATTCAAGCTTCATGAAAGTGATCAGTCAGTAGTGTCTGCAGACCCTATACAGGTCCACCCCCCTACAGAGGGAGAAAACTCTCATACGGCCTACTATGTTAAAAATCACCAGAAAATCCCAGTGAAAGAAGTATCTCCCTAAAGCCTATCATTTGGAGCCTGCAATTACTTATCTCCTCATTCCTGGTACTCAGACTTGTACTTGCTAACAGCGAGAGAGTTCCAACACAGCATACTGACACACAGCCTGAACATTAACAATTGTTATTCCCCAATGCACACCTCTATTCCTCTCATAACTGCAACCGTACAGTAGCACCATAAGCCATCCTCCATCCTCTCCTTCTATAAAGACATTATCTCCAATTACATTACTAATTCAATAGAAAGCAGGTGGTAGCTTTGAAGTTAATGAGATGGAACATGAGCAATATTTTGTTTTCAGACTAAGAATTACCTAGAGAAATGACAACTTCGTAAAAACACTCACAAAAACCCCAGACTCTGTCACTCTGCAGCAATAGTCCAAAATCTGAGCACAATTACATTACCTCGTTGGAACTACTCCCACAGAGCACTGATTCAAACAGCAACTGAATAATCAAAAGCTAAATGCAGAGGGAGTCTTCTTTCTATATCAAATGAAAATGAAGTTCTAGGAAATAACATTTATTTTTAAAGTTTTAGAAGAGGAAAATGTAAATGAACTTTAGTCCTACAGCAGCTATTCATATTTCTGACATTGTCTCACTGACACTTTGTTTTGTTGTGCTCTTTACAAGGTTATCTTCTCAATGCTCTCATTTCTTCCTTGCTACCCTTAGAAAGTTCATTGTTGTAGAGCTGTTGTATCTGCTGAGTTACACAGAAAGTTACAGAGCCTTCATCAGAAGTTCCTTCCAAAGATTATATCAAACTACACCAGAAAACAAAGTACCAAAACCAGTTTTAAGAGACAGAAGTTCCATTGCAACTTTTCACTGTGAGACCAGCAAGATATTGCACTAAGTACATAACTCTTTACATGTGCATGACCCAAGAAACCCTAAAGTTAATACAAAGTCCTGTTTATTTCTGTTAACTTCAGAGTAATCATGCCACTATTCTATTAGAGTGTGACATAAAAAAACTCATAGAATTTTAGTTTCTGATTTTTTTTTTATTTTTTTTTTACAGAAACAAGGCTTTCTTCAAGAAAAAAAATCCACTACTGAAATGGACATAAAAATCAGACAAAGCAAGAGAAACAAACTTCAATTTAATAGGGCAACTGTTAGAAATAAAGATACACTATACATTAAATTAATCCTGGAATCTCTGATTTCAGTTATTTCAAAATTATTTACTTTCACTGAAGTTTTTGTTCCATGTGCTCATCTTCTGGGCTATTTGTTATTTAACAGGGGGGGAAGAAAGAGAAAAATTACCTTCTGTTCTGAGAAGCACTTTGATTGCAACGAAGTACTAATAATTAGTGCCATAATGAGCTTATTGCAAGTTGCATAACATATCAACATTCTTACAACCAACTTTTCACCCAAGAAATAAAAATATGTAGAATGTTTCCAAACAGGAAAAACAGATAGGCAGAAAGCAGGTGTTCAAACCACAAAGATGTTATATTAAAGTCAAATCTTACTTCTGTTGACAGTGTTAAGATAGCTATGATAAATCACAGGTACTAAAGACTTTAGTTTTATAGCCCCTTTGAAAAATGGCTTCTCTGTGAGCATAAGACAGACAAACAACATGCTTCATTTACCCTAAAATGATGCAGAACAAACTAGATGTCTGTTGAATTGCCAACAGCATTCCGTGAAACTTCCCCAGAACCTCAGCAACATACTCCTTGCTTGTGCCAGGCCAAACTCTTCTTAGCTGAAAACAATTCTAGTCTGCTAACATGGATGGAACCTGCTCACGTTTGTGCTCTAAGTTGAAATCCGTATATAATGAGAAATGTTACCCTAATACATTTTCAGAGATTGAGCAAGCCAAAAAAACATGGGTGAAACAGAATTTTGCCTTCAGAAGATGGAGAAAGCACTTACTAGCTGCAAGGGCTATCCCATCCATTAATCCTACTGCTGCGTTTGGAGTTGTAGCATAGAACATTTCACACAATATATGAAGCTAAACTACGGAGTAATACTGGGGATAAAGTCCCACCTTCTGATGTCCCCAAAAAAGTGTGAAAATGCACTGTAATTTTGGTTTGCTTTAAAAGATGGCATAATTATTATTCTCCAGTTAAATGTAACCAGTGCTTTGTTCTCAGCACAAACAGACCATGAATTTAGAACAGCCAGTTCTTGCATGCTGCTGTCAGCTGACATGATCAAACATGGTATTAAATATCCTCTTCATATGCTGAGGGAGGGGAATAGCTGAACTTTTATATTCTAGGGTTTCAGACACTATGAAATAGGGCAGAAATGGCTGC
The DNA here is from genome assembly GCA_013400335.1 of Eurystomus gularis. Lineage (NCBI taxonomy): Eukaryota > Metazoa > Chordata > Aves > Coraciiformes > Coraciidae > Eurystomus > Eurystomus gularis. The sequence goes on from VZZY01008089.1 coordinate 263,856, forward strand.
AGTGAAAGACTGTCATAAGATAATAGCCTGTATCAGTAGAAATGGCAATCTCCAAGAAGTCTTATTCCCTTTCCCAAGGTCCCCATGTGTTTAGGATTGGCAGAAGGTTCCAGTGTTTCCCTTAGACTAGATCCAGAAATCATCTTCCGTACATAGAACTCCTCAAATCCCTCCTGGCTGCTTACTGTTTCTGACCTTGTCTCAAAAAACAATTAGTGTCTTTAGGACAGCTCCTTTATTCACATCTTGGTGACACAGTTCAGAAACATGATAACACCCACTGCTCCAAGGCGGCTCTTGGCTTGTATGTATCCACGTAATCGAAGTGACAAGAGCTATAGTATACAAGACCAGAAAAAGCTGATTATTTCTGACATACAATTCCAGAACAAACTAGTAAACTAAGTTGCATTCAATGATTTAACGATATCTATGGTCTGCATACTGGCCCATACAATTTCTTCACAATTGTTAATTATGAAGATTGGAAAGGTATCAAGGTAAGCAGGCTCCTAAAGATTTGTGATCAAACTGGCAATGGAGCACAGGTCTTCTTAGTCCCGTGTCTCAGAACTTAAGCTATTTGACTCATCTTGCTTCCTTATTTGCTGTGCAACAGCCCTGAAACATCACATTATGCTGACAGGGAGTACATAGTGCCACAGAAACTTTCTAGAGTCTTCTTTCCTTTTTCATAGTCAATCTCTTTCTCTCACTGTTCATTTGTTCCATATCTCATGTTATCTTCAGATTTAAATAGTTACAAGGCCTTTATCACACGCTTCTTCAGAGCACATGAAACACACAACAGCACCCAAAAAAGACTGATAGTCTCTTATCTTCCAATCTAATCATGCTTAAGCAGCGAAACTACAACTTCTCATGAAATCTAGCAGCACACTCTCTCCAACACATCTTTACACAGTAAAATGTCATTGAATTCTGAGACAGTACTCTGCACTTCAGATTTTGAAGATCAAGACTCAAAATAACTTTGCTCCAAAAGCTCTGTGAAAATAGTCTTTCCATTCTGCCAGTGAAAATAGGCTTTCAGAGAAGATCCAGCAGGCTTCATTTCATTACATTAAGCCTTTTAGAAAGAGAGGTTTTGATGTGTTACCTTCTTGTCCCAATAACTTTAGCTGTATGAATGTTATCTAGACAGGGTTGCAATACATGCAGCCTGGTTCATCACAAAAATCCTCTGTTGCGCCATTATGATACAGATTGCTCTATTAGTCACAAAATGGACAAGGTAGGTCAAAACAGAAAAAGAATAGAGCCAGTATCTTGAGAAAGTTAAGAATCAGCATTTTTACTTTCAGCCTACTTCTTTTTAAATGAGCATGTGCTGGTAAATGAACCTCAGTGGCACTTGATATTCAGGCATAAGCCTTCTTTCCCTCCTATTCATCTGGAGCAACATCTGGAGAATATTATCCTAGTTTAAAAACAGCAAATAACTGTAGGCTAATCAAAATGGGCATCTAATGATGAGAAGTAACCACCTGCACAACATATACTCTAATAGTTTTACAATACAGGACCTTCTAATTGTTCATACCATTATTCCACTCCCTCAGAATAAGACTCTTGGATCTGCAGTGAGTGAGGTACAATTTGGGAAGGTGTAGGTCTATTGTGGCACAAATTTATACTGATGCTTTTTTACAGAACTTCAAGAATCAATGAAGAGTCACTTCAAAAAACAGGAAGTGAACTAAAGAAATTAGAGTCATTCAGTATTAGGTGTTTGTCATTAAACAATAGGAAAGAGAGACCTGACAGGCATTTGCCACAGCACTTTCATAGATTTTCAAAGACAGGCTGAAGTCAGTATTAATCATGGATGAGCAGCCATTCTCAGGTTGAATGTACCCCTGCACAAGCTGGCTTTAACCCAGTTCCCAGCTCAAGTTATCCTTCCAGTACCTCAGTAAGACAGCTCAGCCTGATTCTGAAAAAGCCTTTTGCTATACTTCAACTCACATTTCAAATATTATAATGACAGTTCCCAATCGTTGAAGTAATGGTTTCAGCAATTTTATAAAGAAGCTAGAAGTAAAGCTTCTTTACTCCATCCCTTTTCATAAGACACCTTTTTTATAGTATATTGCAAAAATATGGCAATAATTTACTGCTGTAATTTGAAAGCAGTTAATGGATCATCATGTGAAGCAGGACACAGAGGATCTTGAAGGTAATGCATTTGGAGTCCTACATCATCCAAAAAATATCAAATATCCCATGAAAGTTTATTTTATTATTTGTTCCACAGCAAGGAGGCATTAGACAGTACAAATAAACAAAATCCATGATGGATGTCATTTGATGTCCACACTCCTAATTATTCAGAAATACCTTTTTTTTTCTTTTTATAAAACCACTATCATGCAAAGAAAAGCTGCCATGCTGTCATATTCTTGCATTCACTTGAACAAACCTTCTCAGGCACATCATTACTATTTCAACCACATTTTAAAGAATTTCTCACTTTCTGAACTTATCCCTTACCAGTTAATCAGTAAAAACAAAGTCCCAAGGACATGGTAAAATTAAGTTTAGTAAAAATCTCACAATAATAAGATTATTCATTCATCACTCAAGGTTGAAAACAATGTATGATAAGACCTAATGTTTATCACTTTTGCCACTTGAAACTGACCGAAGAGCAATAAAATTCCATGTTATTTCCTGTCTTTTCAGTAAACAGGGAGCCCTGAATTCTCCTGATCCTACAAGACTGGTAGCCACACATCGTATATGTGAATTATTAGTAATCAATTAACACTGGTGCTGGCAGAGACAGGGTGCCACTCTGCAACTGAAGAGACCTCGCTGAGATTCAATTATCCCCTTGCATTTAGAAGCAGCCTCCTAGGCCTTTAATGACACACATTCAGTATTACAGGGGTCTGTTAGAAAATTCAGTTGTCATAACAAAAGTATCAGGCACGAACAGAAGATTTTACAGTTCAGCACTACCCTTTTCAAAATTGTTCACAGGCAATAACCACTATTCATCTTGTAAAGGAAATGACAAGGACAACCCATTGACATATTAGCTGCTACAAGGAATGCCACAAAAAGGAAATGAAGTCCCTTAAAAGAGAAGAAAAAGAACAGCTGATGCTAAATAACTAGCTTGTGCCTAAAAAATGAGAAACCTAGAATCATAGAAAGCATTGAGTTGCAAAGGACCTTCAAAGGTAATCTAGTCCAACCCCCTGCAGTCATCAGGGACATCTCTCACTAGATCAGGTTGCTCAGAACCCTATCAAGCCTGGCCTTGCACATCTCCAGGGAATGGGGCCTCCACCACCTCTCTGGGCAACCTGTTCCAGTGTTCCACTACCCTTAAAGTAAAGAACTTCTTCCTAATGTCTAATCTAAATCTACCATTCTCTAGTTTAAAGCCATTGTCCCTTGTCCTATCACTACCTGCCTTTGTAAACAGTCCCTTCACAGCTTTCTTGTAGGTAATTTTCCAGGTACTGGAAGGCCTCTGTAAGGTCTTCTCAGATCCTTCTCTTCTCCAGGCT
>VZZY01008090.1:6973-71952 GCA_013400335.1 Eurystomus gularis
CGCTCTGCCCGCTCCCAGCGCCCGGCGGCGGTACCCACGGGTGCAACTGGGAAGGGATCCAGCTCTGGGTGGGCTCGTCCTGCCGTCAATCCCGTTTGAAATAAAACCCCGATGGCCCCAGCCCGAGCTGCCCGCCCTGCCCGTTTCTCCCGGAGACACCGAGTTTCCTCCCTCCCGCCCCGTCGAGGGGTTTTGCTGCTCTTGATCTCCCAGGCTGGAGAGGGACCAGCTCACGCAGGACTCCCACCTTCCTCCCGCTCGGGCTGGTTCCCGCCTCCTCGAGGCTTTATTTCGGGGATTTTCCTGGCGGTAGACTCTCCGCCGCGGAGACGAGGAGAACGTCCACACCCGGCTGCGTGAAGCTGCGCCACTTTAAAGCGATGTCGCTGGTTATTTCTCAAATACTCGATTTCCTCTGTTCCCCACCTTCCCGGCCAGTCAGCTGCATCTTGTCCCTCTTCCAAAGCCGCCCTTGGCCGGCAGCTTGGAGGCGATCAAGGAGGGGAGAGCCCCCCCTCCCCGGGAAGCCCGGCTGCCAGCTGTCGGGCAGCGGCGCAGGCAGGGCCCCCAGCACCTCCTGCCCTCAGCCCTGCCGGCTCGGGGCCGCCTGGGATCGGGGCAGCGGAACAAAAGAGCCTTAGAGGAGGATAAACCCGCGGACAAAATCAGCATCAGCCCTGGGACCGGCCTGTCCCCACCCTGGGAGCGCAACACGCTGGGGGCTGCTCGTCCTCCCTGTCCCAGGGCCAAGGATCCCCGCTGCTGCTCTGCCCTGTGTCCCCCCCAGCACAGAGGTGCTGCCCCAGTGCCCGGGACTGGGGGCCAGGCTGAAGGGTCCTGGTCTGCCAGGGGTCGGGTTTGCAGCATCTTCTTGCCCAGGCAGGGCCGGAGCCAAGCGTCGCTTTGGGCTGGACCAGAGCAACAGATGTGCAGGAGCTGGTCCCAGCGAGAAATGGGGCAGAGATCCCTGGTGGGGCTTCTCGGCTCTTTGTGATGTGACTGTGTTGGCTCCTGGGCTCTGGCAGCCTCCCTGTCCAACCAGTAGATCCCATTTAGGATGGAGACTGGCACTGGGATTAGGACTAGCACTGGTGTTGTGTTTGGGACTGGGAATGGGACCAGAAGAGGGAGAAGGGCTGGGAGCGGGTTTGGAATCGGGATTTGGCTCAGCCTTGCAGGGACGAGTTTGGGCTGCTGGGTCTGCTGCTGTATTTCCTTCTCTTGAATGAAGTACCTGCCTTCAAACAACTGTGGGGAAGTTTGCAGATCAGACCCACTCTCTGAAGCTGTGCGAGATTTTGAGGTGTATGGGTGGGGGGTCTAATCCTCAGCCCTGAGCAGACGCTGTATTGTGCCATCCCCAGCCAGGGCCCTGGGGACAGACACTGTCACTACTAGGCCATACTTGGAGCTCCCAGCAGCTACAGATGCATTTGCTGCTTGTGTTCTAATGTAAGGGTGTATGACATTAGTTAATATGAATTATTAATGTTATTTTTATTATGAAGTTGTTTCAGAACTGGACTCCCCGAGGCAGAGACATGCCCCGTTCTGCCCATATGTGGTGTCCCTCCTCCATCACTGGACACGGTACATTTGGAGCCCAAATGATTTGTCTGTGGCTCCCGGCACAGGTAGGAAATCCCTTGTACCGAGCGCTGAGCAGCACTCACTGCCTTCCCTGGGTGTGTCCGCTCTAAAACCCCATTTTCTAGACAAGTACACAGGCAGGCACCAGACAAGAGGACATCCCCAATGCCAGCTTGTGTTTCCAGGCCTCACAAGCCCCAGTTGCACCCCATGGCTCTAGAACTCTGACAGCTTCGGGAGCTGCCGTGCATCCCACCTTGTCGGGTGCGGCTGGTGGATGGGCTCAGGCTCTCCTGGCACCAGTTACCAGTGTGGGTTTGGCTCTGGGGCCGTGGGGCAGGGCTGACACCAGGTGTCCCGGGAGGCTTGGGCTGGGGGAGACCTCCACAGCTGGGCCAGAGGTTGGAGGACACAGGCTGCTGAGCTATGGCGAGGACTGTCGCAGGAGTTAGTCTAGAAACATCTGCTGGTGGTGCACAGACAGTATCCTGAAAGGGTCTGGTTTAGGGAGGAGAATCCCCGGAGGGTCTGTTGTACTGGATTTCTCGCCGGATCCAAGGTGGGTGCTCGGAAAGGCTGTGCGCAGGTGGGTGCAGAGAGGGATGCTCAGCAGCGACAGGCTTCGGTGGGATGCTCCGGAGAGGAACCGAGTGTATCCTGGCGAGAGGGAGGAGAGCAGGGCGGCTCAGGGTGCGGGGGAAAGGCGGAAAGCGGGGTGGGGACAGTCAGCCGGGGGGGTCTCGGTGACGGGGAGGAGCAGGGCCCGGGGTTGGTAACCTGCAGCAGCGTGAAGATCCCCTTTACCAGAGGGTGTCACTGCAGGACAAGGAGCGTCCGGTGCCGGAGGGCGGTCGGGGCTGCGCGGGGGGGTCGGGACCCCGGCACCGGGCTCCGCCGGCACCGCCGCCCGGGGCAGGGGGGAGACCCTTGGTTGTGCCCCCCGGTGAGCTCGGCCATGGGCGGGGGGCGGTGGGGACGAGTCCGGGACGGCATCTCAGGGCCGAGCCCTCGGCAGGGCCCTTCCCGAGCGGGGCGGGGGGTGCCGGTGCCGGGGGAGTGGGGGCCCCGCTCCCCCCCGACCGCCTTTTCCAGGCTGCAAGACTCGGGCCATCTGGGGCACGACTTTGCCCCAGGATTTTGGGGCGCAGTGGGGCAGGTCTGTTGGCTACAAGCTCCACCGAGCCGTGTCTCATCCTGAACACACTTCGCCTGTTGCTTTTTTGGGTTTTTTTTACTGGCTTTTTGGACCTGTCCTGGATGAGCAGGTCTGTGCGTGTTTGGTTCGCACCACATTTGTTTGCCAGCCCTTTTCCAGCGATGCAGGACTTGCTGGAGATGCTTCGTTTCCCATGAATGCCCCGAGGACCTGAGCAGGTGGACACAGATGCTGTGGCTGGACCAAGAGCTGGAGGTGGCTCCCGCCAGGCAGCCAGGCCAACCTCATGCCTGGGTTTCTCACACACTGCTCTAAAGTGTCATTTTTAACAAGACAAGTAGTTTAAGGCCCAGCTTCCTCCCCCCGTCTGGAGTTGGGAAAGGTCTCCGGTTATAATCCACCCCTGCCAGCATGGCAAACCCTGCTGCTATCCTCCTAATTATTTCAGATGGGTTTATTCAGAGGCCTGTACTAAAACAAGGGAACCACATGTCGGAGTTTCCTCTCTATGGAGCAGGTGATTTCTTTCCTCCCTCAGCTCAGGTGTGGGCAGGGTGGAGTTTGCTACAGCTGCTTCCTTATATAAAGGGCAGGTTGAGGCAGAAGCTGTCCCTAAGGAAGGGGTGTGGAAAATGCCAGAGTGGTCAATGTGGAGCCTTCCTTGTCCTGTGAAGGGTAAGAAGCGCTGCCCTTGCAGTTTGTTTTGTTTTTGTGTCTTGGACAATGCAGTTTGATGTTATGAAGCACTCTGCTCTTTGAGGTTTGGGTTTAGAAGTTTGGCTGGATATGTAGGGGGTGAGCCCTGGGCTCAGCATGGCTTCCTTGTGTCCTTTGGCCGCTGGTGGGTCTATGTAGGAGGGATGGGCTAAATGCTGGGCACATCGACCCCCTCTGTGGTGCTTGTTGTTGGCCCCTTCCTGAGCTGGGGCTGCAGCTGGGGCTGTCCAGGAGAACAGGTCTCACCTCTTGGAGCATGGCCCTGGGGTCAACACACCTGAGCTCTCTGAGTGCCAACAGGATGATGAAATGAAAACTGAAAGCTAACGTTGGACTTAAATAATTATCTGGCACAATCTGAGAACAGTGGATATGAGAAATAGACTACATAGGAGTTATTAATTATTCCCTGAGCTGTGTTAGAGATGCACAGCTAAAGTACTCACTGTTACTGCCAAGGGGTGTTTTCTTAAGGTGGAGTGTCCTGTTGGGAGGAGGTGGTTTTTAAATGTGTTGGCACCTGTCTGCACCTCTGCTGTGAGCTGTTGGTGACCAAGCTGGGGTCTGGGTGCTGTGATGTTCGTCTGGTATGAGTATAGTTTGAGTTTCACTAGCAACTGCTTGGAGAGGCTCAGCCCTGAGGGACACCAGGCACCAGCAGCTATTAGAGGGTAAGTGGAGCTGGCTGGAGCCATCTTCAAGTGAAGGCTTTGCTGAGTGGTGAGGCCTCAACTTGGCAGAGTGTTTAAAGCAGGTGTTTGGATGCCTTCATGCAGGCAAGGGCTTTGCTGAATCAGGCAGTGATGGGAAGCTTATTTGGCAAAGAAATGAGAAAGACTGATGGATTACGAGATATTATGGACTTGATATCAGCAAGGATGTGATTGTATTTAATGTATTCAGAACAGACAGAGAAGGAGACTGTTCTGCTTTCCCTCCGGGGCTGTACTGGTGTGAACGCTGCCCTGTTCCTGGTGGGAGTGTTGTTACCTTGAGCACAATGAGAACTGTGATGGTCAGACTGAGCAAGGTGTTGTGTATCTGACATGAAGCAATGAACAAGCTGAGACAGAATCATTCCTCTCATATGTATGATTTATTTGGCTATATCTACACTAGTATAACTTTTCAAAACCAGAGAGAAAGCCCGTTGCCCATGGCTATCGCAGGGTCCGTGGGCTGTGGTGCCCAGCACAGCACTGTGGTCCTCACCGTGTGGATGCCCTGGGGAAGAGAACCACGTCTCGCAGGCACTTCTCAATGGGAGGCACTGAACGCCTTTTTACGAGCATCATGATCTCGAAAAGTACTGAGATGAGGCCCAATCTATAACGAAAGAAGCATGTAAACGATTGGTTACAGCGAACAGCCAGCCAAAAAAAATAGGTTGTAGCACGAACAGGGAAGAGACTGCATATTAGCACAAGGGGTTTCGCCTGTTTGGGAGATGCTGCTCCAGCTGACATTAAACACTTAAACTGTTTAAAATGAGGACTAGTTTTCAGATTGACTTCAGGAGATGCTTATTCTGCTTTAGTAATAGGATCCTGTAGTCCTACTATGGTGTGCTGATTGTCTGATGTTTTCATGCTGGCATGCCTTAAGGTGGACCCTGAAATAAATATGACGTGTTTTCTACAACACAGGACTTGCGTGCTTCGCTGAGGGGGGACAGGGTGGGCTCAGGGCTCCCTGAGAAGCCTCTCTGGGGTCAGGGATTCTTGCATGACCTGGCCAACAAACACACAAGCAACATCTCTCCAGGAATCACCTTTGAGGAGAGGATAAGCAAATGCTCATGACAAAAACAAAGGGGAAGTTGTCACGGGGGAGAAGAGTCTCAGGACCCTTTGGGGTGGGCGGTGGGGTTTACACGCAGCAAACCTATGCGGTAGATGCAGAGTTACTGAGATGTGCAAGCGTCATCAGGTCCAGAGAGGGTTTACCTTGGAGGGGCTATGGGCTCCACCTGCCCCCACGCAATTCCTTGTGCCACACCTCTGCCTGGTGTGGATGTGCCGAGCTGCCTCCCGCTCCCCCCACCCTGCTCAGCCCGGCTGGGTGTCAGGGTTTGCATATGTAAAAACACACAGCAGTCTTTGCCCTGAAAAGCTTGCTAGTGATCTCATTAATCAAGACAAACAAAGCGTATTTAGCTATTCCCCCTCTCTGGTGGAAGGCGTTCAGGTACTTAAATATGCATTTGGGTGCCTAACTTCAGACAGTTGTTTTTGCTTTCTCACAAGTAGCAGTGGTGACAAAACCCCTCTGGGGGGGAGAGGTAGGGGAGGCAGAACCAAGGGCTGCTGAAGTAGGTGGGCAACCCCTGGGAGCTGGCAGGGACAAGCCCCAGATGGACCTCCCATTAAAGATGCAGGAGTTATTCCCTCAGAGCTGGGATTGTTAGAAAAACCCCAGTGGCTGCAGGTAAGGACAGCTGGGTTGCTCCTCTTGAATGTGCCTCTGCTTTCCCCACTGCTTCTTGTCCACCAGTGCTGGGAACTGGGCAGAGGGGAATTTCTGCCTGGGATTGAGTTGAAGCTGCAGGGGAAGAAAGAGCAGCTTATTCACTCGTCTTGGTACAAAGCTCCCAGGTGAGAAATGTCCCACTGAGCCCCAACTGTCAGTAATTAAAATTAGCAGAGCCTTGACAAAGTTGAGGGATGCCAACTTCTGCCCTCAGCATGAGTAAGTGGGAAGCACCAGGTGTAGGACAAGGGACAAGTGCTATTTTAAAAAATGAGAAACCCTCTCATAATGAGGGCCAGTAATTAGAGTCAAGGTAAGGATGTCCTTGGGTCAAAGGTCTTATGATGACAGGCTGATGTTGAGAAGTCAATGCCAGTGATGAATCTTCATCTCTGATTCTTCTAATTCATATTTTAAATGATGAACCCAAAGGTACATCCTCTAGAGACAGCTGATGATCTTCAGAGTTACTCTGATGTGGTTACAGGCTGCTATATCGGGATTTTGGCTGGATCATGGATTTGGAGCATTGGCTGCAGCAGGATGGGAACTCAGTTTGTAGGTATGAGCTTGGTGGTTTTCCTGGCAGGATGATGGAGCTGCAATGGTTTGCAGCTGCTGATTAGAAGCAATGTTTTGCTGTTGTTCATTGCAGCTGTTATTGACAAATTAAAACCCGCAGGACACTTGCAGCTTGCTTCAAAGAGTTGCAGGGGTACTTTATCACTCCTAAAACTTAAATTTGGGGGTTATTTTCATTTGGGTTTCTCAGTTATGATAATGTTTTAAATGTGAGGACTGTAAATGATCCCTTGTCAAGTGTTGGTACAACCACATGCATGTTGCAAGTAGAAGGAAGTGTGTTAATGAAGGACTGATAAATTACATGTGGGATACAGAAAGTCTGAGCTGGTCCAGGGGAAGAAGAGCTCCCCTGATGGCAGCAGAGCACGTACCCCAGAGACTGACCAGGGTTTCGTGGGTGCTCCTGGTGCTGGGCTTGTTGAGATGGGTGCTGAGGTGTGTGTGCTGTAGCTGCTGGGCACTGTGAGCATCCTTGGGTGGTCAGCGAGCTTAGCTTCTGGGGGGAAGTTTTAATTAATATAGCTGGATTCAATGGTTTGTGATGATTTGTAGGAGGTGTTGAGAAAGAACCCATGAGAAGGGCTGAAGCAAGTAATGCAGCACCGGGCTCTCCTGCCCTGGAAGGATCCGTGCTCGGCTGCGGGGAGATGCGGCTGTACCCGCTCCCGCCTGGCTCTGCCCGCCTGCTCAAAGGCAGCTTCCCAGCCTTGTACGATTTTTCACTTTAACAACAAAACCGAAAACCGCCCCTAGACTCAGCCTAGTTTTCCCATCATCCATTTGATTGAATCCTTTTAGTGGGTGACAAAACACTTTCTCGAGCTCTCTTTACAGGAAACCAAACTATTGCTTTTTTTCAAAACCTCTCTTATTTACAGGAGTCTAACAAATCCTGGGCCTTTTAAGTCTTCTCCTGTTTTTTCCACCAAAACAACAGTGCCATATTTGTAGATATTTTTTTCGAGGGGGGAGGAGGGAGTAAAATCCACAATACAGAGAGGGGTAGGGTGTACACGCTGACGTACGCTGCGCCGAGCATCCCCGTCCAGACAAAAACCCGCGCGCGCACATCGAGATGCAAATGATTTCCGTGAAGCTATCACTTGTAAAGCTTGACAGAAAATAATGAGAAACACTAAATCTTTTATAAGGTCAACACTCAAGCAGCTGTCAAACAAGAAAAGAATTTAGCGAAAGATCCGCCAAAACTTCCATCGCCTCATTAAATCCAACAGGGCCGGGGCCCGGCGTGGTGAGGAGGCACCGGGGCGCCTCCGTTTTGTGTCAGTAATTTGTGGCGGAGGAAGAGGGAAGACGAAACAGCCAGCGCCGAAGGGGCCTTCGGGGAGGCTGGGGAATCGTTAGTGCGCCAGGAGCGGCCTCGGCTCCTAATTGGAAGCATTGGGCATTATCAACGGAGGATTTGCCTCGGCTCCCTGACAGCTCTCTAGGCCTGGAATGATAGCCCACTTGTCAGTGTAAAAGACCATTAAAAACAAACCATTTTGATTTAATTGGAGGCGGTGTGCTGGGGGCCCAGGTGAGGCGCTTCATCAGCCGATGTTGGCTGCTGATGCCTTTTTCCCCCTGTATTGATGGCTTGCCTTTTTTTTTCCTTCCCCTCCCTTTCAAAAACTGTCTAGGAAAGAGAAAGAGGTGCTGAAAGATCTCTCACAGCCGCACTGAGAGCGGCTTTCAATAGGGTTGTCAACAAATGCCATGACAAGTTAGAGAGAGGCAGGTACTTTTAAAACAGACGTTATCCTGTCCAAGATGAGCTGTGCTCGGAGGTGTGTGTCGGATTATTAGGGTTACAAATACTGTGGCTTTTCCTGGCAGTAGAGCGCTTAACTGGTTTAATGAATGGGGCTGATTTTTCTCTCTCTCCTCACCTTTCTAAGAACACAGGGAAATGCAGGACAAGGGAGTTCTGGGCTAAATGTTCTTCATTTGCTTCCAACTCAGGAAGGTTTCAAAAAGTGCTCAGTGATTTTTGGCTGATGTATTTAACACCCCATGGAGATTCGGGATTTTTTTTGTTTGCTTCCAGAAAATAAGGGCTGCAGATGTTTGCTGAAGTTCTCTGGTCACTTGGTCTGGGCACTAGTGTGAGCAAAGGAGCATTAACCCACTGGAGCTGTAAGCTGTGTCGCCCTTAGCAGATGGCCTGGGGTCAGGTCAGAGCTGGCAGCTTTCACACTGACCTCATCTGTTTCAGAGGTTTGAATCCTGACCCTTTTCATGCCAGGCAAGAGTTTTACTTCAAACTAAGTTGTCTCTTGGTAAATAGTGTCTCTGCAGAAGGCAGAATACATCCATGAGTGAAATCCCAAGCCCAATTAAAAAGCACTTCTGTGGGTTTGTGTATGAAACAGTAGGTAGGGCTGAAAGCAGTGGTAGGTGCTCATCTGTAACCCAACACAGTGTGTGTGGTTTTACTCTTCTGCAAGCTGTGAGCTGCAGGCACCCCAGATCTGTTTCTTCATGGGTGAATATCTCCCTAACAGCAATGGGCATTGGTTGCCAACAGTTGCTTGTGCTGCTTTTGGACACCAGGTCTTGGATGTAGGTGGAGCCAGCCCTGGAGATGGTTCAGGCTGGAATGCTGCACTGGGAGGGGTGGTGTTTTGTGCAACTTCAGATGTTGGAGAGCAATGAAAATTGCAGAGAAGCTCTAGATTACCATGTCTGAGGGAGACATAACAAAGGACTGAGCATGGCAGAGAGCAGCATTAGGGTGTGATGGAGAGGTTGCGTGTCCAAGGCACGTGCAAAGGGATACTGGAAGAGGCTGGACCATGGAAATCTTTTGCTGTGATCTGGGCAATTGGATTGCTGGAAGCTTTAGCTATTAGGCAAAACAAGAAAACCTGCAGAATCTGCAAGAAAATGTAGTGATGGTGACTGAGGCCCAGAGCCTGCATTTAGTCACAGAATGGCTGCAGTGTGGGAGGTGACATCTCTGCTGTGGTCCAGTGGAGGTGTGCAGGGCTCGTGCTTGGGGTAGCTGGGTCTCTGCTGCCCACCTGGGACCCTGCAGGAGGGTTTTGTATTGTGCCTGTTGTAGACAGGTCAGCACTGCAGGCTAGCGGTGCTGTGTTGGATTGCCACCGAGGGGCTGTGACCCACCAGTTCATGTCACTTGGGCTGTTGGACAGCCATCGGGTGACACTTCTTTGGTCAGGCAAAATCCCAGCTGAAGGAAGGTTTGATCTAGTACCATGGTGGCAGCTTTTGAACTTATTGCTTTATTCTTTAAGGACTATGTAGGCCCCAGGAGGCAAGTTTTATGACACTCCAACTCCATGAAGTTTGGCTGCCCTCAAAGCTGGGAGGATAAACGCCGTATCTGAAAATCCAGCTCACCGTGTGCTGTGCCTATCAAGCCCAGGTTATTTAAGCAGAGTCTATGGCTTTTCTGACGAGAGAACCGTTGCAAGATTACATGAGCTGTGTTTGTCAGTTCAGCTCTTTAGATGAAAATAGAGGTAAGGCATTAAAAATGTGGAACATTTTTGTGTGTATGCGTTAAACCTCAACTGTTAATTCTGATGAAGGATCAGGCTGTGAGCAGATATCGGATCCCTGGTGAGAATCAAATTCCGGAGCCCAGAATTTTGCTGCAAAGTTTATACAGTGGGGATTCCTCTAATTACTTTCAGTGGAAATTTACCTGACAGAGCTTTCCCAGGTAACGCAAGGCGTATGCGGGAGAGCCGCTCAGCCGTTGACAGAGCCTTTGATTTTGTGCCAGGTTGCAAATTAAGTCTTTTGCCAAGGTACCCGAACACTTGCTCGTCAATTGCTTATCGCTTATTCATATCGCACATCGAGTGCAGCTCTTTTCATCTGCTCGGGAAGGCAGCGCATGTTGACTAAAGTGTTGTCCAAAGTTGCTGCATTTTCCTTCCTCCCCCTGTTTGGTCAAGTAAACAAGACTATTCTCCCTGGAAAGCCACCTCGAATGTCTGTGCCGGTTGGAATTCTCTAACGAGCAAAGGAAAAACCCTGCTGTGTGTCAGTGACACGTGTGGACGGAGCTGTTTTGACACATGGGTGAATTCTGTCCAACATCACTGCTGTGTGAGGTGTCTCTACCCGAATCCTGGACTGACTTGATAGAGACCTGGAAATCTGTTGCGGAGTGGCCAGCGCTGACATACTGGTTTGGATTGTGACTATTGAATATTCGGATGGAGGTAGCTGGAGCCTCATGCTGGCTGGCACAGGCAAGGCTGTGGGGATGCTGTATTTTGGCAGCCCCGTCCTTTCCAGAATTTGACTGACACCAGGGATGCCATTCTGGCTGGGCCAGCATGATGCTAGTGATGGGTGACACAGACAGGACACATCCCGTGAACATGGAGGGCAGGGGTATTTATATATGTCCATGCTGGGTGCCTGAGGTACAGTTCCCAGGGAATGTAGTCCCACATCTACAAATAAATGAAGTTTTGGTGCACAGTCCCAGCTGTGTTGATAAAACCTGAGCCCAGGAATCATGTCACTGCAGAGAAGGAGGGATGGCTGAGGAAGAGGAGGGAAGTAGAAGCAGGTGAGTAAGGAGTTAACTTCTGTTTGGTTTTGTAAAAAATAAAAAAACACTTCAGTTCAGCAACTTTCCCTAATGAACTGCCCATCAGGACATGACTGGCTCCCTGTGACCTGTTCGTCTCTGTGAGCTGGAGGGCCCAGGAGACCACACGCCAGGTTGGTCTTTCAGAGCAAGATGTGGAACAGGAGCGATCACCCAGTGTGGGAGAGCCTGTAAATCACCCGGTTAGCTTAATAGCTTGGGCCATTATTCTAAAGCAGTGGGGCTGAAACCTAAATCCAAATGAAAATATAGTCAATTTGTCTATACTTTACTGACTGAATGACTATGTAATGTCATGCAGCCCTGGCAATGTAGGGAGCAAGCAGAGGCAATTAGTGGGGAGGGCAAAGCTCCTTTGTTTTCCTCTCTTCCGCTTTCCCTGCAAGCTCCAGGTGCCAGGAGACAGTCTTGCAGGGGCTGAATGGAAAGTCCCATTTAAGAGCCAGTAGTGACATCCACGGCCAGTTTCTGCAGCTCTCTGTAAGGGGTCAGGATTCCAATAGGAAAAGCCTCCTTGTTGATTTTTGTGGGTTTAAAGGAACAAAATCTCACCATCTTGCTTCCCTCTGCTTTGGGTTACAAGCATCTCAGTAGCTTGGTGCTCTGCGTTGCTCCCACCAGACCCGGAGCAGGCCAGACTGAAAGGCATTAGGCCAGATGATGGGGTGACTGAGTGACAAGAAGGATGAGTGGCTTGAGGACATGTCACACTCCTGCACCTTGCACCAGGTTGCAGGGGACAATAGTTCAAAGTGGGGTTGTGGTCAGGGTGATGGAGTCTCTGAATATTCTTGTCTGGAGTTTGAAGTTGTTACCAGGTCATGAGCATCTTCTGTCATGACCAGAGCAGGACAAGGTCACTGAAGGCTGGTAGGAAGTAATATGGAGATAGGAGTCTGCTAACAAGATTTCTGTAAAGTGATATTTTTGTGGTTGCTTTTTGTATTGCTTTTTGTGCAGTGGGATGAGGGTGTTAATGGATTAAAGACAGTGTTTTGGTAAACTGCCTACAGTGGTCAGTGCTAACAGCTGGCCTCCTCAGGTCACTAGGTCTTCAAAAAGCCATAAAGCAGTTATCCACCACCATGGAAGAGCCCAGGAAAGGTTTCATGAGGACAAACACCTCAAGAACAAACTCCTTCACCTCTTGGAGCACTGCTCTCTACTGTCATCCTTGTAAAGGAGGGATTGCTAGGGTGGCTCCTGGGGTCCCTGGGTTTGACTGAAGGGTTAGGCCAGTTTGTCTTTCAAGACCATTCCACCACCACCTATGCAGAACCCAACTTGACAGAGACAGTCTAAGCAGAGTTTGGAGGCTACCAAGTGTATTTGGGAACCATCAACTTTCTCTGGGTTATTGCTTTTCACCGGGTAAACATTTATGGATGTTCAAGAGAACTTATTTTTCCATGGAGGAAACCATGCACTGAAACTCAACTAAGCAACACATTTCCTGATTGAAGTTCTAACATGGGATGTGTCTGTTGGATCTGCAGCTGACAGAAGGCAAGTCTTCCAGGGTAATGTCCTGAGAAAGGAGGGGTACAGAACATCTGCAGAGGCTATGCCAAATGAGCCGTCCCTCCTCCCCTGGATGCTGCACCTGGGAAGGAAGGGAAAAGGAGAGGAAGGAGAAAGGCAGAGAGGAAGAAAAGACTCAGATGGTTGAGAGCTGTGGCTGGGAGAGGAACCCAGCCACACTCATGGATGAAACAAAAGAGAAAACATGAAGTAAAACACAGGCTGAAAAATGAATAGTGATGGAAAGGTCTGGGGTGAGAAGAGCTTTAAAGAGGAGGCTTGCCCCAGTATCTCGTGTGACTTACACAATCTGTTTAACAGCGATCGGTCATGTTCTTTCCCTGACACTAGCCGCAGCAGCAGCTCTGTGCTGACAGGCAGCGCAGATAAATGATTACTGACATATGCTAATCGGACAGTCTTAGACAGGACGTAAGAGGAATACATCAAGGTGGTGCAAAACACATTTCTTGGTCGAAACTCTGCAACTTGTACAAGTAAATTAGCTTCAGGAAGTCACAAGGTTTCTTCACTGGTTTAAACTGCAGTTAAAAATCAACAGCATGGCAAAGAAATATAACCCCATCAGAACAAGGGCTGGGGCAGAGGGTTGAGAGACTCTTTGCAGTGGTATCTATCAATGCCAGATATGATTTTGGCCACGTAAACTCCCTGCAGGGTTTCTGTTTTAGAATTTCTGGTGTCTCCTTTCCATTCTGCTTGCCCAGCTCTTTTTCCTTCCTTCCTAAAATGCCCCCTAGCTCTCCACTTGAAGTTTCCCTGTAATTTACACCACAAACAAAGCTAACAGAATTCAAACAAGTACCCCAGAGCACAGCAAGATGCGCAGATGAATTCAGGGAGATGTTTAGATCCCATTGCTAGAACAAGAAATCTTCACCTCGGCTCTTATTTGGATCAATTAAAGGAAGTGTCATGCACATCTGTAACCTGTCTGGATCCTTTGCTCAGTCTCGGGGTGAATATTGTCAATCAGGTGGTTGAGAAAGGTATCCAGAGTGCAGGCTTTTTGGAAAGCTCTAATTCTTGGGGTGAAAATGCTTCTTGAAACATCAGGTGTGGTTTGAATTAGTTATGGTGAGAGCTGATAAAACAGCAGGCCACCACAATGCAGGTTGGACTGTCCTGCTCGTGTAGGGCAGTTGTGAGAACATCAGCAGAGAACAAAGGCCACCCTAGTACTAACAGGGAGGTATAAAAAGATGCTTCTCATCTCATGAAGCTCATGAAAGTGCATGCAAGTTAGAAAACAAGTCATTAAACTCTTTTTTGGGCAACTGCTGCCTCAGGGCATATGGCTGTAAAAAATATCCCACCCTGAAGTCCAAAAGGGGCTGATGTTTGAACATAGCCAGTGTGGGACCGTTTTAGGGTCTGGGTCTTGGGGAGCTCTGAGCTCTGACACATAGCTTGTGTCTATCTTCACTGTGTGCTAAGGGTGTTATCAGGCCATGTGGGCAAGGTGTCCCTGAGCTCAGTCAAGTGCTCCATACCTTCTCCAAGCGGGGTGGGTGCCAGAAGGACTCCACCTTTGCAGGTGGTGGGTGTTTTCTCAGGAGTGTGGTGCGGGTTTCACATGCTTTGACTTTCTGTAACCAAAGGTAAAGAAGAATGGGCTGAAACAGCGGCACAGCTATCTACATCAGGCTGGTGTAACGCAATCAAGACCAAAAGTCACTTAGAACCGATGATCACAAATACCTGATCTGGGTAGTTTTTCATGTCCATCCGGCTAATACTGATATCTAAAATGTACTGGTGAGAAACATGAGCAGCTGCCAGCTCTCAGTGCCTCCTTTATCAGCATCCCAGTGAGGTGACTGCTGCCTGCAGGAAGCCCTGTGCTCTGAGCAAGGGCAAGGGCTCATCACTAGCTGGGAAAGTCATTTCCACCACCCCCACCGTGGCGGGGGTTCCTGGCAGTCCAGTGTGTGTTGCTCCCCTGATTAATTGCAGCTTGCACTGCTTGATAGTCCCAGCACAAGCCAGTGCAGGTACCTGGTGAATGTTTTGGCCACTGCATGAAACCCCAGGAATTCTGTCTGCTCTGTGGTCTAGGATGTAGGTTTGTGTTGCTTCACTCAGTAATTGGTGGCTGCAGGCTTTGGGAACTCGATGGAAGGAACTTAGTGATTAAAAACCTCAGTCGTTAATAGATAAGGTAGGGATGCACTTTCCAGCATCCTAGGCTGTGTATTCATAAAATAGCTGCTAATTAAGAACAGTGTATTCTTGCACTTCAACTATAAAGCATAGTTTGTGATGGCAGTAAGCCCATTGAAATTGGTCATTACCATATTAACTCGACTCTTCTTTGAGCCATTAACTAATAAAACAGTCATTGGCTGCTTTTAAATGTTATTACAATATCGGTGTGTTTAACAGCACAGCGTTGCACTCTTAACAACTGCTGTGGGTGCTGGCATCAACACCAGGCCAGGATCAGGGCTGGTGCTGGTCCTTCAAACACTTGTTGGCTGTTCCATTGCTTTGTCCACTGTCACAGGTAATCTGAGCTGAGCTGATCTGTCCAAAGGACAGGCTGCAGGGCTCCTGGCATGAGGGTGACAAATACCAAAGATAATTTGAAGTGTAATCCTTTGTTACAGCAGGGTGTTTTACTATTGTGGTGATGCAAAAAGAACCAGAGTCTCCAGTTCAATCGCTACCAGGAGTTTAACTGGACAATCTGACTAGAGCCATAGTGACGCAGACAGATGGTTTGTGATAACTAGAAACCCTTCTGTGGGATGGGTTTCTAAGTATTTGAAAGATTTTGGCCAAAGCACCACTGCCCTGGAGAGCTTGGTCAGCTCCTGTGTATATCTTCAGATACAAAAATACTCTTAAAAAAAAAAAAACAAAGCCCACCTTCCCCTTTGTCTCTAGCACTCTTTCCTGGACACATTGTGTATCTGGTGTTCACTCCCACAGCATCACCCCACAGGACATGCTCTGGCTGAAGCCAGGCCCATCTTGGCTGGGAGGTAGCTCATCTTTGTTAGGCTTCACCAGCCTTCTAGTTGTCAGTGAGGATGTTTTCCCAGGTGAGAGCCCGTCCCATGGCTAGGAGAAGCCCATCCATTGTGGGCTAGGACAGCGGGGGGTTATGCCTGGTAGCAGTGCTGTGCACAGCAAGGGAAAGTGAATATTGTCACCTTTTTCTTTTCCTCTTGCTGTGCTACTGTCAGGGCTCTCTGCTGCTCCATCCATAGCTCCTTGTATTTGTGTTGGAGGAGGTCAAAAAAGGGAGTGGAAGGCCTGGAAAACATTGAGAAGACAACAGTGTAATCTCCAAGGCTAATACCTCTCTGTACCTCCCCATGCTGGTTCATATCTCTGCTCCTGGAAGGTGTGACTGGTGAGAACATGAATAAACCCTCCCACTGGGAAAGGCTTTCTCTTCCTCAGGAAAGAATCAGACCCACATTCATTTACAGTTGCTACACCACAGCCTGCACACACTTGTGATAACTCACAGCAGGGCTATTCTAGGGCATTCCCTGGAGTGGGAACAGTTTCTATCTTTGCACAACCTTTTACAGAACCCACATCACCACCTCTGTGCAAGCCCTGATGTGCTGGAAGGACCATGCAGCACCACAGACTGCAGCTCAATCTTGGGCCCTGCTATGGCTCCAGGAGGGTTTCCCAGCTGGTACCCGATAGTGGGTAATGAAAGCACTGAATGGGGTGATGTCCAGAGGCAGAGAGCTGGGCTTTTGCTTTGCCACCCTGGAGCTCAGCGGAGCAGCTCTGGCTGGGTCCCCTCCAGCCTGACACAGCCGTGGCAGCTGCCTGGGAAGAGCTATTGGGTGCAAAGTGTGTTTTGTGTGAAAACACTGCTTTTGCTATTAAAATGTCCCTACTGGGGTACACCAAAAAGCTGCAAACAGAAGCAATGGCAGATTGGGTGAGAGGAGTTGTAAGTGCTGTCCTAAGCGATGCGAATAGGGATGAAAATGGACCCGGTGCAGATGGTCAGGTGTCTGCAGCAGGAAGGGGAGCTGAAATGCCGAGCCCTGGTCTAGTGCCACAGCTGCACAGACCAGATGTATTTGCCCCTTGAAACAGGGTACCAGGGAGCATGCTGGCCAGGAGGGGACAGGAGCTGCAGATGACCATGGTTCTAGAAAAACAGTAAAAATAAAAGATGGTTTCTTGTTGGCCAGTATCCCATTCAGCTGCTTTGAGCTGGCATTAACCTGACCAGCTTGTGGCAGAGCTGCAGCCTGCAGTTGTTGAACCTTGCTCCCTGCAAGTGAGGATACTTCATCAGTCACCGTGGGAGGCAGACCTGGCAGTGGCAGCAGCAGGGCTCTTGCCTTGAGGACAGCATATCACTTATTGCTGTGATCCTGCTGTTTTGTTGATTTTTCTTTTTTTTCTTCCTCCCCTCCCAGAAGCAAACACTTGAAGGTGATAGAGGACCTCAGCCTCGAGTTTTATTGGTCCTTATTCTTGCACATCTTGCTGGGGAGGGACT
Organism: Eurystomus gularis; assembly: GCA_013400335.1. Lineage (NCBI taxonomy): Eukaryota > Metazoa > Chordata > Aves > Coraciiformes > Coraciidae > Eurystomus > Eurystomus gularis. Next base: position 24,116 of record VZZY01008090.1, read on the forward strand.
TTTCTCATCTCAGCAGCAACCAATGACTGTGGAGCCATTGCTCTGCTCCCACCTGTAGCCTGCATTGCCTTCAGCTGCAGCTCCCATAAGAGAGGTGTTTTCTTGCCTGTCTGGACCAACTGCATGACACTGGGGACTTGGGCTAACTGCTGGGTTGCTTCTGGGCCACCAGCTCCATCAGAAGGTTGTTTTCTGTGCTCATGTGCCACAGAGTGAGCTGGTACTTGGGGGCTTTTGGCAGGAGTGGGTCCAAAATCTGTAGCAGCCAGCTTTTAGCAGTCTAGAGAATCTTTGATGATCATGGAGGGCACCAGCAGCGTGTATGCAAATAGTAACTCTTCTGTTTCTTGTTCCTTCACCCCTGTGGTGACTTTTATTACTTAATTATTGCACACCACATGCTTCAAAACAGCCTAATCTATGGTCGTGTTTTCTAATGATACTAGATGTGCAATCCAGCAATATACATCCCGAGGGGGCATTCATATCAGAGGAGACATCCTTCTGCAGACCTCCTGTTTCATAGATCACATGCTGCAGGGCTTTTCAAGGCTTTGCTTACAAATCGGCTGTGCTGCTCCAGACTTATCTGGACACAGTGGGTGCCAAAGGCAACACCAACATTTACCCTTTGTACCCTCTTTCCCTTCCAGTTTGGCATTTCACAGTGATAAGAGCTGGGCAAAATATTTACAAAGGCAAGCCTGCGGTCAAGTGTCTTATTGTCTGAGTGTGTCTTCAGTCTGATTGTGTGGTGTAGATTTTGTGATTTCTGACTCAAGCACATGGTGGGCCTTGCACATGGGCTTGTTTCCTTGGCCTGTCCCTTTGCTCTCCAAGGCAGGAGCTTTCCTTATGTGCAGGAATAGCAGGAAGGGACACAGGAAAACATTGAGCCTTTGTGTGTACTGTCTGATCATTGATTTTTGTGGTAGCTGGGTGTGTTTTCACACCTTTATGGAGGTGACTTTTACCATCTCCAGTGGACCAGCCAGTTGGTGACTGATTAGTCCACAGCTGGCTTGTAAGTAAATGCTTGAAAGGACACATTTGGGCTGATGCTCTTCAGAGATCCTTCCCTGCCGTGTGATTAATCGCATTTAAGTCCTGATCCAGCAAAATATAGAATCATGCCTGGAATGATACACACATGAACCACCTCTGAAATTGGTGGGAATGACTCCTGTGCTTAGTGATACATGTAAGCTCCAGTGGGGCTGTAGGAAGTGAGGCTTCGTCTGGCTTTTCCTGCCTCCTTTGAGAGAAATACTGAGGAAGTGGGGAAGAGCAGGGGATATCAGGTAGCACTCCTTTCACTAAGGTTACTGGAGAAATTTCAGTGAGGTGGCTTTTTCTTTGTAGGTTAAACACTGATCTTGTTGGTGTGGATGGGGAATTTTGGCCCTAGTATCAGTGCTGCTTGGCACTGGGATAGTATTTCTCATTGGCAGCTGGCCTTTGGGAAAATGTCCCCTTGCATAGTGTTACTTAAGGACAAGAAAGAAAGGCTTGCATTTTCTGTCTCCTTTTGTCACCCTGCCCAGATGTCACTCCTCTGAACTGGGGGGATTTTGCTGTTACGGTCTGTGGATGGTGTGAGAAGAGCAGGGGCAGCATCCGCTGAAAACGCTCATTGCGGATTAAAATCCACCTCCTTCAGAGTAACTCAGATCTCCTTGTTTTGGCACAAGCACCCTGCCACAGAAAGGAAAGGGAAAGAAGTTCTGATAGGATGTAACAAATTATTTATAATTGTGGAAAAAAATAATCAGCTGCTTCCTTTTATAGTCAAATAGTTGGAGCCACTTCTAATGTTGACACTTCCTAAATATTTTAAAATTTATCTGTGCACATTTTCAAAACTATTATCCCTGAAACAGTCCCTGTCTCTTTAATAGGCTCCCTCTCTAATTTACTTTCAAGAGTCAGGGTACAGACCTATTTTCAACTGAAATGACAAGCTCCTGCTAACTTGGTTATACAATGTCATATGCTAGTCTGCCAGAAATCTCCTGGAAAAGAAGCTGCAGCCTCCTAATAGGCTATTTTAACGTGAAAACAATGTTTAAAAGTATAATAAAGTATTAACAATATTAAAATAAAACAGTGTAGGCCTTAAATGAGCTACAAACTAGTTAAATCTATTCTATTCAATACGAACCTTCAGTGCTTTGCAGCTGATACCTCAGAGCTGGGATTTATCTAAAATGAAGGCACCAGGGACGTGCAAGAGAAATGGTAATTATAATTTGCAAACATTAGGCTGACACTTTTTTGTGTATGTGTGTATAAATTCTGACAGCTGTGATTTGTGCCATGCCAAATAGTGCTCCACCGAGGTGGGAAGGGCTCCCTTTCTGGCCGGCCCTCCTCAGAGCAGCAGCTCATTAAAACTTTGGAGAAGGAGAAGTTGCCGAAAACAGGAAGGCATCAGAACCATCTGAGGGACTTTTGGTACACGCTTGTTGAAAGGTGTTTGAGAAGGGAGCCTTGGGTCTGACAAACTGGAATTTTAGTACGCCTCTCCGTTCACAGTGGGGCAAAATAATTGGTCATCAGTGACTACTAATTTGGTTTAGTAGCCAGAGGCGTTTTTTTTTCTTCCCAGAAAATCAATGACAGTGCCGAGGTCTGTTCAACGTGATTCAGCTCAAGACGGGTCCTCATTTAGCTCTTGATGCTTCTTCCACTGGAGACAGCTATTTTGTTAAAATGAAATTAAAATCTATCTATAATACTCGGCTCAGGGAGCAGTACCCGTCAATGCCATGCTGCTCTTGAGGTTTCCAGGTTGTCAGTCTCCCCTCAAATTTATTTTCAGAGGTTTATATATCAACTGGAAAAAAAAAGAAGGCGCTTGGCAAAAGTGGATACAAAGGACTCTGCTCAGGAAAGGGGGTTCATACCAGCTTAAAGGTTGCAATCAATTTGGTTGCTGAGTTGTGCCATTAAAAAGGTAAAAACTTGCCTTATGATTGTCTTTTTCTTGTATAATTCAAAAGCATAGGGGCTTGTAAATATTTCAGTACAAACTTCAGCCCTTGGATTTTCTGGGTAGCTCTGCAGCCAGTGCAGACGGCTCCTGCAGCACTATTCCTGCTGCTGGTCAGGATGGCTCCGCGGGGAGCGGAGCGAGGGAGAAGAGGACACTTGCTCAGGCATTGACTCCCCGGCGGCTGCGCAGCTGTTTGGGCTGTGCTGAAAACACTGCTCTAATTTCAACGGCAGCTTAGTGGCAGCAGGATCTGGCCCTACATGGATGCTTATGCAATAGCCAAATTGTATAATTGAATTTTTTTCTTTTTACAGCTGTGATATTAAAACTGTGTTGCAACATCACTGCCTATCTTGAAAATTTAACCCTTTTTGAAAGGTTAAGGAGGTTTCAGAGTGGTTTAGTCCATGCTGCTGTCTTTCCATCTAAGATGATGTGCTTTTGTACAGTCAGGATCTGGCTTTGGGGTCTTCAGACCACAGGGGAGACAGCCACGGAGGCCACCACCTCTGTGTTAATTTCTTGTGTACTTCCTAATGGGAAGGATCCTGTAGTAGTAGTGTCCCTATTGAGATCTTCTGCTGGCTCATGGCCACATCAGCTCCCACCAGCTCACACTGGTTACTTATTAGGAACCAGTTTGGTCTCCAGCATCTCTGGAGCATGGGGCTCCTCGGTGCAGCTGGTGCAGAGCATCTTCAGCAAATAAAGCACAAGCTCAGGGCCTTGGGGTGCCACCAGTGCAGGCAGCAGTAAGGCATTAATGCTCAGGTCCCTCTGCCATGAAAGGGGGCTGATAGCACAGGAAAACTCCGATTACAGCTCCCTTGTACCGCTATATTGTCTCCCTTCCTCCCTCGTTACTGATGGGCTGGAGCTAGCAATCTATCTACCGTTAATTTGTCTCTGTGTAGCCCAGCAGGAATCTGGGGTATGATTATGGCTCTGGCCCTTGTGTGAGAGCCGGCACGGCCCCGGCATCCCCCTGCAAACTGCCAGGCTCTGCCTTGCCTTAATTGTTCCCCTTTGGCCGGTGGACCTGTCTCTTCTAACAAGGGCAGCGAGGAGGGCCGAGGTAATTGAAGCACTTAGCCACACTCCCAAGCATTGCCTCCTGCAGCTAATTAGGAAAGAGGGCCTCTGGGCTCTTCGTTATTTCTTTTAATTGTTTGTGGGTTTTGCATAACAGTGAATGGCAGAAGAGGGATGTGCAGTTAGTGGTGAATTCTTGACTTTGAAATTTGTATAAAAGGTCACTTACAATTTGTTAAGGCTTTCACGAGAGTGAATTCAATTAGCAGCTCGGGCAGTCCCTGCACACTCGCATGCGAGTGTTTGTAGGGAGGGGGAGAGATGGCAAAACAAGCAGGGTGTGAATGTAAAGGCTCTTCATTTTCCTAAGCAGCCTGTGAACTATATGGCGAAGTTATAGGCCCTTTACAGCTTTATGGTCCTCTAAATAGGTCCTGGCAATAAACCCATGGAGAGGCCTGAAAGATCATTTTTAAATGATCTCCACTTGTCCTCACTTTCCATTAACCACTGAAGAAAAAAATTGGTAGAAAACACTCAGGGACCAATTTTTTTTTGCAGTCTTTGGGCTGGCAAATCTCTCAGTTGACATAGTGGGTCCCTCCACCCATGTGGCAGCTGCAGGATCTGTGCCATCAAGGCGTTGATTACTCTGAATTTCTGAAGCTTCTTTACGATCCTTGTAATTTGGATGAGGAAATAACAATATAAATTATTTCACTGTGGGCAGCCAATGAGGCAGTGGCTTCCTCTAAGTGTCAGAGGATCTGTTATTTTGCTCAGAGGGCTCGTATGTATAGAACAGTAAAAAGAATAAAATCCATTGTAAACATGCACTTTAAAAGATTTATCCGATGCTCATAGCTGTACTTAGGAGTACACATGGTTACGAGAGCACCAATTTGCTTTACTGTTCCCTCCCAGACCAAGAGTGAGACGTGTATTTGTAACGGTCCTAAACGCACACATGGAAACACGTGTCTTGCAGTGAAGATATCAGGGCAGGTCTTACCCATTACATAACTGGCTTCACAAGCTGGAATTTTTGCATTAGTATTGATTTTGGGGTTGGAGATACCCTTTGGCTGACTTAATTGAATTTGTCTTCAACACATTTGGTTGCTGACTGGCAATCTGCTGTCACTGAGAAACCTGGGATGTGACTGTGGGATGGAACTATTCTGCCTAGAGGTCTCAATCTATGGCTGAGAGTGAACAGTGCTCAATCTGCAGTCATCAGCAAATGCAAAACATCCTGATGAGTAAAAACTGAGGGGAAAAAAAAAACCCCACAGTGCTGAGCAAAACAGATCAAAGAGTAAGGTCTTCCCCTTGACCTCCATCCCGTGCTTGAATCTCTCTGGCTGGGTGGGAACATGACTCCCTTTGAAAGGGAAAGATGTCAATGAGGGCTGAAAAGCTTTGCTTTCACAAAAAGGATTCTGTGGCTATTTCCCCCTGACCCAGGTTTTCATCGCACAGACTGCAAAAGCAGAAGTTTGCGAGGGAAAAAGTCCCCTTGTAGCAAGAGGTAGTCTTAGATGGTAAAAGTTTTGGAAGGCATTTTGGGGCCAGCTGTGCTCAGTGGAGATAAACCCACGGACAACAGCCAGTCTCTGTGAGAGAGTAAATTACTTTCCTATTCAGCGTAATGCAATTGGTAATAAGGGATCTAAATCTCTGTTCTTTAGATCTTTTTTTTTTCCCAGCTCAGTGGCTGATGTGCGGGACCTGAACCTTATGCCAAAGCATGACTTTGCTGTTTATTTTCTCTTAAGCTGGGAGCCTGAAGTAGTCAGAAACTCTTAGAACTGCAGTAAATAACTACACTGAAGGAGAACCAGTGTCTTCATAGTGCATTCAGAGCTCTTTGAAGGGGTAATGGGTCTTTCTGCCCAAGCAGATGCTGCAGCCACCCGGGCACAAGGCAGCAGGACGCAGGCGGACGCTGCTGGGAGCTCTGCGGTAGCTGATGTACACACAGCCATGTGAGCACGTACCCAGCCTGGAATGTCTCCAGGAGAAGAAAATTATTCTTGAAATAGAAATTCTTATCTTAGCAATGTGAGAAAGGTGGCAGAGGCACAAAGTGCCTTTTGCTGGAGAACCAGGTAGGATATGCAATTATCTGAGCTGATGGGAGTCCTACATTTTCTAACTTGGTTACATTTTTCTGGTGCCTTCAGCCTGACAGCGATTCCAGTCACTATGTTACATTTTTACAATTTGTTTTGTCAGTGCTCAGATATTTTGTTTTGAAACTTGTTTGCCCCAGCCTTTTGGATTTTTGTGGCTTTACGCTCTGTCTTTATTTGTGTGGCTTCCAGTGATTCTGGGCTTGCTGTAATATTCATCTTTCTTGCCTGTCTAGCTTTTCCTGGTGGGTTCTTTCCAGGAACATCCTCTGCTCCTCAGTATGGTTTCTTTGACATATCTTTGCAGCTGGTCTATAGCCAGATTGGCTTTATTTTTTTTTTTCCCCCAGAGCCATATATTAATGACGTGAAATCTCTTTAAGCACCTCAGAAATAAACCTACCAGTGCACTCTGTGTGCCAAAGAGGTGCTGGAAATCTCAGCACCTTTTGGGCAGCTTTCTAAACTTTGTTCTGGCTCTGTGCAAACATCACGAACACTTTGGGTGGAAAGGCCACTTGCAAAGCAGAAGCATGAACGTTGAAACCTCCTTTCTCTAGGAAGGTGAAAGATAAGGACAGAGCAGTCAGTTGTGCCAGCAAGCTGCAGGGATAGCCGAGGTAACAGCTGAGCTGCTAAAGGCCAGTGAGACAATGGTCAACAGAGCATTAGGACAATTGCAAATGGTACAAAGAAAAGAGGAGGGACAGGATAACTGATGCCCTTGGCCAATTGTACCAGTATGAAGAAGAGAGGTTGCGGTGACTAAATGTTTTATTAGAGAGGTGAGTTTGCTGCAGGAACATGGTGAAACCAGCTGCCAAAGGATTAAGACCAGTTTTAAAGAATGGAAGGTGGAATGGTAGGAGGAGATGAAGTTAGAAGGAAAATGGGATGTAAAATTCAGGAAAGGGATGGTTGAAGTGAAGGCAGACTGTAGGGGGGGACTCGGCAGGAGATGTGGGGATGACAGAGTGCCAGGGAAATCCTGCCAGCACACCCAAGGTCAGCCCAACCTACAGGCCAACTGCCAAGTGGATGGCAGCACGTTGGAGGCAGGGTTATGGCCATGCAGGGTTTGAAGGAGGTACAGGTGTAGAATGGCACGTCTGTGCAGTCCTTGTGTCCAGGACGTAGTGTGCAGAATTAGGAAACTTGCGCTACTAAGGCAAATGAAAGCTTTTCTCTAAAAGCAGCCCTGGAAATGCTGGACTGTGCGCTCATGCTGAGGATGCACTCTGCACTCCTGGGCAGAAAACTTGTGCTTGGGATACCAACTGTGTGCTAGGGTGTGTTGGCTTCCATCTCCTTCTGTGACCTTGTGCAAATCAATGTAATCTAAAATCTAGATGTAGACAGCATCCATGTCTTTGTGCTTGCTTCTAATTCCAAAAATGACCATTTAATGTCTGCTGATTTCAGTGAAGAGAGAGCTTCAATTAGAAAAGGTGGTTTGGAGGAGAAATGTGGGTCTGGATATCTATTGGGGTTTCCAAATGCACTTTGAATAACAAGCTGCATTGACATCAGTGAAGATCCCGGAGGTTTTCAGAGACCTTCTGTGTCTTTAGATCTCCAGTATCATCAAAACTCAGCTCTCTCCGTGCTGTGCATCCTCCTGCTTGTAAAATAAGGTCATTACGCAAAGAGCACGGGGGTTGAATATACCTGCTAGTAGCACTCTGTGGTGGGGTTATTTTAAATAAAATGACCTAGGACTTGGGTGCAGGAGGACAGCAACCCTAATCTGCACCCATCTAGCTATGTAAAGTCAGGCACAAAGCATGTGGATGGGGATGGTTTTAGCTCGTGGATGGGAGATGTTGTCAGTAATGGGCGTTTTCCTTGAGGGAAAACCTGTAGACCTGTTTGTGGTGGGGATGAGGGCTGGGGCAGGCTAAGCTGAGTGTGCATGCACAGTAACGTGGCCATTACCCCAGTGCCCGCACCCTGTGGACACGCGCTCTCTTGCCAGTTGTGGCTTGCATAAGGCAGCTCTTGTAGAGACCAGAAGCCAGAGCATGGATTGGGGGAGCCTGCCTGGAGGATGCCCCATGGGGAAGGCTGGGACCCCACCGCATCCTCGTTACCGCTGACCTTGGCACGAGCGCTGCCTGCTGATGGATCGGCTACGGAGCTGGACAAGACCCTGGGGACCCACTGTATTATCTGTTATTGTCCCATCAGTGCCTCCCCTGACCCCTCCCAGCTCCAAATGCCACAGGCATCAGGGAGGGAATAAATCTATGTCTGATACTGAGAGAGAGAAGGGAGCGAGAGCAGGAAAAAGGAGAAATGAAAAATGTCCTTTTTATGACTCTCACAACAAAGCTGGCCACATGACTCGTAGCAAACATTTCTCTGGGAAAAAGGAGGGAGAGAATGGGGGGAATCAGCAAAAAAAAAGAGAGAGTTGCTTCTCTCTTCTGTAAGATGCCCACAGGGATTTAATAGAGGGGTATGGGTGACCTTTGAAGGTAAATATCCCAGGAAAGGAAAGAGGCCTCAAAGCTTCAGAAAGTTCATTCTGGTGTCTGAAGCTGCCTTGTGAAATGCTCCATGCAGCACACATCCACCGTGAAAGGAAAGCAGAGGCATAAGCGGTCTGCGCTGCTGGAGGGAGCAGCAGGGCCAGGGCGTGATTAATAAGGCACTAATAGCAACTACAGCATTTGTGTTCATTTCTATCTGGGATGATCCAGGAGAGCTCGTACACGTGAGCCTGGGGAGAACTCCTGACCTTGGTGTCTTGAGGAGACAGGAGCCTTTAGCAGCACAGCCCAGGGCCTGAGAAGGGGCTGGAGATTACATTGCCAGGGTTTGAGAAGCCCTCTGCACATCACCCGCTGACAGCTGCAAGACCACAAACGTGTTCCTGTGACAGCTGCTGAGTTTTTGGGCCTTATAAGCTCCTGTGCTGCTGTTCCAGGGGAGGCAGCCCAGCCCTGAGGCTGTGTGCTGGCACCAGCTGCAATTCCAGCTGTGCAGAACTGCTGCCACAGGGCTGTGAGTGCAGACTGGGAGGGTTTGCGTTGGTGTTCTGGGGATTGTCCCAGAGCATCACCATCATCAGGCAGGGTGGCTGCAGCCACTTCCAGTGCGATGGGAGGGCATCTTTGCTCCCCACCCTTCTCAGCTGCGCTCTGTGCTGTTTCTTGGGCTCGAGAATGACATGCAGGCTTTGGTCTTGTTGAAAAACTTCACTGCACCTGAGATGTTTATCAAAGTGGACTTTTCTAAAGGCAAGCAAGTACTCGAAAAGTACTGGAAAAAGACCGTATGCCACCTCTCTCTTCTGTCCCCAGCCAAGCACGTATCTTAGTTGTGAGTGCCTTCCCAATCAACAGCACTAACAACGCAGTCGTACAGGGCTTTGAGTCCAAAAGCAGAAGCGACTCAGATCCGTTGACCAACAAGTCATTTTTAACAGGGCAGGTCTTGCTGAACCTTGTCAGCTGTGACTAGGGACAGGCTTGGGCTGGAGAGTGCTCATCAAAGCTGGTATCTTTGACTTGCCAGTCATGGAAAAGTGTGTTAAATTCCCACTTTTACTGAAATGGCTGTAACAACTCTTTGGTAATCCCAGTAATTTGATTTTGTCTATAATGTGCTTTTAAAGTAAAGGGATAAATACAATCAGTCTGCATAAAAGGTAGCTATTAAGGAGCAGGCAAGTTGAACAACAATAACTTTAAATTAAAAGCCTTTCCCACTACTTCTGCTGTTGTGGGGTCTGCAGATTTTCCTTAAAACTTTTCAAACGTGCCTAGACTTCTTACAGGCAGCCATTTAACCTCCGTTTATGAAGAAATAAAGCAAAATTGATGTTGATTTTGGTCTACATTGGGGGATACTTTTGCAACATAAAAGCCCTTTTGCCTGCAATTTGCAGAGCAGCCCTGTCACATCGGTGAGGGCTGATACTGATAAAGATAAAGCTTTATAGCCGGGGCGTTTGCAGCTAACAGCAAGCTAATGCTACATTTTCATTTTGATGCAATTAATGTTAATGTCTGCTACGAAAATTGTCATTAAATACCATTTTAAAATCCATTCAATTTGCATATGCAAAGCCCATTTACTATCATGTAAAATACACGGTGCCGTTCGTCATGTCTTTTCTCTAGAATTTGTAGCTGTTATTTTTCTGGTAGTGATTATTACCCAGCTCTTAAAATGAAACCTAATGTCTGGTCCAGGCCTGCAGAGAGCAAGAAAACCCTCCATGCTCCAGCAGCAGCAGGGCTGTTTCAGAGCCCCTTTCAGAAGCTTTGAGCACCTGTTTGTGATGGACTCATGTTGGCTCTTTGGGACCACACTGCTCTCCAGCCTCCTTCATGCTCTCATGGAGGACAGGCAGTGGAAGGACCTAAAAGTCAACCTAAGGTGCTGTCCTGGTTTTGGCTGTGTGGTGCTTCGTTGCTGGCTGGGGTTAAACCACGACAGGTGCCAATGTTCTCCACTGCAGAATCCCTCTTGCACAATTCCCCATGAGAAAGCAGCACAACATCTTTTAAGTTAAAAGTTTGGCATTGAACAATTTTTTAAGAGGTTCCAAGCCCTTAGTGCCACAGGTGAAATGGGAATGTGTTGTGGCATGCAGATGAGGTTTAGGGAGTTGATTATCTGACATCACAGGAAATGATGCTGTGGGTCAGTTGCAGCATGTCCAGGTTCAGGACACTTCTGTTTTGGGGTCTGTGCTAGCTGAGAGGTGGGGGAGATCTAGATGTGAGGGTAGGAAGGGATAATCTCCATGTGAGAAGGTGTTCCACCTTACCGTGCTGTGATGCCATAAGTAAAGTCTGGAGGTACTTCAGGAGGACTTCTCTTGAGGTGACTGTATTCTTCATCTTTGCACCGAATGTCCTTGGCCTTGTAGTACAAGGTAAATTCACGGGCTGTGGTATAACCGGCCTTCACAGCACCACGGTTCATGGCGATGAAGTCTCGGGGCATCTTCTCAACTAAACTAGGCCTAGGCTTTACTGTGTTCCAGTGGCCTATTGCTGGAGATGGAAGGAAACGTGAGAGGTAAAGAGGAAAAGATCAGGCATCTCAGGTAACTCCTGAGGTTTGTGCACCATGCACAAGGGCTCGCATGGCTTGCAAGAGTTTTGCCATGGCTTCACTGTGGAGTGAACTTTGTATCCTATCCCACTGCATTTCATACGGGGACATCGCCCATCTGAATGAGATGTCTCCTCACCCTCCACCCTGGCTTGCTCAGCAACTCTGATTTCCCAGGAGGATTTTCACTGGAGCTCTGAGAAAGTTATGAAAGTGGCCACGTGTATCACCCTTTGCAGGTGCCATACCCCTCTCTGCTTGGGCTCCATGTGATCCTGCAAAAGTTTCCAGTATGACAGAGAAACCTTACTAGTCACCAAGCAATTTGGGTGATATTAATGAAAGTTGGGTGAATGCTGGAGTTCTTCACCTCCAGCTTGATGATATGTATTGAAGAGAATTGGGAAGGAGAGGAGAGTCCCTACTAGCATGAGGACTTTACTGCAGGTCTATATTTCAGTAGTGCCATACCTTCAGGGACTCCTCCATCTGTCCTGTGGATGTACAGCCCGTATGAAAAATCAAAGCCTGGCAGGGTATAGCAGTTTCTCTGGGGCTTCCCCACTTCTGCCTGCAGAAGAGTGAAATTAAAGGAGAAGAATGAAGACCTTTCCTGATAATCTAAAGCCCTTGAAAATAAAAATCAGTTACAGAACACAGCCACAAGTACCAGGAATGGTTGTGGCTGGGGTTTGAATCCCACTGCACAAGCAAGTGCCACAGTGTAGAAGGAGAACTCAGTCACGAGGCTTCACAGAGCTGAAACCTGAGGGATGATGAATTTCATGGAATTTTGGACCTGAGTTATAAAGTGACCTAACCTTTCTGGAAATAGGGATCCTGACTCAATATATCTGGGCTTGAAGTCTCCCTGTTTGGCTAATCTCCCCTTTGGCTGGGGTACCCAGGTGTGGTATCTGCTGAGGAGACTACACCTAGTCTTAACTCTCCTTTGAGTTATTTTATTTCCAAGTTGTGCAGCCTGCTAGAAAACTGGCATAAACTTCCCCAAGCACAATCACATTGCCAGTCTTGCCTGGGAATAATCAAGACATGAGGCATGTTGCAAGGGGAGCATAAGGGGAATGAAGAAGGAGGAGAGTAGAGCCTGGGGTTTATAGCACAGAAAAAAAGAATGAGCTCAATAACCTCGTTTCTCTTTAGTTTTAAAATGAACTCTTCCCCAGACCACGTGCGTCCCAGTCTGGTGGTGTCTGTGGGATTAACTGACCTCCCCTCACCCCTTTGTCTCCACCCTCCCATCTCCATGATGAAGTCACTACTGGATGTGTCTTGCCACCTTATTGCCGCTTGAAAGGGGTGCAGCGGAGGAGGGAAGGGGTGAGAGCCTGGCAGCCTTGATCTGTGCTTTCCTGCTAGGGGAAACCGGGGCAGGGTCAGGGAGCAAGTTCCTCGGAGCCCTGACGCAAAGGTGTGGATGCTCTGGGACAGGTCGTTTTCTATAGGGAGGGTGTTGGAGGAGCTGGGGAGTTGTAGTGTTGGCAGGTCTTGTTGGGAGAATGCAAGTGCTGAAATCCTACTCTAGTGTTTCTCAGGTGTGAATCATTGACATTAATATTGCGATCACCATTATTACACTCCAGAGTGAACACTCGCTGGACCAGGAGATGCTGAATCAAATGCAGCCCTTTCTGCAGGGACTGAATGAAAAGAGAGGCTGAAAATGAATCACCTCCAACTTGCTATGATGCAGGTTGAGCCTGTGCAGCGGTCAGTAAGGGACACAGCTTAGCAGAGATGCTTTTTTAGGAACTAAATTTGTTCTGCTCCCAGCCAGCACTGTGCAGACCCTGTCCAGGGTCTGGGAGCAGCCACAGCTCTCCATGCCAGCCTGGTGGCCCATTCCCAGTGCACTGTTAAAGGACGCTCACTAAAGTGTGCTTGGTGCTGTGGAGCAGTTTGAGCTGTTCTGCATCACTCCCAGCTAAGTCAAAGCTCTGGCTGAGCCCATTTTGCCAGGAGAGCCAGGGTTAAACCCTGCCCAACACAGGCACCTTTCCAGAGGGCTCTATGTTGAGGTTGTAATTCCTCAAACTTTTTAGCCTGGAGATGGTTTTTCTGTGAATTTAGTTTGGAGTTTCTTTACGTGCAGCTACACAAAAACTTAAAAGCATGCAGTGGCTGCAGCACCAGGCTCCTCACCAGTGTGTCCAGGGGTGAGACTGTGCCTGCTTGCTGGAGTGACTTGTCCATATTGTGACAAGAGGATCTGCTCCTTTGCAGAGCTCGGCAAACTGGCTGTCGGCTTTGACAGTTTGTGATCATTGGGATGGCTGGGTCTGCCTGCCTGCGCAGTGAGGCTTCCAGTAAATCCAGGGTCTTGCTTCTCAGGTCTGGGAGGGAGATGCTTCATCTTGGTCCCGTTAAATCCAGGTGCTTGTGATGCTCTAAAGCAGACGTGGTGCTCCTATGACTCAGGAGCACAAGTTCACCAGAAAATGAATTTTCTGGGCTTGATAAGGTCCTTTGCGAGACTCAAAAATCCCAGAAACTCTAGATTCTTTCTTGCAAATAGATCTTTTTGAAAGCAATTGACTCAGCTACCCGCTACAAGCTGTGCAGAACATGGTTGTGTTCTCCCAGCTGCCTCCTGTGAACCTGCAGCAAAGGGAGGGACTGTCCCTTGCAGAGGGGTCCAGCACCAAGCACCATGGGGCGTGAGTGGGCTTTTAGTGCTACCGTGACTGAAATGTCCCACAGCAGTGCTAAACCACACGTGCCTGCTGTGTGAGAGTTATGGAGCTCATGCAAAGCCTATAAACCGGTGCCAGGGCTGGTAAAGTAGCTTTCATTGCTGATCTGTTTCTCCTGTATTTACAAGCATTTGTGTGCTAGCTATTTTTAGAGTAGTTGTCACTGACCTAGAAGGGAAAGGTGTAACATTCCTCAGATGCATGAGAAAAGGCTTTTTCCAGAGGCTGTGTTGATACCGGATTAGTCAAGTGAGGCCAGAAATCTATGATGTCAAAGGTGTGGCGGATGGGAGAAAATGGCTGAGAAACTGCAGGAAAGGAGAGAGGTTTGTAACCTGTGGCAAAGCTGCTGCCAGACCTTCGTATGCAGAACTCTGTAGAACAGAAGAAATTGCAGGATTTAAAGAGTCCTTTTTGTAGAGCACCTGAAGTTAACACCATTGGGTGTTTACACCGTTGTGAAATGAGTGCACACAGTTTCTTTTTATGATCAGGTGGCATTTTACAGTCACTTTGCACTGAATAAATAAAGCTGAAGGTGATGGATAATTAATTAGGGGGGAAAAAAATCTGGTCTAGTATGTTGAACAGAAAGAGAACCTGCGCTTGGAGAAAATCAACGGACTTGGAGGACTCTGGTTGCCTGACAACATCTTTTACCCACAAAAGCAAAGAAGGGGAAGGAGGGAGCAGGAATTAATCTTGCTCAGTGTAATCCAAGATTACAGCCCTTTTCATTCATAAATTAGCAAAATGCTATTGCAACCTCATGTTCTGGTTTCATTGGTTTGTCCCAGGGCATGGTAGGTGTGCTGTGTCATAAAGGGGTGGGGAGAGTGAGCCAAAGTTGATGCAGAAGGTCCTTTTCTCTTCTCCAGCTCCAGCATCAATTCCTGTGTTCAGGTTTAGCCTGTCACAAAGCTGCTTGGCTGGAATACAGATCTCTCTGACAGCTGTGCCCATCAGCAGACAACTTCATTAAACCTCATTAAGATGTCATTTCTCTGCCTTATTTCCCACCTCTTGGCTCTAATTAAAACCGTCTCTCTCTGCATCCCAGGCGGTCCTAATTTTCTCTGGGTACCTTCTGCAAGTTTTCCCCCTTTACGACCTCAGTGAGGAAAACCCAGCATCTTAAATACTGTTTATCCAGCCCATTCAGAAAAGCCAGCTCTAGACTTCTTCCTGAAACATTCCCAGCGCATCCTGCAGAGATCATCACCTCTTCCCAGGGCTAAGAGAGGTGCCTGTTGAGGCTTTGTTTGCACTGTCTTTAAGCTAATGCACCTTTTCCCCTTGGACATAATAAGTTTTGTGGTTGAATCAGATGTGTCTGGAGTGGGTTTGGAGGGTGCCATGCTCAGACTGGCTGCAGCACAGGGGTGGGATGTTTGATCAGTGAGGATGCTTTGGTTGGCTGGAGAGTGAGCACTGTTGAGCGTATCGAGCTCCCCGGCCCTTGCCAGGTAGTTTCTGATCTGCGCAGCCCTGGATTTCTGTTTGAGTGTTGGAAAATCCTCATTGTGAAGGAAGAGGGAAGCTTGGAAATGAGTCTGAGGTGGGTGCGTTGCAAAGGTGTAAGAAAGTACAAAACCTTTAAGGATTCTAGGTTTTGTTGTAAGACTTGTTTCACCCCCTGCTATTTATGGCCCATGAACACATATTGGATCAGTTTTCCAAAGATGATTGAGACTGTGAGAGGGGTAGGAGAAGCTGGGAGGTACAGCAAGAGATGGAGGCATGGATTTTTAATCCTTGTATCCGAGGCAGCTCTTTGCTGGGAGGGGATGCTGGGCAAATCCATGAATCCTCTCTGCTTCCGCTCAGCCAGGGCTGCCTCGTCCTCTCCTCGACAGCTCTGCCCTGCAAACCCCGCGCCGGTGCATTTTCAGCCTGCTAGGCCCGGCTTCCTTCCCTGCCTTCTGTTCCCCTTTTCATTACACCCCCTTGTACAGTAAAGCCCTCCCGTCACGCTGCCATTACTATTATTATTGCAGATTTACTGCACTTGCAGAGTGAAGTGATTGCAGTGACAAGGCCCAGCATTTTTCCCTCCTTCCCCCCGCGACAGCTTGAAATCAAGCCCTTCATTTGCATTTACATGATCTTGCTGTGCAGCTTATGAGATCGGGAGATTTATTTGCTACTTAGCTTGATGTTTGATTACACTCTAAGAAGGCAGTGAGCTACAAAGTGCAGGGATACATCAGAACTGAGCTACTGAAAGCCTCTCGGGGACAGTAACTCAACATCAGGTTTAGGTAGATGAGAAAGGGAATGTTCAGTGTTTTGAGAAAGGCAAATTTGATAATTTTTTTTTTTAAAGGTGGAAGGAAAAACTTACTTTCTCTCTCTTATGGATAACGGTTGGGAAAACAAGAATGTTGCCATAAAAACACACCTGAAAATCTGGATTTGTTAGTGCAGAAGAAATCCTAGCAGGGGCTGGTGGCTGCTGGGCTGCCTGCTGCTACCCACTTGTGATTTCCACTCCCAAGAAGGTTATTAATAATAAGTTGGCAGATATCTTTGTAGATTTTCATAAACATTAAAGGTCAAAGCCAAAGGAAGTTCTTCTTGAAGGACCACAAAATGCTCTGATTTATTAGTCTTCAAAGCATGCCACTGAGCATTAATCCTGCTGTAATTGTGGGGAAACTGAGGCAGAGAATGAGTGTGTCCATGCAGGACAGCAAAGGGAATGGAGTCTGGATTGGGGGCAGAAGGAGACTGTTCCCAGTACTCCACTGTGCTTAGAGTGGGAGACCAAATTATTAGTGTCCCACAGCCCTTGGAGCCAGGAAGGGTAAAGCTCAGGGCTATCACAGGGAATTTGACTCTTGCCATTACAAATACTCCAGACAGAGACACTGCTAACCCAGAATATGTCTACATGCACAGTCCACACTGACCTGTGCTCCTGACTGTCCTGAGCTGGGAGCTCTAGGCTTATTAGATACAAACCTTTGAGTGTTGTGTCTAAATTTGAAAGATTTTCCCCTTTAGAAGCAACCTTTTGCGTAACGCCGGCAGCAGAGGACTGTGAGGATGGGTGGGATGCAGGCGTGCTCCTCACTGGGCTAGATACGGCAGCTGGATAAGGCAGAAGGTACTTCCAGCCCAGGGTTCTACCTACCCAAGCCAAGGCACCAGCCTTCCCCTTTCCATCTTCTCCGCTCACAGCGGGGCTGTAACACCGACAACCGAGGGCCACGCACGCGGGTCCTCGACACAGAAACCCCTGTCTCAGGAAAGCCGCCCGCTTTCTGGTACAGTAGCTCCGCGTGCAAACTGTTTGTACTTAGCTTTTAGTCTTGAAAATTGCCATGAGATATGCTATTACAATTAATCATTAAAGACTTAAGAAAGAGTATACCCCATTACATAAAAGACTCTGGTGATGATCTTTATCCAACTTGTAAAATGGGCAGACTTGATGTGACTGAATAATTTGCTCTCATCTGCACACAATCATGAATGCAAGTCATACTTGGAGCCTGAAGTGAACACGGAGAGACCAGCCTATAATTACCAAAACAGAAAAAAACAACAGCGTTTTCTAATGAATGACAAGCCACTAGGTGGAAATCTAATTTGGTCTAATTAAGCAGCCTTTGTGAGGATTTGTCTTTAGATGAAAAGAGGGAGCCAAAGAGATCTAAATGCAAATGAACTCCATCATTTTGGTTTTAAAGGGCCAGACAGATATGAAAGTATTTGCGTACACAACACTTTCATTTGTCTTCACGGATGTATTCACCTCCTAGTTTTCCATGGAAAAATCCTATTTGCCCCAAAATTCTGGGACTCTGGACACTAGTCATTGTTTATTGAGTTAAAATGTGCTGTTAGAGGGACAATTTTAGCAGCAGGGTATCGCAACTGTTAAAATTGCCTTTTTCTGTAACAAAGCTGCTTCTTTCTGCTGTTTGAAAATGGTTTTGGAGAAGAAAAAAAAAAAGGCTGCTCTTTGCTCGGGAGTCAGATTCCAAGGCTGTCGGTGTATGGCACCATATAACTCTCGGGTCTTTGGGGGCACCTGCTGGACCCTGAGCTCCTCCTCAGCTCCTCTGTGTCAGTATGAATTACTTCAGCACTGATAAATCACCAACACCTTGCCCAGTTGTGCTATTTCTGCTGATTCTGCCGACAGTCTCAACGCTGGGAGCAGGCAGCCCAGGTACAGCCCCAAAGGCTGAGACTCACCGAGGTGTTTGACTGTAATTGAGATGGAAATCTCGGAAATGATCTTCTCCTGCTCTATTAAATCTGCTCCTGACTTTAAGATGAATTTGTGTCTGTGTAAGGTTTCTTGCCAGCGTTGAAGGTCAAAGCAGCATATGTGTTTCTGTAGTGGGCGTCACAGCTTGTGGAGCTCACATCAGCCTACACTTGCTGGCAAGCCCTGAAGAAGCAGCGTGGTCTGTAGTCATAAGACAAAGCCGCTGGCAGGAAGGACGGGTTCTTCGGGCTAAATGAAGATGGGTGCAGTTTACAGCTACCGCTAGACTGAGGTCTTACCTGTACCTGATCTTTCTTAAGCTACAGCCACCATCCACCTCTAAGAGGCAGAATGAGCCTGGGAGTGATTTGAGGACATGCAGGAACAATGGCAGAGGGGTTTGGTACAGTGCGGGGTGGCCCTGGAGCAGCTGAGCGGAGAGGGACATCTCTGAGTCCTTGCTCTCCCTATAAGCAACAGCAGGGGGAAAATGGATGTGTGCGTGGACAGGTCAGGGTAGGAAAATCAGTGGAATAATTCACTGGCAGCAGCTCTGGCAGCTTTGGGGGGAAAGTGGGCAGAATAGCCTGTAGCACCTTGGTAAAAAAAGCTGTTTTACTGTCTTTGCATTTGACTCTCCAGAGAGATGTGAGGCCTCCAAAGAGTAGCTGGAAAGGGTGTGGTGGGATTGGCATTTCCCAGGACCTGCAGCCCTGGGGACACCTGCTGTGTAGCAAACACTGAGGTCAGATTCTGCCAGGGAATGTTTTGCTCAGTGTCTGTTTGCTTCGGTGGGAGCATGGAGGTTTAGCTGAGAGCACGATGTGGATTATTTGAGGGTGAGAGAGAACGTTCTCTAAATGTTAGAGATAGGACAATGTGGTGGTTGTTTTTTTTTGTTTTTAACAAGAGTTTCTGTCCCCTTCCAGCAGTTATGACCTTTTCTGTGTTTCATCCTTAGTAATACCTGTTCCATAAACCTCCC
This sequence comes from Eurystomus gularis, assembly GCA_013400335.1. NCBI lineage: Eukaryota > Metazoa > Chordata > Aves > Coraciiformes > Coraciidae > Eurystomus > Eurystomus gularis. Next base: position 43,269 of record VZZY01008090.1, read on the forward strand.
CATCTGCTACTTCAAGAAAAATCCCCTTATGTTCTCAAGGCCAGATGTTGTCCCAGATTGTCCAGCACAACTCAAGTTAGTGAAGCTGCTGTTTACGTGGTGTAACTTGCTGCTGGCTCCTTCAACTCCACACAGGCAGTTTTAACTTCCTCCTCCTGAATTTCTTTGGGCACTATAGAACATATTAGGCTAAATGCTGTCAACACAGCATCCGTATAAGCCACAATGACAGTAAAGGGGTTGAATGAAAGTGTGAATTTGGCCGTGGGTCTTTTTGAGCAAGCTGAATGTAGCCGTGTTCACAGTATAGCAAAAGAGTTCCCCAGTGACACAGAATCGCTCTGATTCTTAGGGCCAAATTCAATCCTTGGCTGCAGATAAGACACTGGCTGTCTCGAGAGCTACCTGTTATTTCACAGCAGGATTTCCCTGAAGTCGATACACTTGTGGTGCCTCCTAGAACAAAATATTCAAATAGATCAGACTAACAGAGAACTTGTTAAATTTGGGCAAACCTCTGGCTCAGCAATCGCTCAGCTTTCACTGAAGGAGAACCTCTAATCTCTGATCACAAATACAAGAACTTGCCAACCTCAGTCACCTCATGTGCAGAATAATCTCCATTTTCATTAGAGGATAGATAAAGTTTTTGCTGTTAAAAAAGGTTGCTGTTTCTTTAATGTAATAAAACCCCAGCAGGACAGAACGTCTTTACTAGACTATCCCCCACTATTCCCACAAGAAATCAAATATAATCCTATTTAAGAAGCTTTAAATAATTTTGAGCTTTCATATTGACTTATTAAAATGCAGCTTAAAAAACGCCTTCCATGCAATCCCTTTACAAGGGTCAGGGATATAAAATTTGAAGAAATATGATTAGTAGATCAGTTGGAAAGATATATGCGGCAGCTTCCAGTTTTATTATTTAAAATGCCCTTTTAGAAGAAAAGGTGACTCTGTAAGATGTGGCACCATCTCCCTGAAGGAATCTAGTCCTGGGGTCTCCAGTCCTATCTCCTGCATTCAGCACCCAAGACATTACCAGGTTTTTCTTAGACCTGAAGAGCAGCTGGGACAAAGAGTTGGTTTCTGTGTCCTCACACTCCAGCAAGATAGAAGCTTATCCGGCTCTAAGCACAGAAGAAAGCAGTAGCACTTGTGGCCGTTTGTCGCTTGGTGCAGAAGACAAAGTGATGTTAACAGAGATGCAAATATGCCACAGAGGGCAGGGCCGTTGTGGAGCAGTGAGCACTGGTACAGTTTGACCCACAGAGCCTTTCTTTTACCACCTGGAAACTTTAAGGGATGAAGAGCTCCTGTAACCTTTCAGATGTTGGTTGGAGTGGGATGAGTCCTTTTTTTCACTTTCTAAACACTACATGTTGGAATAGAAAAGTATAGGATGAAACAGGGATCCTGCTGCACTAACTTGGAAGTCTCTTCAGGGTGACCAGCATCTTATCCAAGCAAAGGCCACAGACTCCACCAGTGTGTCCAGAAGGGTCTCAGCAGAAATCTCCTTCCAACAGATTTCAGTCCAGTTGCCCATGTTCATTCTTATCGACTCGGGAAGAACTGGGATTGTAACCAACGGTATTTTAGGGCACATTGCTAGAAAAATTAACTGGAAAGTGCTAAGCAGAGAAAATTGAGTCAGTTACAGGTTGTCCTGAGCTTCCACTCTGCAGTTCTCCTGGGATTAGCAGGGTTGTATGGATGTAAATGATGAGACAATTTGACCCCCGCTCTTGAAGTATATTAAATACAATGAAGACCCAAATTGTGCTGTCAGTTAGACAGAACTCCCATTAAGCACAGAGGGTCTTGTGCTAATGCAAGAAGCTGCCTGAATCATTTTCTCTGTCCTACAGCAAAATGTATTCAACATGCTGGAATTTAACTGCAAAACCTAGCGAGCAAAATCACACCCTGCCCATTACACTTACAGCCAGCTACTGTGAAATCCTAATGTGTCAGACTTTCTCTGGGAAATGAGGTAACTAATAACTTTACTCCTGCCTAAGGCTGGACTTTGGTCAAGGCTGTCAAGGCTTCTATGATTTTTAATGTGTTTTTGAAAAAAATATCCATGATTTTGACATCTTGGGACTTCTGTGTGTGAGCAAGCAGGGAGCAGTAATAGCTGAACTTCCCCGAGAGCCACCATGCATGCACCTTGGGCTCTCTCCAAGACAAGCACCAAAGGGTCCTGAGCCCCCCACTAGTGCTTCTGTGTCTTCAGCTCCCAAAGAGGTTGGTGGCAATCAAGTGTGATTGACTGCTGGCAGGATCTTGCCCAGAAGATTTTCCTGTGGCAGAAAAAGAGCGGTGACACCAAAGGCAAGAACAGGCAGCCCTGGAGAGAGCCTTAGTCACCCCGGGAATTGTCATGAGGTTTTTCCTGCCCTGCCTTCCTGATTTTCTACATTTATGAAAATAATTGTGAAATTGGGCTGAAATAGCACTGGGGAGTTGCTGCCAATGCTTAAAAACTATCATTGCCTATGGGTTGATCTAATTAATGGTGTTAAAACCATGGCAAAAGTTACCTGGCTTACAAATTAAAGTTCATTATCTTTGAAAGATACACGTACGTATTTCTAAAATTCCCCATAATCCTACACCTGACTCCCTCGTCGCTTTCCACACCAAGTTTTCCCAATACAATTTCAGCTTTGCTTTGTTCTATTGTTTTTCTCTCCAGTCCTATATTTTTTGAAAGGGTAGAACAGAAGGGGTCAGATACTGCTCAGGTGACGTACATGAGTAGCCCAATTGCTTTCAAAGGGGTTACCTTGTCAGGCAACCAAGAGCTGGCTCAAAAAAGTCACTTCGTAATTGCATCATATTTGCTAAATCAGATGTTTTACCTGTTTAAGAATTCTCTGTTTCCTTCGTGCTCAGCCATTACAAAAGGCTCCTGCTCTGCTGGAGTCCTGACCCATATTTTCCCTGCTGCAGTCCAAATTTGGTTGCTAAAAGGTAAAGGGAAAAAAAAAAATCTCTGCCTCATCACATCTCTCCCAACCCCTGTTCAGCTGCTGTGGTATTTTCCTTCATTATGCTGCTGCCTCAGACTGTAAACCTCTCTAATTTCCTACATCGCAGCTATTTATTTAAATGCTAACTCGCATTATGAAGTGATAATCCACAAGCGCAGGAGATAATTTATGAAGCATTTAAATTAAGAGGAGCAGCTAATTGGGAGCATGTGTCTTATAAGCCTTGCTAACACCAGAAAACTACAAATTAGGGAGAAAATGGAAGATATTTTTATCTTGCTCTTTTCTTTTGTAATGCACTGAGGAAAAATATTACCATACATCACACAAACGCTGCTGTTCACAGAAGTCTTCTGTTGTTCGCTTCGTAGTTAGTCTAACACACAATGCTCTCGTTATTACAAATTCCTCATTATAACACACAAAATAATCTTTGCTCTCGGAGAAGGTGGAATGAGGTGGGGTTTTCTGTCTCCAAGTAAAGCGGAATAAATTTTCCAGGAAAGGTCCCCTTCTCAGCTACACACATTAATTTAAAAGAGCAAAGACTCCCTTGTTATATAGGGATGTTAAAGTGCATTTAATTTAGGACTGCTTCGTGCTCAAAGAGTTTTATAGGTTTTTGTTGAGATGAGAATGAGCATAAATGGCTGTGAATCAGGGAAAAGCAAATGCGCTGCGGCTACAGCGCGGGAGGGAATGCATTTAGGATGCTCTGTTTGGATTTCAGCACCAAAGTCACAAACTCTGATTTCACTATAGCTTTATGTGGTTTATTCTTAAAGACTAATATTGACCTGAATCAGAATAGCGATGTGCCTCACGGCGTGCAGTTCCCGGGATACAGCTGTGTGACAGAGGTGGCTCACTAAATGCTGCTGGGTTGGGCTGATGGGGGAAGAGGATTCTGACACTCACGAAGACAACAGCACTGGGCAAGATGGTAACCATCCCCAGCTTGAAGTTCACAATCATGCACCAGATTCTGCAGGTTTGCTCTTGGAGGCCGTTGCCTCCACGGGAAGGTGCAGTCCTGGGTGTCCTCAGGAGGCAGCTGCTTTTGCATGTAGCGTAACACCCCTTTGGCTGCTTTTTCGGATGTTGGTGCTTTGATCAGAGGAAATAGTTGGGATGCTCTCCCGTAGGAGCAAGAGGGTTTCTCTGTGCTCCCCAAAGATCATCCCAGGCACCCAGAGGATTACATTAACATGGTTTGGAGGGAACTCATGGGATATGGAGAGGGAAGCTGACAGTAAGGACTATCTTAATATACATCCCTCTCCCAGCCTTCAGCAACCACTTCAGAATAGTTTTCAGTACAGTTGTGTGAGATCTTTAGTTAGGATCCTCCTTTACTAGGCAACCAATTCTTGTGGGTCCCTTGTGTGGTTACTTGAGACAGATTTGCTGTTAGAGTAAAATATTGTGCGCACGCCCTGCCTTGCAGGGTGCTTGGGAACCACAGTGAGGTCCTCACTCGAAGCACGTGCGTGAATTCAACTCCTACACATGACTGCATATGTGTGTGCTGCGTGTCTAGAAAATACCTCACGTTAATCTTTGCATCCCTGTTTTTGCTTTTACAAATCTCCCTTTACATATACCCTGTCAAAAGCAGTCAGCAAACAGGCTCTGGCATTATTGGAGTTGCTCCTCGGTTTGAAGGAAACCATAAATCTGAAACTTCAATCATATCTTTATGATCATTCAGCAAACAGAGATGGAGGATTTATTCAATGTGGGATAGCAAAGGGGAAACTGCAGGGGGTTATTGCAGGAGATATTGGTTTAGCTAAGGCAGAACTGCTCCCTCGGGCCTCTCTACGGCCGAGCCAATGAACAATGGCACCAATGACAATAACAAGGCAATTATGGGGAAGAGGGTGAGGAGGGGGTAATGCTTTGTTAAAGATAGAGCTAAGATTCCGGTATGGTGTCTCTTTTGTGTGCTTTGGAAACTAAAGGATGGTGTGCCTGCCTGGGGTGGTCTTATTAGGAGCTGGTGATCCTAAAAACACAGCAAGTGCTTCAAAGAGCCTGTAGGTTGCGTGTGACTGTGCTGCTCTTAGGACATTATGAAGACTTCCTCCTAATTAAATAGGGCTGGCAATAGGTTTCCCATACCCATGATGCACTCCAGGGCAGGATTTAAGTACCTAAACCTCTGCTGACAGAGGTTTGTCTCTCTGACTGTATGATGATGTTGGGTTTTCTGCATTTAGGACTAACCCTTGCTCCCAGGAGGGGACTTAGGGGACTTCCCCTTTCTGGAGGGACACTCAGACCTTCACCCCAGGCTGGCCACAGTGTCATGCCACCAACACTTCAGCAGCCCTTCCACCAACTTGACCTGGAAAGGCTGTTTTGGGATTGCTGAGTGACCTGGTGCCCAATCTTGCATTGATTCATAGTTTAGATTATTTTCTTAATAGCTGTAGCCAACTTTCAAAAGCCTGACTAGACAAAGAAGCCAAATCCTTAGGTTACAAGTACAGAAAAGATTTTTGAACACCATAAGTGGGTGTGTCTTCCTCTGCTCTTATGGGGGTCAAACTGGGGCAGCACTGGTGGGGGCTGCTCCCGTGGTACACCCCAGCTTCGCCCTGCAGCTGCCCTGGGGTCAGTGTTGACCATGGGCCTCCAGCAGCCACATTTCCTGAGTGCAAAATGGGAACACACACCAGATTTGGCACAAAGGGGTGGAAATGTTCATGGGCGAGCTGGATTCTGCCACTGCTGCCAATAGATGAGACTTGCATGAAATTTGCATCTTTTCAGGGTGCGTTAGAGGCAAATGTCTCTTTTAAAAAAGATGCAATTGTGCAAAAGCAAGAACTAAGTGATCCATCCCCACCTGTCCTGCCTCCCCTCCCCTTCTTCTAGCAATTTTTCCTCCACCTTTCCCTTGCCAGCCCCCGAGCAGTTCGTTTTTGCCTGCAGAAGGAAGCTTGAAATATTGCAAAGGGGGTACAGGCAGCGCTCCCTGCGGCCTTGCCCCTGATGGCACGAATGCAGACATAAAATAACCCAGCGCCATCAGTAACCTGTCGCCAAAGCCCCACTACGAGGTGAGAGTTTTCCTCCCTGCCGTGGCTGTTAGCTGCAATGTATTTCTCCCTGCACTAAGCACCGTCTTTCCCAAGGCTGCATTACAATGATTTATAAACCCCATTTCTGGGGAAAACTAATAGATCAAAGCGAGGAGAAGGAAAAGGAGACATGAGCAGCTGGAAGAAGATATTGAAGCATGAAACAAAAACAGAAATGAAAAAGTAGTTTGTGGCACTGGTGAGTTGTTCTGTGCTGCACTTCTATTATTGAAAAATAATAGGGGGAATCTGTATTTTAATCCATTTTTTAAAAAGACTTTCAAGTAATCTGAAAAGCTCTTCCTACAGCCAGCTTGCTTTTGTGTGTTTGCGCATCTCTTACAGAACCAAACACTTATTTTGCTGTTTAGCTCTTTCCTGTCTATACTTATGTCATTTTTAGACTTTCCATGTTTTAAGCAGCATCTAGATTTTCTAACAGGGTAACAAAGCATCGCATGAAGGATTGATGCTCAGCTGGACCTGAGCCTAGGGTGCACTTGTTCTGAGTTAAGACTAGGTCAGGTTTTACAAAGAGACATCATGGGCTGAGATCAAGGTGGCCACTGAGGTGCTCTGCCTTTGTTTCTGCCTCCTCTCCTACACAGTGGGGAAGAATGGACAAGTTTCGTTGTGTAATTCTCAGCGTCAGGCAAGTTACATCCCTACAGAACTGAGCCAGGAGTACGGACCAACGCTCATCTCTTAGTTTTACAATGATTAATGCATTAGTGTTTGTAAGAGCTTTGGCGATAAGCAGCTAATTGGGCTTTTGCGTGTGTTCTGCTTGTCTGGTTCAGCCACCAGACATCCCTGACTTCAAACGCAGGCAGTGGTGAAGAATTGTTATGAAAAGAGCCATAATCCTTGTGCCGCACTTCATACATTCAGAGGGCTGCACAAACCTATCTACAATCTCCCCATGTAGCACACACGTAAGTGCAAACGTTCTACACAGCAGATGAAATGCACCGAGTAGGACAAACAGCAGATTTGACAGAAAACAGACACGTGTGGCAAGAGTGCAGGGACTTTTCTAAGAAATTGTATAGAGCCATGAGATGGAAGCTGATAAATTATCCCCAGGCACGTTCCAAGCTTGTCTGAGGTTTGCATGTTTCCACTCAAAGTATTTTCTCTCTGTTCTTATTGTTTGTCTTTAAATTTTCACCCTCCCTGGCAATTTTCTGTTGCCAACTGATGCTGCAGCATCGTGTTAACATTAGGCTGGCTGGTTTACCTTGGTTCCTAATTTCTGTTGTGTCCTTCGGTGTTGGTAAAAGTGTTCCTGGGGGAATGCAGGTGTAGGGATATGTTCGTGGACATGTATAATTGATACTTCTCGCAGATAATGCAGGAAGCAAGCATGTGTTGAACATCCTGGTGTGCCTGCTCTGCACAAGGAAAGCCTGTGCTTGTTCACACAGAGGAGCAGCGTGGGCAATGAAGCAGTGTATGTTCCTGTTGGTGACTTGTAAAAGCATGGCCTGGAAAAGACACATCTAGGATGGCATTCAGGAGGGAACATCCATGATGTGCTCTGCTTTTAGCTACATTTCATGACTACCAGTAAGAGAGCTAAACACAGCCATCTGTGCAACCAACACATGTCCATTCAATTAGTCTGAGATGACCAAGATCCTTATAATCCTTATGGGTCTATTCCACCTTGAGATACTCTATGATATCCCAAGCCTGACTTTTGGCTCAGGGTCTTGATTGGTAAGAGCTGAATGAGTTAAAATGAAAATACCTCTCATTGTTCACCCATACCCTGTGCCACACAGTCTAACACCCTGCTCAGAACACTTCAAACCGGAGAGGTCATCTTGCTAAGATGTTCTTCCTCTTCCTCCTTTTGGCTACAGAGAGCCAAGCAAACACCACTCCACAGAGCCATGTGGCTGGTACCCGGCACGGCGGCACACCAGGCAGCCTGCATGGACCCTGCTCACGGCTGACCTGAGCCTAGCACAGCTGCCTCTTCTGTAGACCTTGTACTGGTAGCTGCCGACGGTATCTCCTATTACAGCAGGCACAAAAAACTGTCTGTGCTCTAATAGCTATTGTAACCCTCCTAAAACTATGACAACATCTTTCTTCTGACTCCCTATGGCCCATCCAGTCTGTACTCTTCTTCTGTTCCCTGTCTGCAAAGAGAGCTCACAGGATGAAAGACAGCTGGGAAGGCAGGGAGAGCTGAATGTGGACTAAGAGCTGCCAGAAGAATATGAGAGGAGAATTTTGCCCTATAAGCTTTAATAAGGTGGTGGGTTAAGAGAAATGCAGCTAGGAAGAAAAATGGGGAATGTTCTCTCTCCAAATGGGCACTGGTTCAGTTTGTAAAAGCACCAGGGATTCCCCATGTGGCTTAATTTATTATTTTCCCACTCGTTAAATGCCAAAACAATAAAGCAAAATCTATTGTTAGCTTTAAAATGCAGGTGATTTGCATATGGCTGTGATAGTCCTACTTGCTGCCTTCATTTAAACTCAGTAAGCCGAGGTACCTTTAAAAATTATGACTTGCTTTACATTTAATATACTGAACTATGTTAACATAATATTAAGGGGCTGACTTCACAGCTTAATTGCTGATCACGTAGAAAGCTGCTTTAGCAGAAGCATTAGTCTGGAAGTGCTGTACGGCCTGAGACGAGAGCAGCTGGAACAGCAGCCTGCACAAAGGGGCTGGAAGCTGCTCCTTCCCTGCCGTGATGCTCCCCCCGAAGAGCACCCTGGAAATCCACAGTCATTTTTACTCCACTCTGGGTTTACTCCCTTGTGCTAGAAGGTATTTTAGTGCTCTATTGCAGAGCAGTGTCTGTGTGACGCAAGCAGGACATAACTGTAGCTGTACAAAGTGGTATTGGAAAAGCAGGTGGGTTTTTTCCCCCGCTCGGTAGGATTTTGCGGAGGAGAAGGAATGCACCATTTCCTGGCAGAGCTGAACGTGTACCGTACATCCCAGCCCTGGGTCTCTGAGGCTGCTGTAGAGAGATTGTGCAATTCTAGTGATGTTATCTTCTCATTTTCTTCCTTCCTTCCTTGACCCTTGCTCGTGTCAGGCTGAATGCCAAGAGGGCAGATATCAGGAATGGGAACCAGGTCCACAAAGACTTTTAATATGTCCTTCAATGCAGAGATCCCATGACACATGGTTGGTGTGGTTGGCTAAAGTGCTTGGGAAGGGTGAATTGCCACAGTTTCTTCACACCCATATTTTCAGCTCGTTGAACCACTGGGCCAGCCCCCAGTGGAAGGGCATCACCTTTAAGGAGGGAGCTTCTGCAAACGGCTAACTTGCCCTTGATCCTCAAACCTCCAGCAGCAAAGTGGCACGTGGTGCTACTCTTCCTGTCCACTGTGTCAAAAATATAATTAAAGTCCAAATGCGGCCCCAAGATGTTTCCAAAATAAGAGGCATTTGTAGGCTTTACAGGAGCTGAAGAAGTATCCAAGCATTACCAGCTATTCACACCCAACACAGCTCCAATTTAGGAGTTCTGGACTCCTTAAAAAATTTGTTTTTTTCTCAGTTAAAAAATCATATAGATTGACAGAGATGTACACCAAGGTCTAGCCTGCTAAGATTTAAAAGAGCAAAGTTAGAGGCCCCTGAAAATTGGGGTTTATAATAGAAGCATTGGCAAAGCCTTAACTACAGAGAAGCTACCAGGCGTTGCAACAATAATTGGGAAGGGAGGGAAAAAAAAATCGCACTGTTTTTCAGTGCTTAGCTAAGAAATACAACAAGAGAGTTTATTGCTTGCAAAACACAGCTGCACTGCCTCAAATTGGATGGAAAAACGAACCCTGATAATTTATTACACCCCTAAAGTCACAAGAATGTACCCATAAATTACTTTTTTGGAGGGGGAGGGAAGTGGTACCACTGTAGTCCATTCTGCACAACCTACTTATTAGTATCATAATTTATTATTATTATGCCCTGCTGCAAATAGAGAGGCAGATAAAACTCAAATCTATTAAAACAACCGCTCCACTTTCTCTGAGCCACTGAGGGACACCATTCCAAAGGAAATGAGATAAATTACTAAGACGAATGTATGAGTCTTGCATTACGGCTCGTGGCTTCTATATATGCAAGAGCAGGAGGAAAATTCAAGTAAAAAAAGAGTCGTGTTAAGTTTTACCCTTCAGGATTCAACACAGAGGGATTGGAATAATATCAAATGGTTCTATTGCAAATGTACTCGGATTAGCATGTATTTAAATATATGCTTTATCCAGGTATTGTAAGGAAGAAGACACTATACTGATAAGTCGGAAGATTATATTGATAGAATATATCTCTCCATATACATCTGAGTGGTGCTGATTTATTGCAAAGCCGATTGGATCTTAAGATTGGTGAAAGACGTTGCTTTGCAGTCCCAGAAGGGCAAAGTGGCAGAGCCAAAGGTGCAGTTACAAAGTTCACCACACACCTCTGCTCATGGGTTTCAGATACGCGAACAGGAATTTTGTAGCATTTATCCTTCTCCTCATTTCCTTCTGGAGTAGTCAGCTGGACCAGCAGTTTTTAATGTTGTCCTTCCCTTCCCTGCCACATGGATGGATTAGCAGAAATGATAATTGTGGTGGGAGGTTAATGCTCATTGCCCTCTTCAGGACATGGGTTATTGCAAAGCCAGAGTGAGTCTGGCGCTCTTGGCCGTAGTCACTGGGGTGTCATGGAGCCCAGATGCTGGCAGCTTCTGGTCCAGAGTGGGTTTGGGCACAATAACCACCAGGTCTAAGGATAAACCTAGCAGCAATCTTCTTTCTACACAGTCAATCTGTGGTTTTCAGTTTTATTTTAAAAAAAAAGAAAAGAAATTTAAAAAAAAGAAAAATGGTGCATACGTGCTCAAAGTTCATACAGGACTTTTCTAAGTAATGTAAGAGTTGTGCGGGTTTAGCTGGCTTCACTTTTATGAATGCTGAGGATTCTCAAAGCAGTGTACATGAGACACAAAGCCGGTAAAACCTCAACGGTCCACAATGTAAACAAACTTAATAAGAAGAAAAGAGTCAGCAATCATTTCATCTTCCCTACAAAGCCTGCTGCTCTGATCGGGAAAACAACATCCAGGCCACGCAGTAAGACACCGCGACTTTGCGCTCTTGCTACAGAGGGTGCGGGAACAGGAGGGATTGAGGAAGGAAGGAAAGAAATGAGGCCACCTACTCGCTGTGATACTGCAGATTTTTGTATTTATGGACTGCTGGTGGCCTGCAGCAATCTGTACATCAGATTATTACTTCTGCACTCTTGCATATTTGTAGCAACTGTGTGTGTGCCCATCCATGTCTCTCTCGAAAGATTCTCTGCACCTTTTAATATTCCATGCATTGGATTTTTTTTTTGTAGGGGGGATTACTTTTCATAGTGATGGTTGTGGTACTTGGAGTGAAAAATGGAAAGTAAATAAAATTGTTTACTTTCTGAGCTGAAGGATATATGAAATACGTTCATAAAGCTATATTTAACATTGCTGCAGGTCTGGGCTTGGACATTTGCTCCTCCAACTTAACTCTTAGATTGTTTACAAAACAACATGAGGGAAGAGAAGGCAGGAACTTGTCCCACCTTCATTTGAATGTCAGTTGCCAAATCCAGCAATTTTACCTTTTCCTTTCTGGGTCTTTGTTCAGATAATAAATGTTAAAGTACCCGAGGAAAGCCAAATTTCCACTCTCCAAATGACAAGCTGTGCTTTGTAAGGGTATTTCCTTCAGATGTGGCATTTGCCTCTCTGGCAAAGTGCTGGGCCACTACATGGGCTCTTTAGGCAAGTTTTCCTCCTGCTTCTGCCTTTCCTCCTGGGAAATGGTCCATCTGCATGGCCTGGCAGTTCCTAGTATTTAGTTTGGTAGCTGGTTACCTTTCTCCTGAGGTTCTGGTACTGCCCGTTTAGAAGCAGGAAGTCAGAGGGGCCAGGAGAGGACACCTCCTTCCAGACACAAACACATGCCTAATATGCGGTGCTTAGGTGCTTTCTACGGTATATTTACGTTCAGCTTTTTCAACCATTCTATGGTTCTATGATCACAGAGAAGCCCCAGGGCTGGCTGTGCCTCAGTTACGTTTTTAAAGCAGCAGTAAACAGCATGTTTTTCTCTGAGCAACAGCTGCCTTTCTAATGGCAAACCATGAAAGATTGCTGCAGAACCAAGGCTCTGAGATTCACTAGATATTAACGATCTTCAAGTATCGCCTGAGAGCCATGGGGTGATGCCATCTCTAATGAAATAATAATATACAGCATCATTATCAAATGAAAAATAAGAACAGTAGTATTTCCAGGAGGTTTTGCATCAATTAGATGGACAATAGAAGCGTAGACACGTGTGGCTGAGAGACATTGGATGGGTGATGTTCACCTGCCTTTTCCATGTGTTGCAGGAACCCCTCTATATAAATGAATTGTAACTGGGTTTTTCCAAGATGACTGGATTTGGAAGATCCAGTGGCAGAGCAAGATGGATACTTCACATTATACAAAATAGTTTGTTGCTGCTGGTCACGGCAATTATATTCTCACTTCCTAACTTATTGTTTTCTGCACTACAAGTGACGTTGGTCAGCTCTTGTTCAAGCTTGGCTAGGATTTTTGAGAGCTAAGAGCAGTGCTGCATGTCCTGAGAGGCAGGGCTAGACATCCTGGCATCCCCAAATCAGGGATATCTGTGACCCCAATCTGTACATGGAGAGGGCACATGCCAAAGAGGTCAGCTGGGAATGGGGAAAGCTTGATCTCCGTGAGCCATTTTGTGTTGCTCTAGGCTATGTGTTATTGTTGAAGCCAAGTTTCCAGGCCAGTATTTTCTCTTCAAAGGAAAAGAGGATGATAGGAGCCTAAGCAGAGCAAGGATAGTGAAATTTTAAAGTATTATGACACACATACATTTAATATTACATCACATGTAAGGGAACAAGCACATACAAGTGCAATATTACAAGATGAATATAGGTCCTACGACATTAAATTTAGTGCCTTGTGATTGATGATCCTTTGTTTGCAGGTTTTCTTTTATGTATATATTATTTCTGTAGGATAAGCATCTTACCAGCTGAAAGAAACATACAACTTTTTTATTTTCTAGCATGTAATTTCTGTTTGATTCACAGCTAATAAATAGGTCATCTTGTACTTTCCAAATGCCAACATGCAGTAATTCAGGGAAATAGAGACTCTACATTAAGAAGCTGTCAACCTCAGTGCAATTTTCCTGCACCCTACGCTCTGGAAAGATACCTTGTCACTCATGGCTCAGCTCTGTTTTCCTGAAATATCTCTTCCTCTGCATAAATAATGAATATAGTCGCATGAAAATATCTGGCGCAATGTCTGTTCTTCCTCCCACTCTAAGGAGCTGCGCTACATACTCTGTATTTATTGGTTGATCTTCCCAACAAATCTTTCTGAGATCACAGGTGTGGTAAGAGCGTGGCCCCCTCCCAGCCGCAGGCAGGTGTTCTCTGCTGTGCTAACCCCATCCTGCCCGCCTGCCTGCAGCCAGGGAAATGCTGCCTTTAAAAAAGCCTTTGCTATTTAGTATTTCTCAAAATGTGAAGGCCACACGATAACGGCATAATTTAAAGCACTTACGCGCTTTCAGGTTTTTTCCATTTCTAGTGTATTATGCAGGTCTTGGACCGAAAAGGTTTTGGGCTGAAGCAGATCCCAATTAGGACTTGTGAAAATTAATTCTATTCTTTAAAAAAAGCTAGATATAAAACCCCTCAGATTACTAAGCCTGTTAGCTATTTCGTATGATCTGAAATGCAAATTTACTGTGATTTTTACGGCTTTCTCCCAGTAGCCTGCCAGAGGTGACACAAGGCTCTGCACCTCGGATTTCAGCAATGAACTGGTGGAGTGGGGCTGCTGTGGCCCTGCTGCCAGTGACAAGGGATGGGTGGCATGGCTCTGTTTACTCAGAGGCTTAAGGCTACAAGGAGTCCTGTAATTTTCTAGCCTGATTTGAAAAATCAGGAAGCATTCAAGGGATCTCACCTTCAGAGGCAATTTTCAGATGCAATGCAGGGAAACTTCCGCAGTGCTGATTTCAAAATCTCCGAGTGTTTATAACCCACCATCACAGTACATAGAGACAATTGCAAGCCAGGGATTTAATCCCGCAGGTGTTACTCACGTGAATGGTTTCCCCCGACCCTAAGTCGGTGGGAGGCAGGGGCAACGCTCTTTCAATGAAAAAATGGACCAGCTCAAACCGTGAAAAACTTGGCTGTGCCTTTTGTGGTTTTGAATCCATAGAAAGTTGAAACTTGCAAGATGTCGAGCCCATAAAAATGGGAAAAGTGGGGTGTGCTAACCCCCTGCGAACCAGGTTTTACAAGGGATAAAGCTGCTGAATCCTCAGAGTGAGGTCCAGAAGTAATTTAAATCTCTTCTCCTCTCTCTTTGCTCCCAATTTCCCCATCCCAGTTGTCGTTAGATGCATCAGCTGAGAAGGAAAGTTAGAGAGTGACACTAATAAGGAGGGCTCAGACGCACTAAGAGTATTAAAAGGTTAGGTCACGGTGTGTTCTATTAAATAGAATATTAATTGAATTCTTGACATCTGAGGTGAACTGTGACATGCTCATGGGATAAATATTGCATTTAACAGAGCATCATGACCCAAAGCTCTAAATAGTACTGAGCAGTGCCAATCCTTCACAATAGATCTTAGCCCGGGTCCTCGGGGTACGAATGCTCCCTTGGAGTTTTGGAAGCTTGAGCTTAAAAACAGGTTTCACAGTTCTCAGTGAAGTCCAGAATTGCTTCTTGCAATGCTCTGTCTCTGACTTTTGTTTAGAGACTCATAATGTATAGCTAGAAATGCACATTTCAGATGCCAAGCTTTACAACCTATTCGGCACGGTACAAGAAAGGTTGAAAGAAAATTTCTCCATCTCCACCCCCACATCATAAAGAAGATTAAAACATTAAAAAGACCAATTAAAAACAGGGAATCTCATGGCAACATTTTCATTAACCCTCCCCGGTTCTTCTTTCTGTCTCATTAGTCATCACAGGGAGAGGAAGGATCATTTTAATTAGCAGCATTGTAAAGCTTTATTTAAGGCAACTGCCCCTCCTGCTGCTCTCTGGATTACCCTGCTGGCTTATAAATACAATACCAAATCATTAACAGCCAAAAACAACATCACTGAAGGGTTTGGAAGAAAGAAGATCCACTATGGTCAATGTTTAGGGCTCTTTAACAATGTCCTTTCTCCTTATTCAGGCATAATTCAAGCGTAATATTGGGCTTTATAAAACAACTCAATATCCTCTTACAGAAAAGCCCTTTCTAGTTGAGGATACCATGTGTTCAGCTTTCTTCCCCTTTGTTTTCATGGCAGTGGAAGCACAGAACCACATCTGATAGGATAGACACGGTAGATAGGATCACAGGTTTTCCAGCGTTCCAATTTAGAATTACTTGTTAAATTCCCAAATTAAGGGGACCGCTGCACGCTAACAGCCTTGCGGGAGGGAGGTGAGCAAGAAGACCCCAACCGGGAGAGGTTGGTGGAGCATTTTAGAAAGAGGTTCTTGTGAGTTTAGGATGAAAACAAAGCGAGCGTCCACATGTCATGGAAAGGAAGTTGCTTTTTTCAATCATCACTTGCTGAAATTGGCATTTTTGCAGAAATGAGCCCATTGGGTTGGTTCTTTTAAGAAACCCCCAGCCAGTGTTTCCAGTCAGCAGTTTCTCTACCTGGGAGCGCAGTCCAGAGTGCACGTCCGTGCAGTAGAGCAAATTTGCTCTCCCTCACACCCAGGCGATGTGTAAGTGACCCTCACTGCAGTGTGCAGGCTTACTATGAAACTAGTTTGAGTCACTATATTATTCAATCAGGAATTAGATGCAAACCAAGATCTCTCACCCTCCTGAGTCAGAGACACATTAACAGAAATGAACAGGACAGCGTGAACCCAGATCCTAAATACCCCAGCACTTGGAAAGACCAGAGCACTGCCTTCCAGCCCCTGGCTTTTGTATTCTTGCAAACAAACAGAACATTTTCCTCCTGGACCATACTGCAGCACCTCCCTCTTTTACATCCAGCTGAATACTGGAATGGGGTGCCCAGGGAGGTGGTTGAGTCACCATCCCTGGACGTGTTTAAGGGTTGTTTAGATGTGGTGTTGAGGGATATGGTTTAGGGGAGAACTTGTAGAGTAGGGTTGATGGTTGGACTCGCTGATCCCAAGGGTCTGTTCCAACCTGAATGATTCTACAATTCTATGAATAGTGATTAAAACATTCTTAAGATGTATGCTGCACAAAACATCCTCCTTACCAAGAAACCCCAACTCAAACTATTCGGATTCACCAGTTAGATCTGTGGCCTCCTTTCCCTGACCTGAATATGTAGCTATGGACTCTTCAGTACCCCTGTGCGCTGCAATCTCTAACTGTTTGTCACTGTCCAGCCCAGGCAACCCAGTCTTTTCCTTGCAGCAGCCTATTAGCTACATACAGGAGTCGGAGCACTGTGAGTACTCTGCTGTGGAATTTTCACGTGGGGACCACAGCCAGGAGTTGGTTTTTCAAAGTTATGACATCACACAGCTGAAGTCAGCTGAAAGTTTGAGATACCTTCTCTGCTGCTGGGTGCCAAGTTGCATTAAGGCATATTAGTTATCTAATTCTTCCACTTTATTGCTTGATATCACAACAAGATAATCAGACAAAAACTCTTATTATTGAAGTCTGAACCCAAGGTGCAGTTCATCTCCCCCTGGAAGCAAGCTTGCCCTGACTGCAGTGGGAGCACTAAGCAGAACGTGGGGATAATATCAGCTCCTTCAAAAAATGTTTATATTCCTCATGAAAGGCTTAAAAATGACTAGGTATACCTGACTTTAGCTACACAAGCTACTATTTAAGTACTAACAAAAAGGAAGACAGTAATGATGTATCACTGAATGATTAATGTATTGCTACATAGAGTTCATTTCATATTAAGTCAAGATTTGTACATGTGCAGGTTTGCAGGGAGAGGTGATATGTTTTGTGGAAGTAACTGCTACGTGTCAGATGGTTGTGAATGTAAGTGAATTAGAAATAAGTCAAATATTTCAACTTTAAAAAAAAAGGAGGGGTGGGGGGGAAGGGAAAAACCACCAAAGTTTCAGTTTGGGACTGACCAGCCCCTCTGCCCCCTCTCAGCTCGTCTCTGCTCAGCCAGCCTGAGCAGGTCACAGACCTGAGCTACTGTCACTAAATGCTCATCACCAAAACTGGGAGAGGCTCAGGGGGGCCAGTGCACTGCCAGGGTCTGAGTAGATCTCCAGATTCACGGGATATCAGGCTCTGGAAATCACGGATGCTAAACTCACTTAAAAACAGACAGTGATGAATAGTCTGAGTACAGTCATTGTAGAAGTTTATATAGGAGACGCTTTGTTTTCTATTTCTAGCCGCACTGTATTTTTCTTGTAATACATTTTTAATGACTTATAAGGCCTAGTTATTTATTCTCCTGAAGCCAAATACTTTCTTACCCTCATAATGCAAGCGAATGAGCTTTGCACAGAAGAGCTACATGGGAAAGGGCTGGATCTGCTCCCTGCACTGGCAGCAGGCTGGGGGGATGCTGCACGGCTCTTGGGAGCCCCACAGCACCCAAGGCACCCCAAGCATGCAGCTGCCTCTCTGCAGAGGGACTGCCTGTGGAGGGCCCTCTCTGGGCCACAATATTTCTAAATTACTGATTATTCCATCTGCACACAAGGGAGTCTCTTTTTATGGTTATTTTGCTCTACTTTTCCGAATCCAAAACTAGCTAAAAAACAACCCCCAAACCTACAATGCCACCTAGGCAGCGGCCCCTTCCATCTATGTTTGGAAAGTTAAGTAGCTTGAACAACAGACCAAACAAAAGCAGAAGACGGGACACTTTGAAATGGTAGGTATTTGAAGGAAATATAATTAATCTGCTGAACCAGCATCCAACCCTAAGCACAAATGCTGATTGCCTCATGATGAGTCTAACCAGAATGGTATTAACTCTACTGCTTTTTCTGAATTGTTATATACCCAATATTTTCGTTTGACTCTTCTTCATATTTAGATTAATAACTATGCAATCACTTCATTAGTTTATTTAGATTATATTATTTTAGGAAATTATTGTTTAGATCAGCCTTGTCCTTCCCATCTCTCTGTGCCTTCCCAGAATTAAGTAATATCTGAGGAAACCAATTAATTGCAACTCGACCGCTGTAATGGGGTCTGCTCTGCAATGTGGCAATGTCTAATGGAGTTTTAATTTCCCCATGGTGAGTCAACATTTGCTTAAAGAGAGAAGACTGTTAGAGCAAACCGCTGCCTGAGACATGCATGGCTTCTTCCAAGTCTGTGGGGCTGAACAGGCATCTTGGAGCTGCTGTTTCTTTTGTTGGGGGTAAAATTCACAGAGGGTCGTAGCTGGGGCATCAAAGAGCATCCTAATTCCCACCACAGGCTGAGGTTTCCCTTGGACTTGCAGAACATAGAGGACATACAGCCCTACACGGCTGCATCTCCCAACTTTGCACCCAACCTGGGTGCTAAAATGAACTTGTCATGCACGGAAGGTTTGACAGCCCATTTTTAATGCATGGTTGTCCTTAGAAAATATTTATTTTACTGTCCTGAGTCCTCGCTATGCAGTTACACCAGTAAGTCCTTGTCACGGACCAGAAGTCCATTGTGGTGGGGGGCTGTCAGAAACAAAATTCTCATCCCCAAGGAACCTGCTGTAGCCATGTAACTTGTGACAAGCCATGGGACAGCAGAATTTATAATCTGATCTTTTTCCATTAATCCTATCATTCAGAGTCTTTAGTAGTGCCAGAAGTTACATCTGGGATTCTGGAGGGAGGCAAAGCACCCAGAGCCCTTTGAAATGCCCTCAGTCCCTCCCTTGCTCAGGCCCTGGGTGTCTTTGCAAACCTCAGCCTACACGCTGTTGACTAATGACTGTTTTGCTTGGCGAATGCTGACAAACTTCTGAAGTCGGTCTGCTTTTCCCAATCTTCTGACAGCTTAAAAGATTTGAAACAAAGCTACATTATGATGCAACCAATTTCAGCAGCATCTGATTAACAAAAAGGAGGCCACAGCTACCTGACAGCAGCCGGTGGTTATTTTTTATTTCTAAAACAAACTGATGGCCTCAAACATTCATACATGTATTTATTGTTTTGTTTAAATGTCTCATTTCCAAGGTTTTTTTGGATCATGCAGGGAAATAAAGTTTTGCAATTCTTCTTCTCATAATAAGTCTGTCCAAAAATGATGTTGCTCGTTGTGTTGAAAGATAGTTTCATTTTCTACTCAAAATTGGTATGAAAAATTTGCCTTGCCAAATGAACATTGTATACTGAACTTGTCAAATCCTCTCTCCTGACACAAATAAAAGATAACATTGGGTGGCAGCATGTAAAACAGCACTGACAAGACAGCTAGGATGGAAGCAAAGAAATGCATATTTTTCTCTTTCTCTCTTCCCGAGAAGGGTAGGGAAGGATCCAGGTGAGGGAATGCTGGCATGTTACAACCAAAAATACATCCTCTAAAGACTTAACAAGCCATTTAAATGCAGGCCTTAAGATGAACGTAAGTGATTCCATTTGTGATTAGCAAAATCATGACAAAAGTCTCGGCTTCTTCCAGGCAACCAAGAAAGCTGCTAAGTAGAAAGAGTGGCTGGATGAAAGGGGTTTTCATTTAAAAGTTCACCACTCTGCTGTGCAGGCTGGAAGGACTACTCATAGCACTGCTGAACATTATTCTGAGGATATTTAAAAATAAATAAGGTAATGATAGAGCTTTCATTAGATCTGCAGTCACACCATGTAAGTGATTTTTTTTTTCCTATTAAAATTGTTGATTGAAGGCTGTTAGCTATTTATCAACCCAAAATTACATTTCTTCTCTCCTAGGGGTTGCCTCTTAAAAATCACAACAACTGCATAGTTAGTAACAAGAAAAGACTCCTAAAACTGCAGTTTTGGGTTGGGGAGGGGGAGGAATACAAGCATGAAACACAGATTGCACCTTCAAATCCCCGATGGCATCACGCTTCTTTGTTCTGCTAAGAAAAATTAACCTCAATCTCGGCTCAAGGTCCCCCGATTGATTATCATAGTCATTTAAATACTGTAATCTCATTTTCAGCATCAGGGAAAGGGAGCGAAAAGAAGAAAAAGAGAAAGAGGTGGGGAAGCAAGGGGGAGAGAAAGAGAAAACAGAATAAATTATCTGACAAAAGGAAAAAGGGCCTTTCTGCTTACGGAGCCTATTTCAGATCCTTCCACTTGATTGGAAAAGTTGATGAAGTTTAAATGAAGCAGAATTAGAGGCTCAGGCCACTGAGTATTGACAGGGGCCCATGGAAGAATGTGCAATTCAATAGGCCCGATTTCTGTGGAAAACAGGGGAAAGGCCTAAATGGTATAATCTTCAATCAAATCTAACATCGACACTGACAAGGCAGGGTAATGAGATAGGCCAGATCAGGCATGTTGGTTAAAGAAATTAATCCCTCTCGCTGCACCAAGAGTTCAGCTTTGATGCCCATTGTACAGCCCCCCGTCCCAGCCTATCTAAATGCTAACTAACTGCGAGTGTGATCTGGGACTGTGCTTTTCATTGCTGGGGCTAATCTGATAACAATTTTAGCTCCCTGGTTGCGGTGGCAGAGGTAGCCCAGCAGCCCCTCGCCGTGGCACCGCGGCGATGGAGCCGGCGCGGGGAAACTCGCGTGTGTCAGGGCTTTAACACACGTAATACATGATGATTAGTGTAGTTACAGTCGCCTCCTGCCCAGCTGATCGGTACCTCCTGGGAACCACCAAAGGGGCCGGGCAGCGAGCAGGAGGGTGATGGAGAGAGCAAATGTAAAGGGACGTTGGGAAGTTGCAAAGCGTGCGGCAAACAAAGGGGATCTTCCACCTGGGCGAGCAGCCCGAAGCTTGTGATTAAAACCATCTCTATTTTTCAGGCTAGTTTGCTCTTTGCTAAGCAATACAAGGTTTGCTGTGTTTGCTTTTCTGGTTTTATTCCCCCTCCCGCCCCAAGCCTGAGAATTACACCATTATTTTTAATCAGGTTTCAATTGTAAGATTTTTAGGCACAAGCCCCATGTTGGTTTGCTTGAAAAAATCAAACTAGAGATATTTCCCCTGATATCAAAGTTTTCTTAAAGACTGTTGTTGGAAAGTGAGTAATAGGATCGCGCTTTCATTTATCTATGCTACTTCAAATAAATGTCAGTAGGAAAGTCAGTGTAATTTATTTTATAAAGTACAAATGGTTAAAAAAGAAAATATCCTCAGAAATGCAGGTTCTGTCTAATCTGTACAACGTGAGCAGCCAAGCAAGAACAAAACAATCCCTGCAAGATGACAAAAGCTTCTCAAATTCAATAATTAAGCATAAGAGCTTCTCTAAGAATTTGCATGGAAAGCAACCTGCCCTTAGGGAAAGTGTGGCTAAAAACTTGCAAAAACCACGGAACTGAAAATCTTGGTCCCCGTGATTGCTGTGAACGTGCTTCGTTTCCTCTATATCCTGCTAGGCAGCACACAAAAAGAGAGGAAATAATTGTGGCAAAGGTTTAAAAATGAAGAGCTGTTCAGCTTTTCTTTGGGCAGCTGCCCACCAGTTGCCTGCCCAATGCTCTCCTGTCCTGGATGGTCCTTACTGAGCCTCCAACAGCTTTTCCTCCATGCTCCGTAGGTTTTCTTGTGCTGCTTCCAGAGAAGAAGAGATACTAATTGTTGGTGGAGTGAGAAGGTGAGGATGGAGAGCAAATAGGGCAGAGATATTGCTGTGCTCGGGTCGCTGGTGCTACTCTCAGCCTGCTGGGTTCAGTGTCCCTAGAGAAGGGTTTGCAGGGAAGGACACGTTTTTTAGGAGCTGGAATATCCTTGACTTTCTGCATGGTGACTGCAATTTGAATTAGTCTGAAAATCATCTCTTGGCTTAAACTGGTTTTGGGCTGATGCTGTAAACTGGTATTGGCTCTCCCCCAAAGTTTCTTAAGTCTTTCAGAGAATAAAGCCCAAGTTTTAGGTTCATCATAAAAATTTACAGCCTGCTGCAGCTCTGGATGCACTTTGAGCACACGGAGCCATTTGTGACCTTTTTTTCATATCCTTTTTTTCCTATTTTATGTACATTATCTCATCCTTTGGTTTAATTTCTGCTTTTACACCACCAAAAACTCAGGCAAGAGGCTGTACAGATGTTTTCTGCTATGGCAATGCTGCTATTAGGGTCATAATGCAACAATTCGGTCTAATGGTTATTATTGTGCTGGCTGACTTCAATAATGCTCTTTTAAATCAAAGGGCCTTTGAAGCTTTATTTCCATTGTATTAGACAAATAAACATGGAAGATTTTCACAAACATAAAAGGCATTCACCTTGTAATGTTTCTGGGCTTATTAGTCTCACCAATTTGCATTGTTTTGTTCACATAAAGGATCAAAATGCCCTTTTGCTTGCTTTTACATACTGCATGCTGATCTTGGGGGTGAGGAGCTATGAATGCCCGGTGCTGCTGTTGCCATCCTTCTGCCTGCTGAATTGCGGCTCCCAGTTTGTAGGCTAAGTTCTGTCTTCAAATAACCAGGAGAAAAACCCACTACTTCCATTCCCGCAAAACATTTACTTGCCTCTTGGAAATGCCTTATTTATTTCAGTGGTGTCTGTGCAAAATATGGGAGGGCACGAAAACTCATAAGGAATTTAATTTTTAGTGTACCAAATAATTCTTAAATGAGTTCATGCTGAGAAGAAAACCCTTAGAAGTCAGAGCCATTGGAAAGACAAAGCTCAGAACCAAACCTAATGATTATTTGACTAACCAGCCGTTCATTAGTTTATTTCTCTAATGAATTATTGAGCTGTACTGTAGATATTTCAAATACATTTTTAAAAGCGCAACACTGGCCTTAGATTGCAAAAATATAATAGTAGTAGTGATATAATAATAATAGTAATAAGCACACAAAATGCTGCATAAACACTAATTAATCCTCAGCGTCCCCAAGCAGCAAGCACAGAAGGCAGGATGCTCAGCACATGTAGTGATTTGAGGTAAATAGTATAATTAACACCAAATAAAAGACAACCTTATTCCAGATACGGCTCACAGTACTTGTGGCTACTCTGCTCTGTGTTACAGGGCTTGTTCACCTGAGACAGATCAACTCAACTCTGGTCCCTGGCCAAGTTTTCAATAGACTCCTTGACTCCAAACAGCTGAGAGCAGGTTTTAGGAGGGGGAACAGTTATTTAAATCAACAGAGCTAATACTTGAGGGAGGTTATCTAAATGCTCTGGAAGATTCACTGCAGGGCCGTGATGCTATCAGCAGCACTTGCCACGCTTGGAGCTCTTGGTCGATATGGAAGCAACTGTGAGGTCTAGGTCGTGACTGAACCCAAAGATCGCTGTGTTTTACCACCTTCCTGCGCAAGTTAGCAGTCCTTGTACAAAGCTGGATGAAGATCACAAAGGTGAGTGATGCCTCCTGGCTCTGCCCTGAGAAAGGGCTTCGCAAGATGGGAGCATTGTTCTAGGTTCACGTTGGTTCCTTGCTGCTCCAAGAGAGCTCAAGAAGATGAGTGGATTTGTAGAAAAGGGTTTGTTTTTCTTTTAAAAAAAAAAAAAAAAGAAAAAAAGTGAGAGTTAAGGGCTCAAAGATTGAGCCCAACATTCAGGTATAAAAGCCCTGTTAAAGCCACAATGCAGGTCTATTAATAAAAGCTTCAGCTCTGGAGTGATGGCAAACCTGCCCTTTTAATAATTACTATTGCAAGAGATGTTTGTGATGCATGCAGCTTACAACTCCACGTTGTAATGTTTTTCCGCACTATTCATTTGTCCATGGTTTACTCTTGCATAATTAGAGCTTTTGATTTTTTTCCTCGCAATGTGACACCTTTTTAGTTCTATAAGATGCCCCTACTTGCTTCTCTTAGATGTCCTTCCTGTGGATCGTTCCAGAAACCAAAACAGAGTTTTGCAACAGCTCTCAGCAGTGCCTTGCTCTGTGACAAATCAGACAGCTCAGACATACTTCATGAAAAGGTTCAATGGCCATGAAAGGAAAAAGAAAAAGGTGGTAAGCGATTTCTGCCTTTGCTTGGTACCCATGTAGTGAGTGAGGTCCCATGGCCACCCGGCTGGCGCCCAGCTGTCACCCACACCGAGCTGCTCTTTGGGTTGGTGGAGCCGGGTCCTGGGTGAGCATGGGAGGAGTCCTCTGGTGTGTCCCCTTCCTCCAGTGAAAAGGGCAGTTCAGCCACCCTGGCCTAGCTAATCCTTCCTCTGCTGGGACTGCCAGCACCAAGGTTGTCAGTGGGAAAATCCCTGTGGTTTCATGAGGTTTTTGATCACATACTCTTCTGGAGACTGTAGCTGCTGAAATTTTATTGCCTGAGTCCTGTAGCTTTTATTCGATCTTATTTGAAAAAAAGAAAAAATTCTAGCCCTCAAGGCTGGAGAGGAGAGCTTAGGAAATGACCCCTAAATGGCCTGGCATTCAGACCGATAAAAAGAGCATGGCATCTGTTGTCATGTAAATAACAAGCTTTTAAAACAAATATTGCGCATTCCATCAGCCTGGAAAACTTTTGTTTGTTAACTCTGGTTCTCCTGCAGCTTGGATGACTGGGATTGAGACCCGGCATCAGCCTTTTCTAGACAGCAAAGCACCATCGCCCTCCTCCTCCTCCTCAGTTCTGGAACAACTTTTTGATGTTGAAGCCGCGGTTGGGGCTCAGAAGGTGAGCTGGGCACCTCTGGGCTCCCAGGGTGTTCCATGGAGAGCAGGTCCCTGCTTTCTGCAGGTCCCCGGCTGCACTTTAACAGGTAAGGGGATGCTTTGGCACATGGGTCTGGCAGCCGGGATGTCTCATTTACCTTCACACACCAGGAATTTGTCCAACTCCAGGATGCTGACTTTGGCAGCGATATGTTGGACTTAATTATGGCTTATTATCCAAAAAATGTTAATATAAGTGTAAGCAAACGGGTGTGGACCTCTTTTTCTGGAGTGCATGTCAGGTTGCTGGGGGTTAAGTGTGGTGAGGTCTGCCCAGGGCTGGCTTATTTTTGTAACACACTAGTTTTCACTAAGTTTGTACTGAGAAAAGTGCTTGGCTAAGGCTTTTACTTGTAGAAGCAAACCAAAACTGCTTTGCTCAGATTTTTACTGGTATCAGTAGATGAAATACTTTCCTCAGTTTTATGCTGCAAGCAAATACATATTGATAAGCTAAATTAATTCCTTGATTAATTAAAACACATCATACATTCTACCAGAGAAAAATAGAACACTCATCCCTAGAAGCCTTTATGTGAAAAGATGATGTTTTTAACTGCGATAGCCAGTGTGTGTGGACACATCCTGGTGGGAGGATGGGGCTGGGCAGAGTCAGAAATGCAGGGTCTAGGCAATGGTGTCCAGGTGGATATGTGGTACTTCAGAAGATACGTAAGAGAACCGGGACACGAAGTAGGGGATCTTGTTGTTTGCTGCAGAGTTCTGTCACACTTGTACTAGGGTTTTGGGGACTGAGGGTTAGTTGGAGGAAGATCAGGGACTATGTCCCATCCATTAGTATTGGACCTCAGGTTCTTGTGCATTTGGTGTTCCTCAGTGCGCTCCCACGGCTGCCAGGAGCACTTGTCCAAGTTGAAGTCGTCTCAAAATCTCTTGTCCCTTTCTTCTAATCCATCTTTGTATCCTTGATCCTCAGGTGGCACAACACAGCATGAGGGTTGGGACCTGCTGGCCATCCCTTTTGGCAGCTCTCCTCAAAATGCCTCATCCCCAGGGCCCTTCCAAAGGGGAAAAAGATGCCAGGCTGCAGTAGGAAGCACAAAGAGGAGACGTGGCAGAGGGCTGATGCTGTGAGTATGCCGCTACCAGTGCGTGCACCAGTGAACGGGACTGGCCGAGTGCCAGCACTTATCCAGCAAACTGCCATCCCATCACTGTCACCTCCTGGCAGCGGAGGGCACCCTGGTCAATTCAGCATTCAGTGGGGCACGGTGCAGTGTGGGAAGGCAGTTGGCAAAGAGTCAGCAGTTTGCTGCACAAATTTAATGACATAATTTACCATGAGGTGAAATTGCCACTGGTTCCAAGAGTAAAAACATCCCTGTTAATAGCACAGTCACTTCATGCTAAAGGATTGCATCAGGTGGATGCAGATCTCTTTATGCTCCTGCTTGGCTGGCTTACTGTGAAGGAAACCCTCTTGCAAGGAAGCCCTGAGAGAAGAGAAGTTGTCCAGAACGATAAAATTGAACACTACTTTTTCCCAAACCTTTCTCAAATTTTACTTTCACCTGGCCAGAGAGCAGAAATCCAGACTGGGTCTATTAAAACATCCCATGATTTATAACTGCTGAGAATTCCTGCTGCCAGGGTGCTCTGCAACATTTATGCTATGAAAAAACTCAAGTCCTAAAGCTGAGGCTGAGCAAACTGCTGGACCCGAGGGAAGAAGATGTGAACTGAGCTCTGGGGACAGACAGCGCTTGGCCAAATGCTTGCGTCCAGACAGGCAAAACTCCCACATAAATCAACATAATCTTAATGACTGCATATAATCTACCTACAACATACACAGTACAGGAGAGAAGCTGCCCTTCATAGGATTACCCCAGGGTTATATTTGTAAACCTGGGATTTATGGCACAGGTGGGTGGCTTATACTTATTTCAATGTGGGGAATGTAAACGCATCATGAAAATAAGTAGGATCAACCCAACCCCTGCAATTATGCCTTAGCTTACCTTAAACGCCAGATAATTACATATTCTTCTGATTCCTATTCATGCATCACCTAGAAACGCGTTTACTGGTGCACTTTTCTAAGAAAGGCAGAAGCAGTTTGGAGGGATGGGGAAGGTGTGGGGGGCCTCCTCTCCTCCCCAGCTGAGCAGCTGCCTCCATCTCCAGGAGGTTTGTCCTATGTCTATCTGCTCTTTCCGGGGCGGGGTTGGGTAGGTGGGGAAGTCTCACCCCGATTCCACTTCTAAGCAAAGATACCGTCACTTCCTATCAAACTTACAGGGTCCAGGGAAAAGAAAGCAAATAGAATCATAGAATGGTTTGGGTTGGAAGTGACCTTAAAGATCACCCAGTTCCAAGCCCCCAGCCATGGGCAGGGACACCTCCCATTAGACCAAGTTGCTCAAAGCCCCATCCAACCTGACCTCAGAATGCTTCCAGGGGTGGGACATGTACAACTTCTCTGGGCAGCCTGGGCCAGTGACTCACCACCCTCACAGTGAAGAATTTCATACTAATATTTAATCTCAATCTATCCTCTTCCAGTTTAAAACCATTACCCCTTATCCTATTGCTACATACCGATAAAAAGTCCCTCTCTATCCTTCCTGCATGCCCCCTTTAAGTACTGGAAGGCCACTATAAGGTCTTCCAAGTAGAAGTTTGGGCTTTGAAAAAGTGTGGCTGCTTTTGAGTTATGATGCAAAACCTACTTTGTTTTTTTTCCCCTTCCTAATATAATTTCCAAATCGATTTTTAGAGTTTCATGGCGGCAGGGAATAGATGCTCCGTGTTGCAGAACTCAAATTTTCAGTGATATTCCAGATTTCAAAATTTTACGGCCGACTTCCAAGGCGGGGTACGCTTACTGAGGGAATTCAAGAGCTTTAACTACCCCAGCAGAGGCTGAACAGCCGTGGTTTAAATGTCACCGCTGCCTGCCGTGGAAAACCAACGCGTTTGAGCAGAACTGGCTGCCCTCCCCAGGAGAAGAGGAGAAGTGCAGCCGGTCCAACGGATCGGTGCCCGCTGCCGGGGGGGGCCCGGGAGCTGCCGCCGCCGTCTCTGTCCCTCTGCATCCTCGGAGCAGCGATCCCGGCCCCGGGAGCTGGGGGAAAGGCTCGGAACTGTCCCGGCGGAGAGTCCCTGGTGGGGACTGGGATGGGAAAGAGCTGGTGAGGGCACGAAGCTTTTCTGCGAGTGCCATCCAGGGGACGAGAGCTGTACTTCAGCTGCTGCTCGGGGTGGGGGGACTCCAGGGAAGGTGGAGGGTTAAAGCGTGACTTTATGTGATTGTGGATGTTGATTAGGAGGAGGAAACCGAAATGAGATGCCTGAAGCTTCCTAAGGCCCACCCAGAGCTCAGCCTATCCACAGCACGGGAACAAGTGGAATTGGTAAGATGAGGAGTTTGTGAAGCGACCATAACCTCCACAGTTGGTCTAAAAATCCTAATTGAGGCAGTCAGAATCTGTGTGTCCCCCGCCCAGGACCCCTCCGCTGCGAGTGGGTGGCAGAGAGCAGCCCCAGTGCCATCTCGGTCCCTGTCCCTGAGTGCTCCTCGAACTGTGGGGCTATCACTTGAAAAACATCTGAGCCTCGGAGGGAAACCCCTCCCACGCTGCTGCCTGTCACCACCCCGGGATGTCACCACCCTGGGATGTCACCACCCCGGGGCTACCGCGTGTTTAACGGTGAGAAACTACGAAGGAGCAGAAAGAGAACACATTTTCCCTTCCTTGTCATATAAGTAACTG
>VZZY01008090.1:71998-83705 GCA_013400335.1 Eurystomus gularis
GTAAGCCTCCGGGTGCTTTAACGTGAAACTTCCCCGTTGCCCCCCCGGGGCTGCCCCCGGGGACCGTGAGCCCCCCTCCCCAGGATGGCCGTGCTGGGACAAGGAGCGGGGACAGAGGGGAGAGCCCGCGGGTCGCAGGTGCTCACCTTGAGGATGAGCGGGTTGCACAACATGCTGTCCCGGGCCACCCCCAGCCGCTCGTTCTCGCTGCCCGGCTCCACTTCGGCCAGGGTCAGCGGCCGCCGCGGGGACGCCGCTCCGCTGCCCTCCATGTCACCGCCCGCGCCACGGTGGAGGGAACCGGGGCTGAGGCGGCCGGCGTCGCCCTGCCCGTGGGCGAGCAGCCCCGGGCCCGGGAGGGCCTGTCCGTGAAGCTGCGGCTCCCACCCGTGAGCGTGGGGCCGGGGGGGTGATGGCGGCGCCCGTCTCCTAGCAACCACACGCTTTGGGTCCGGCGCTTTGGTGGGTCCGACTGGGGGAGCTTCCGCCTGGGGGGAACGGAGAGTCCGGTAGCAGGGTGCGGGGGGGGCGGTGTTGCGGACGGACGCCTTGGGGAGCGTGCGCGGCGCGGAGGTGCGGCGGGAGGCTCCGGGTGCGACCGTTAACGCTGCGGGGGTGGGGGAAGCGCTGTCCCGGCCAGGGACGGGGATACACCGGCGGGGAGGGCCTCAGGCTCCCTGTGGGGACTGCGGTTTCCCCGCCTCGGCCCACTCCGGTGCCATAGAGAGGCCTGGGGTTGCTCCGGGTGCTGCCCTCGGCAGTCCCGGCGGGAAGCGGAGGGTAACGGCGCGTCGGCCGGTGCGAGGGACGCGCCTCTGCGCAGGGGGTGCTGAGGGGCGGGCCTCGGGTGTGCCTGTGGCCCTGGCTTGTGGCCCGCGGCCTGGCTTCCTCAGCACGGCGGTCGGGCGAGCGGTGCGGTGAGGTGTGCTTCGGGGCATGTCCCCAGAGCGGTGAGGTGAGGTGTGGGATCTGTCTCCAGAACTGTGAGGTGGGTTGTGCTTTGGGGTCTGTCCTCTGAGCTGTGAGTTGAGGTGTGCTTTGGGGTCTGTCCCCAGAGGTTTCAGGGCAGCTGCTTTCCTGCCGCGGTGAGGAGGTGATGTCTGGTACCAGTCAGCACTACAGACTGCGTGGGGATGCAAAATTCAGGGTCTTGTGTTTTATAGGTGACAGGATGTTGCTTCTTTTTAAGTGTTTTGTTTGTTTTTGTTTTTTTTTGTTTTTACGTGCTGGCCTTATTTGATGCACTTAAAAATATTTCCTGCCTGCTCGGTGTAACTGCATAGTTTTCAGAATAGATTTGTTCTGATTACAGAGTCCGTTGGAGCTGGCAGGGCTTTGCCAGGCTTGGGCCTGTTTGAACATGAGCACAGCCAGTTCAGAAGCTTCTAATTAGAGAACTTGTTTTTAGTGCTGGTTACTTTAATATTTCTTAATTACTTTTAGCTTGTTGCTGTTTTAGTGCTGAAAGCAGAGTTGAATGTAGCAGCTTGTCTTTGCTTAGTTATTCAAAATCAACTTAAAGCTCGTAATTACTGAAGTTAAAAACGGAAAGTTCTGCTGTTGTTATAGGAAGGCGATTTTAAGGCTGGACACAGCTGTGATGCACATCTGTTTGATGAAGAAGGTGTTGCTTTTTTATAGTCACTCTGCAAAATTAGCTGGATTGAGAAGTAAGTCTCTTTATTGTATGTTTCTGATATAATAGTTGAATGTTTTGAGTGGGTTTTTAAGTTGGTTGTTTTCTTTGCTGTGTAAAGGTACATAAATTACAGTAAATTAAGTAAAACTTCTGGTGTTGGTTGTTTTTTTTTTTTGAGATAAGAAAAAGTATGACAGAAAAAGCAAGTGCAGATGATTTTCAAGTCCGGGATTTTCTCAAGAAGAAGAAGAGAAAACACAAAGAGTACAATAGGAAACATGAAAATTATGAAAGAGAAAGTACACCAAAGGCAGAGCTGGGCCGTGCTTCTCCACTGCTGTTTGAAGATCAAGCAGCACAGAGTGGTGAAGGCTATAAAAAGAAGAAAAAAACAAAAAACAAGGAGAAGAAGCACCAATCTTCATTAGATAGTTCTTGTGTAGGACTGGAATGTGAAATTAATGATGAGACTGGAGTGAATGCTTCCCAAAAGAAAAAGAAAAAAAAGAAGCAGAAATATAATGATAGTACAGATGAGCAAAGCGATGTAACTTGTGTCACAGTAAATAAGCATAAACCTGATAGTTGTAGGGAGGAGGTCCACGCTGATTACGTTTATATACAACAATCCCTTAAGAGGAAAAGAAAACAGAAATTGCCCGAAGAGGACGAGGTATATGAGCTGCCTGCCTCAGAAACACACGATAAAAATGACAGTAAAAGATTAAAAAAGAAGAGGAAGAAGAAGAGAGACCATAGTACTCCAGATACGCAAGAAGATACGGATGCAACTGTCGACCAGTCCCTGTTGTCATCTCCAGAGCAAAACAGGCAAGGGCAAGACCCAAGGTTGCCGTTACCGACAGAAGAGGGTGACGAGGCTGTGCCCCAGCAAGGGCGTGAAGAGGGTGATGGTGACGCTTCTTCTGTCAGGAGTGAAGATTCTGCTCGTGTACCTGCTAATTTTTCTAAGCGGATTAAAGCAGCTGATCGATCTTCTCAAAAAACTCCAGTGCGAGCTAGAAAGGGAAAAGAAAGCAGCACTTTTGTCACGGAAGAAAGCTCTTCAGAATCTGATGTAATGTAAGTCTAGGGTTTGGTTGTGGTTTTGCTTACTTTTTTTTTAAAATTCCCCTCACCTCCCGAATGTTTCTGTCACATTATGTGGGTCCCTAATTTTTCTTCAGTCTATTTGGTATGTATTTTAAAAAACAACTTAAAAAACCTTTGCAGTGTGTTGCGATGTTAGAGAGACCCACTTTAAGAGCTTATTTAGTTTGTGAAGTTAAAATAAAAATTTGCAAGATTACACTACCATTGCCTTCAACATAGAATATTTTCTCCCATTTGAAAACCGTAGCTATAGAAATAATTTATATATCAGCAATTCATATCTAGTGAAAAAAAAAGGGCAGGAAAGGGATTTTATTTGTTAAATTTGGCATTTATAGTGAATTATAGTACATTTTTACTAAGCAGCTCCTAAGGTCAACTGAAGAATTTAATGTTCTGTGCAAACAAATGCTCATGTAAGTAGCTCTTGATGCTTTTTACAGTGTCTAGAATCCACAATACGAGTGCTAGTAAGAGACAGATGGGAAAGTTCTGTATTGCAAGGGACACTGTTTATTCTGTATATCCATTTGTGAGAGTTTTATGGGAAAGGTGCAGATTTTCAAAACTTCAGCAAGCTCTTTGAATGTCGTAAGTGTAGAAATTTGATAATGAATTAGGTCTGCATTAAAAGGTGAGAAATACAGGAGGGTGGATGTGTGAAATATTTCTTGTTCTTTAGTTATTGAATGTGTTTGTTCTTCTAGGGGTAGAGATACTAAGAAAACATCTGGCTGGAGCTCTAGTGGTGTATTTTATTTCATGCAATTATTTTTTTCTTTTTTAAGTATGAGGACATCAGAACCCTCAGCATCAAATAGAAAGAAGGACCAGAATAGTTCCTCTACTGAGATGGCAGCCTCTGATGAGCTTAGTACGGATGATGAAGAGTGCCTGGAGGATACCACGTGTTCAGCTGCAGATCTGAAGTCTGCAAAACAAGAATTGGAAGAGTTTATTCCTCACGTTAAGAGTATATCAGACAATTCCATCAAGAAGATGGCTGGAAGAGACCTAGCGAGGTTTAAACAGTTTAAAAAACAAGGTGAGCTCTCCAAAATCATGTTGCAGTGAGGAGGGACTGTGCAGCTGTTTTGACAGAGGGAAAATATTTTTTTTTATCATGTCTGTCATATCCACGACTCTGGTTTCCTCCGTTCCCCTGGATGTGTTTTCTGTTTCTCTGCTTCATAGCATCAACTTCCTCACGGTCAAATTACAGTACAAAGCGTAAGTGTAAATTACCTGCTCCCAGCTCTTGTTTTCCAGTTTTCTTTTTTTTACTTTTTGAATTTGTTGATCTTTCATTATACTTTGCTAAAACCTAAAATGTAGCGTACAAGAGCTGGTACTTGAGGTTTGCTACCTTCTTCTTTTTAACTAAAGCTTTCTGTGTATTTTAGGTATTGCTGTTAAGTTTGGCAGATTTTCCCAGAAGGAAAATGATCAAATCCGAAAAAATGTTGAAGAATTCTTATCAATTACTGGAATTGACAGCGCTGAAAAACTCCTGTTTACCTCAAGGTATCCGGAAGATAAAGAAACTATCCATCGCCTAAAAGTAGAACATCTTTTCTGTGAAAAACTTTGTAAGTACTTCAAGTTCCTTCTCAAATAAACTGGATGTTTCCTTCCACAACCTGGTGATGCCACGTTGTATTTACAAAAATAATTTTTAATTGAAAAGCACTAATTTCACTAGACTTGGTAAAGAAGGAGCATGCTGCTGAGGCTGTGTAGTTGCTGATCCATACAGTATACTCTTCTTACTATCTTTTCTCAGGTATGAAGAGTTTAGAGATTAAAATATCGTGACCAGCAGCACTGAAAAGACTTTCAAGTTGCATTTGGGCTCTACGGCTTATGGTGCATTATTTGCTAGGCTATAATTAAGCATAGTGACTTATTAATGGGAAGTGTGATTAAGTCCTGTCTGAAATTGTCAGCTGTTCTTAGAGCACATAAATAGGTGGCAGGTTTAGGACTGAGCGATGGCAGAAACTGAAAGAAATTAGGTGGTTAACCAAAGTAGTTTGTGTTCCAAGACTTGAGGAAATGAAAACTCTTATGGCTGAGATGATGTTTGGAGGAACGTCACTCTGCGCCCTCCACCCCTCTCTTCCATCTCGACTTGTTTTGTTGGGCTTTTCTTGGCTAGAAAACATTCTCTCTCTATATATGCTCACGCTGTAACATCGCTGATGAATCTATGCAGTGCACTTTCTCCGAGGCTTTCTGTTCTGTGTGTGTTTTACATCGTTAGCATAAGCAAGGCAGGGTAAATGACAACCTGTAATAGATTTGGATCCTAGCATTTATTTAAGGATCAGTGAGGCTACAGATTTGTTCCCACTTGGTTATTTCACACACACAATTGGTCTTGGTTTTGTTTTGGCTTTTTTTTTTGGTTTTTTTTAAAGCGGCCTCACCAGTATAAGAAATGTTTCTTAAAGAGGAATCATTTGCCTTCTAGCTGCAGGCATACCACGACCCTGGAGGCTAATATATTATCGGGCAAGGAAGATATTTGACTCAAATAATTATAAAGGGAGGTAAGTGAGTAATTTGAAAGAGTTCCTGAATGTTCAGGTCAGTCTCTGATGTTTATTTCTACATTATAAATGGATATAAATGAAATAACCTCTCCCATTTGTGCCACTTACTGTGACTTAATTGACAGTTCGTTTTCCTGACTAGTTCTGATCAATTCCTCTGTTCTAAAGTGTGATTTGAGATGGTAGTGATGAGTAATGTTGAAACGCCTGTAAAAGATTACAGCTCTTTTAAGATATTGGGATGGTTTGAGTTTAGAGCTGAAGCTGGGCCCGTTTCCTCCACCAGGTATACTAATGAAGAAAAGGAAAAATTAAAGAAGTATCATGCTATGCATGGCAACGATTGGAAGAAGATTTCGGAGATGATGTCCCGCTCTAACCTCTCAGTAGCTATGAAATACTCTGAAATCAAGTCAGGTATGTAGTTTTAAGAAAATAAATTCATTGTGTGTGTTGCAATTTGAGAAGTAATTTTAACTGTATGTTGTATGTGCCCTAAACTTTAGGAAAAAATCCCTAGAGTGGCATTTTTTTAAATCGATTTGTCGTGGTGGTTCTTTTTTTCCTGACCACCAATTGCACTTGTCATATGGAAGGGATAAGAATAGTCTCTGATAGAAAAGGGAAAAGAAGTGGGACAAATGCAACTCATTATTAAATGGAACTAACATCTAAATAGATGCTTTCAGGGGAGGGCAGGAGGAATTTGGCGATCAGATTTTAAAGGAGAGAAACACTGCTGTTCTTTAGTGTTCTCCAGTGTTTAGGCTGAACTTCAAACCTGGAATTCAGAACAGTTTCTAGGAAGTGTCAAGCAGCTGGTCCTGTAAATAGGAATACTGCAGAGTGAAGCATTTGCTCTTTTCCCTGTTTTTTCCTAATAATTTATGGTAAGTCATACCTTAACCTTATATTTCAATTTTAGCTATTAATTATGGTCCTTGGTCAAAGGAAGAGACCCAGAAATTAAAGCGTGCGGTGGAGGAGGCGATTAGGAAAAGAATAGAAACAGAAGATGCAGATTGTCTTTCCTCATCGGAAAAGTCAAGTAGACATCTCTCGATTGACCGTGAGAAACTGTACCAGAAATTACCCTGGACTGAGATAGAAGCTAAAGTGGGAACTCGATATTGGAGGCAATGTAAACAGAAATGGTAAAGTGAAAAAAAAAAAATTAATTGAGATGGTAAGATGCGTTTGGGGGATTGTTTAACTCTAGGCTGCAGAACTGTACCGACTGTTTGGTAAGATTGGTTATAAATGGTACAACCGATTTACAACAACAAGAGGTGTTGCAAATGCATGAGAGATAAATAACTAACTCTTTGCTAGCTGGGGTAAGTTTTCTTCTTGCTGTGATAGGGAAGCCTGATTTCTGCTCCCCTGTAGCAACAGTGACATCTTTAAGTCGCTTCCTTTTGATGCTTGGAATTTCTTGTTGTGATAGAAACCTTTTTTTGTGTGTGTGTGTGTGTTTTCCAAGGATTACAATTTTAACAAACAAGATGACCAAAGGACAGCACTTGTATAGAGGGATCAACGGATTGCAGGCCAAGATCAATCTTATTAAAAGGTATAGTTCAGAGGTACTGGAATGGTTTTGGATCTCTCGCTATTCTGGTTTGTGTGTATAAAAGCTTGTAGGGTGGGAGCTGCACCACTGCTGTTTCATACAGGTTTTGCGGCCACTCTTTGGACAAAAGTCCTATGCCTTCTGACTGGGGGAGCTGTGAGCGTTACTGAGCTGTTTCTTCAATTCTTCCTACAAATTGCTTCTGTATTATATTCACAGGTTGTATGAAATGAAAGTGGAGGATGCAAATGAAGTAAACTGGGAAGAACTCAGTAATACTATTGGGTAAACCTTTTTTTTCTTCTTCTTCTTTTTATGGATACAAAGGATAGTTGAAGCAAAGGGTCTTAAAATTCCACAAAGGGATCCAAGTCCTTAGACCTCTGCAACTAGAGGAAATGTCATTTAATTTGGTAACATACAGCTGAATATCCTTGCGTAGAACTGAGCGATAGATCAGGGCTATAAGCTCTGAGACTTACTTCTAATCACTTCAGGCAACCCTTGTTGTATTCCCTGCACCTTCTGTGTTATGTAGCCTGTGCTAAAGTCTGTCATAAGAGACTTTTCCAGATTTTAATCAACGCATGGGAAAAAGGGATAGTTATAGGAACGTGTAATACAGTATAATGGTCTCCTAAACAAAGGAAGTGTTGAACATGAACTGATCAATACTGTGAACTCTAGGCTTTCTCTGCAGCACTTCTTTCCTTTTCCACGTACTTTCAGTTTCATTTACTATTTTCACTAAACATAATACACGTGTATGATGGCATGGTTTAGGTTCTTACCTTCAAAGGGAATTGCTGTCTTGAAAAACAATTAGGATATTAAATCCAGCCTTTCTACCTCAAGCTAAGATACCGTTTGACTAGCATCGCTCATGAATGGATAACTTGGTAACAACTAAACTGTGTAGTAGTTCCTTGCACCACTAATTCTTTGAACTCTTCTCTTTTCAGAGATGTCCCTAGGGCCTATGTTCAAGCCAAATTTTATAAGCTAAAAGTCTCCTGTGTCCCTTTTTGGCAAAAAAAGACTTTTCCTGGTCAGTATCCCAGCTGTTTGTACGTACTCCTTAAGGTTTTTGCTTGAATCGAAGAGGATACACATTCTAGTTCAATACATTCTTCGTTATCTTTCCCATAAGTAAACTGACTGAAATCTCAGGCTTTTTGCTTAGTTTATTAAATGCTTGTTTTTTTCTAAATAACAGTTTACTTCCAGTGTCATCTTCATGCAGTGCATGAACCTCTTCTTTTTAATACCTTGGCTTTAAAAGTTTTATGTCTGTGCTGGTTTAGTTTATCTTTGCATGTGTGTGTCTCATCGACCCTGCAGCTGCTGTGATTACTACAGAGTAGTGAGATGTTTTTTTGCACTTAACACTGACAGAATAATTTGTGAGATCCTTTTTCTCTTAGACGTTCAGTTCTACAAATCCAATTAAGACTACTTTTTTATCTTTTTTTTTTTTTTTTCAAAGAAATTATTGATTATCTCTTTGAAAAGAAACTTCCAGAGTTTGAAGAACAGTTAGAAAAAAGGAAGGGGAAACCTCTTAGTTCTGACAATTCAACAGCCACACAACAGAGGAAGGCTTTCCAACTCAGCGACATTTTTGACTCCAGCGAAGAGAGTGATTAATTGACTGCCCTAAAAGCAATTCCTGGTCTGCATATTTCACTGCAAAATGGATCTGGTTGGGAGTGGGCGCAGGTCAACGGCTGCAGATACACAGGCTGTCTAGTAACGGAAGAAGTCAAGATGTGCACATCTGATGTTCTCATTTCATATTGAAGACTGAGGTAAACACAATTTTTGTGCCACCTTTTGTTACCTTAATTTAGCTCTGGTTTTAGAAGTCTTCATTTAAGCATCCGAGTAGCTTTCCGAGTGTCTCTTTGTTGTCTGTGGGATTGAAAGCTGTTGTTTACCCTTTGTGCATGAACTTGATTTTCAGAACTTTACATTGTTTAAAAAAAAAAAAAGGAATCGCGAAAAAGCTTTCATTTTGCTTTTAAATCTCTGTAATAAACAAATCTTAAGATGTCTGTGTTGATGGAAGCATCTTAAGATGTCTGTGTTGATTTTTTTAACAGGTGTCATGTTCTTAAAAGCAACATTTTAATTGTTGTTGGAGACTTAGACTTTTATCAGCCCTCCTAGAGAAAAGGGTTTTTTGTCTGTTCCTGGTCAAAAATTGTAATGTCATTTCATGCTAACCAGAACAATGCATTTAAAATGTTTTTGTTAGTATTTGGAATACAGTGACAAATAGACAATGTATATATATACATACATACATACATATATTTTTATTGTGCCAAGGAGAATTTCTACATTTTAATAAGAGAGTTAAAGGATATAATGGAGGTTGTACTCCTGTCTTTGTATCATATTTTTAACTATCTGCCTAAAGTGATTCTTTGTAAATTGACCAAGTGAATGTAAAAACAAAACGAAAATCTTGCTGTAAAGTTTTTCTATGGCTTGTTTATATTTACTGTATGCTGTATTAGAAAGTGATGCAAGAGTACTTGGTCTCTGACATCCTACTTTTTGATGGTCATTTTGATAAGTGAGAATTTCCTCTTTTAATTTTAATAATTGTCATTGAAAGTGCAGAAATTCCAGTGGCTTAAAATAAAGGCCTTGATGGACACTTTTCTGGACTGTGACTTCTAGCAAAAAATGTTAAATGAGGACTTTCCATATTTAACTGTGTCTGGCTTTAATCTCTCTGAAGATAGAAAACTGTGATTTTTGTGAGACAGGCAGGACACCCTGTGAGATCAGCCACCAGTATAAGGGTAAGTTTTCCAGCCAGGAGATTAAACAGGGCTGGCACTTGGGGGGTGGAGGAAACACAGAGCAGCTCCTTTGCACATGGGTCTTTGACTTGCCTCTGTTGCTTTAGGGGTTTAAAGATTAAAAGCTGAAGAACTCAATTTTTTAATCTAAGTGGTTTGTACTTTTTTTTTCTTTTAGCTTTGTTCAGGTTTTGGTTTGGTTTTTTTTTTTTTTACTGAAAGATTGAGATCCTCGGAATTTTCTGCAGGGTTAAGCGCAAATGATTGCATAATTGTAGAGTTTGTAGCGTAGACCTCACAGAAATAAACTTCTGCCTCCATAACAAGATTTATTTTCTCCTTTGATTTAAAAGGAAACTGTTGCAGATGAGGGGAATGCACCTCACTCAAAAGAGAGGAGCAGCAATATGTTTTATTGAGGTAAAATAATAATTTGATGGCGTTCAATATATTTGATGGAATTTAACAAAGCTTAACAGTGGTTTCCCGAGGTTCAGTAAGTTTGATGGCAAAGTTGAGCCTATTAGTTTCTGCATGGAAGAAATATACAAAGGAAAACTGAGTTAGAATCAAGTTAGAATGATTCACACAGAGACCAGGGACGCAGAGGGTAAGGAAGAGCCTCCCATTGAGTCACGAGGTTCAGAGTGGACCCCCCTTGCTTTCTAAACTCCTGATGGAGCTTAAGCGCAGTCTTAGTCTCACAGCATTTGTTGATCGTGTCCCGTTTTCTGAATAATGGCACTTGAGAGGGCATAAGAAAGCAGCTTTTCCCTTTGCCATCATCTTGTAAAGGCTCCTGGGAGCACAGGCAGGGGAGGCAGTTGTTTCATGTGGGTATTTGAATATTATTGAAAAGAGAGTAAACTCCAGGCAGAGGTTTATAACAAACAGGCTCCACAGAATGATGAGGGAAGTAACATTGACAAAGCTTTGTGTATCAGGCTGCATTCTAAATAAGAGCATGACAGGTCCTTCAAGCCTAAAAAGCACTGTGCATCCCCTAAAAACTTGGGTGATTCAAGCAGATATGTCGCTTCAAGCATTTTCCTGGTGCGTTAATGGCCTGAATGGTGTTATAGAAAAAAAATCTTGGCTGTGTGGTAATATCAAAGACAGAGACAGCCAGGTTACAAGAGTTGCGTTTGCAGCAGAGAAGCACTTCAAAGTTGAGGAGTGTTACGGTGGCAGCAGCTGAAGATCAAACAGGGACTTGCCTTTTTCACCCCCTTCTCCAGTGAAGTCTTAAACGAGGAGTTGAAGAAAGGCAAATAATCTCTCCTTGATTCCTCAGAGCCCCCCAGGCTCAGGGACAGCATCATTCCTGTGACCTGGCGGGTCGGTAGATGATGAGGCAGGGACACAAACCTCGAGTGAAGTGGCTTCATTTCTGAGACCTGCGGGCAAGGCCGGGTCTGAGCAGTGACACAGCTTTCTGTGCCTCTTTTGGAGTGTGCAGGAGGTGCCGAGCTGTGCCAG
This sequence comes from Eurystomus gularis, assembly GCA_013400335.1. Taxonomy (NCBI): domain Eukaryota; kingdom Metazoa; phylum Chordata; class Aves; order Coraciiformes; family Coraciidae; genus Eurystomus; species Eurystomus gularis. The sequence continues at coordinate 83,171 of VZZY01008090.1, forward strand.
CGTGGTTTCCTTTCATGCCCAGTGTGTCATGAGAGGGAGTGAGGAAGCTCCTCCCAGGGGTTATTACCTCAGGTTACTGGGAAACGCCCTGTGCTTGGCTTGATCGTGGATTTGGGGTATTTCAGTGTTTAAGCAATTCTGTCCTCGAGGCGGTGCCCTTAGCCGGGCTCCCTGCAGCTCTGATACCACTCAGGTTTATTCTGCTGCACAGCTCTGCGGTGCTATGGTCCAATTTTAAATTGCTTAATGATTAAGTGCTGCTAAAATCCAAGCTTTGATCTACCTCTCACCGTTAATAAATCTTGAATTGCTGCTAAATCGTGACCGTGTCAACTATGTCTCCTGCGACACGCTCCCCCATCCCTGCGTGCCTCAGTTTCCCCGTGGCAGTCGCCGCCTCCTCTCCGCTCGTTACTGGCCCTTTAAGGCGCGGCCGCTCTCCCGGGGGGGCGGGGCCTGGCTGCACGAGGAGGGCGGCCCCGCCCACGGGGCGGAGGCTGGAGCTCACTTCCGCCCGCGGACCGGAAGCGCGGGA
>VZZY01008090.1:83791-169568 GCA_013400335.1 Eurystomus gularis
CCCGGGCTGGGGGGAGCGGGCGACGCGTTGGGAAGGCGGCATTGCCAGCAGCCGCGCGGGTTGCGCCCGGGGCTCCCGCGGAGGAGCTGTTGGTAAGTGCCGGGTAGCCGCGGGAGGGAGGCCGAGGAAACGGGTGTTTCTGCGGCGGTTTAATCGGGAAACAGAAACTGTCTCCGCTTTTTCTTCCGGCTGAGGTGAGGGTACTTGTTCATTTCTGGGCTGAGGTGGGGACACTTGTTCGTTTCTGGGAGCAAGTGTCGATGGGCAGCCGTTAAAGCACATCGACAGCAGAGCTGTACAGGTAAAGGGCTCTGTGTTATGTATCTGGGGGCCCTTGTTTAAGCCATTTCCTCGCATAATGTGCGTAGATAAGTTTTTACACCTTTTCTTTGAAGAAGGTGCGGTAGATTCTGTATTGCCCTCGTTTGAGTGATTCAGTTGCAAATCATCATCGCTTCAGTAAATGTGTTTAAATACAAAGCACGTTAATCTAAATACCGAAGTGATTCTTAGCTGATAACGTGCGAACTGAACCGATTTCTGATGATTATTCTTTTGTTCTACGTCTTTGAAATCTCATCAAGACCAGGGGATGGATTGTTGACGGTACTGCTGCACTCAACATGTATGGCTGAAGGCATCAGTCCCCTTCCCGGGCTGCAGGGCCGCAGTGGTCTCTTGCCCACAATGTGACCTGGCACAACCCACACAGCAAAGACCTCCCTTTGCCAAAGGTAAATACCACAATTGGTTTTTTTTCTATGTATGAGGAAATGTATGGCTTTGCTCTGTCTAGATTTTCCTTGTGCATTCCTTGTTTTCCTAGATAACAGCAGCAGTTGCTATCTTTCCTTTTATATGGTTCAAGTGTTCACGCTTTCCCAGCGTTCTGTTGGGTTTTTCAGACTAGCAGGATCTGAGATCACTGTGTAGCTGTTAGTGAAGAGCTTTTACTTTTAGAGGAAGCAGCCTGTGGTGAGAATTTTATGATGCTTTCTAACTATTATAACAAAGGAAGGAAAGTTTTGCACAAAGAACTTTTGCTTTTGACTGCAGGGATTTGTTGACCTATAAATTTTAGCCAGAGATTAACGAATACAATCTAATTCAATTTTGTACTTGTTAGAACTAGATTCCACAAATACCAGTAAAACAATATAATGAACTTTAGCGTTGTTGTTCTGGAAAGTGTGTGTTAAGTGCGGAATGATTTTTTTCTGTACATTAAGTGAATTTTCATACGTTGTTTTGTAGTTTGTAAAATACATAATTTGACTTCTTTTCAGTGCTTTACTTTTAATGTTTGCCGTTCAGCAGGTGTTTTGAATGTTCATTTAATACCTGTAATGTTAATTTAATGCTTTAATCTGTATTTCTCATTTTAATTGCATGCACCTGTGTGATATAAGAACATCCAAGAACACGTACGTGTACGCTGCTAATGAGTTAGCTAAACCCTGAAACTCATCACACTTGAAAACTGGGTGCTATCGTGGCTGAAAGGAAATAGTCACTTGCAATCTTTGGACTTGTGTTAATTCTTTTTTCTTTCCATCCAAAGAATGAGCACATGCCGATGGTGTACACTTAGTGGTTCTGACACCACTGAGTTCCTGAAGAACTATGCTTCTAAACGGTTGTCCCCTGAAGATCTCGAAGGATCCAATGATGATCTCTGTTACTGCCTGGAGTGTGTGGTTGAATACCACAAAGCAAGGGAAAAATTGCCAAGGTTGCATGAGGTAATTAAGAGGTGTGGCTCCCACTCATTAGTGTGCAGGAGGACTCAGAACTCAAGGAAAACTGAGGCTTCTGTGGTCCAGCCACAGTGTAGGGGGGGGTTTTGTGCAGGTGTTGTGTTTTCTTGGGTTTTGGGAATAGTGTATGTTGCTTTTTAACTGTTTTTTTAATACTGAGTTGCAAAAAGCTGATTGTAAAGCAAGAGGATGCTCTTATTTTGCATATATTCAAATTAGCAAGACCTAAAACAGTAGTGGGAACTTGCTCACTAGATGTTACAGCTTCAACTTTGTTCATGCTCTGATGGTCTGAGGTCTGATAAAAAGAACACCTGTGAAACAAACTAACAGCTCTTTCTTTAATATATTTTCTTCCTTCCTTTTGGCTTCTGTTCCGCTTTCGGTTTCTCCCTTTGTTTGCTTTCATTACTCATAGTTTTCCACTATGTTTGAATTTCAGTGGTCTGATCACACAAGTCTGTGACAATATGTGATTGAAAACAATTAAAAAAATTTAAAAATACTTCATTAGAAGCCTTTTCTAGTTCTCCATTGTTAGTGTCCAATTTTGTAATTTACAAAGCTTATTTTCCCCTGTGTGTATGTGTATGTAAAATAATGTGTTGTAGCGAATGGATCACAGTACAGATGTTTAAAAGGTTGCTCATTAGTCAGATTTCTTTGGAAGGCAATCCCATGTGAGTATGGGTTGGAAATAAGTGGAATGACTGGACTGCTGAAAGTTCTTGTGTCCATTAACTGTAGGAAATAACCTCGCTTACTAATTGAGGTTTGGAGCAGTTGCTTAGGATGAGTAATGTTAAGTGAGCTGAATTCTCTACAAATATTCAGCAAGTCCTTCAGTTTGCATTGATGACGTTCACTCCCTTCTAAAAGGGAATATTTTAAAAGATTATTTAAAAATTTAAAGTCTTGTTTTCTCACATATTTTGCAGTGTTTTGTCCTTTCCCAAAGGGAAGGAACATTGCAAAATACATGAGAAGGCAAGACTTTAAAATTGCTTTTCCCATCTTCCTAAATATGAGTGTCTGTATCGTGCACTACTTTATATTGGCTGGTGGAACAAAGTTTTGTGACTAACCTATGGCCTGAAATAATTATTGCAACAAGTTATGAATATTTACAGAATTATAAAAGAGCTTCTGGTTTCGATACCACTCTTACTTTATAATCTGAACTCTGAAGTGAGAGTTTTATTTGCACAATCTGAATTCCGTGTCAAAACTTTCTTTCACACCATGCTTGGAAAGAAACTTTTCAAAATAAAATTCCGGGTTTTGAAAGCCTAGTTAAGGTTTCCACATGTGATACTAAATATCCTTAATTGCTTTCTTTACAAATGCACCTTGATTAGTTACTTTTTCCCCGCTGAATAGGTCTTGTGGGAGCTGGAAACCTCCCGTCTTGTTGCCCACATTGAGAAATCCACGCAAGAAGAAGATGAAGAGAATGACGAGTTGTTTATAAAGGATGAGACTGGAGAGACGCGGCTGTCTGGTTATGTGGGCCCGGATTTTGAGAACAACCTGCGAGTGCCCCTTCTAGAAATACTGAAATACCCGTATCTGCTGCTGCACGAGAAAGTCAGTACGTATCTTGCCACATACAGTTGGAAGGTGTTGTTTCTACTGAAGGAGGTGAAAACAACAAATAGTCGTTAAACCAAAGTACCAGTGTGTGTATATTTTTATATTTATTTTGATCCTAAATATTTTTGTATGTCTTGTGAGCATATGAGTTAGTCCTTACTCTGTGTTTGTCCTTTTAGGTGAGCTGTGTGTAGATGTGCTGTTGAGAATGGAACAAAGTCAGAGCTCCTTTCAGGTCTTTGAGAAATATCCAGGAATTTATCTCTTTTTGGTTCACCCTAATGAAGTTGTAAGTTACTTTCTGTTCCACTAAACTTTGTTTTCAGTAGCATCAGAACAGATTCGTGTTTTTAATGTCAAGAATATGAAAATAGTAGCTTACCTGAACACCAGTGTGGAGCACAAAATTTCAGATTGTCCTAAAAATCAGTAAAAGGTTTAATAGCATTTTACTTCAGCTTGCTCAAACTCCAGAATTTCCTCAGTGGGTCAGAGAATGATTCCACCAAAGCCCGAAATGGTGTGTCCTGTGCTGACAGCATGTTAGATCTGTTGTTAAAGTTACAGCTATCTAATTAGAAAATGTTGGTCAGTAACGTTTAAACAATATAAAGGAGATGCAAATGCTACCTCTTCCTCACGTGAATCCCAAGGGGGGAGGTTTTTTGTACATATTATCCTGAATTGTAACTACTTTGTTACCAACATCTTCTTGTAGGTGTAGTCAGCCTGTTTCTAAGGTTATTTTGGAAAAAGACTCACTGTTACTTGAAACTATGAGACCTTACTTTAGTAAAAAGATACTTTTGTCCCACTCCTTGCAGCAGTGATTCCTATTCTTACAGGATTGTGATTTTATTTCTTCTTTATATTAATATATAACTTTTTTGTTCTAATTCTTAGATTCGTCGATGGGCCATCCTAACAGCAAGGAATTTGGGGAAGGTTGACAGGGATGATTACTATGACTTACAGGAAGTGCTGACTTGCTTGTTCAGAGTTATTGAGTTGGGGCTTTTTGAGAGTCCAGATATTTACAGCTCTTCGATGATAGAAAAGGGTAAACTCATCCTTCTGCCATCTCATTTATATGATACTGCCAACTACAAGAACTATTGGCTAGGTGAGTATTTACTATCAGAAATGAATTTGTATGTGTAGCCTCCTCTTGTAAGTGCTTCTTTCAAGTCAGAGCTCTACTATTTCATAGGTGCCCTTTATTTTCAGGCATGTTAAATGGGAAAGTTGAATGTTGGACAACTGCAGGAGTTGGGGTAGTGTTTAGTTTCATGTTGCTACAGATCTCTCTCTCAAGTGTTACACTGGTGGTGGCATTTGGAAAATGATCCTTGATTTGCTGAAAACCAGAACAAATTTTGGCAAATATATGGAGAGGTTGCTGCTTTTTTTTTTTTGGCAGGGATTTGCATGTTGCTAACAGTGCTGGAAGAACAAGCTATGGACTCCTTGCTACTGGGCCCAGACAAACAAAATGACTTCATGCAGTCTATACTTCACACCATGGAGAAAGGAGGAGCTGGTAACTGATTTTGATACTGGGATGAAGACAGTTCATAGCCTATTTTTCGTCTTTTATCAAGCTTCTTTAATCGAGTAAATTCTTAGTGTAATGCTGAGGTGATTTTTTAACTGCAGCTTCTGGAAGATGACAGATACTGCACAATATTTGGGCAATACTGACAAATACTGAAAAAATCTCTTAAGAAGGGATGGCAGTGCTTTGTGTAAGGCTGGCTTAGAGGTTTTGAGGGGACAAATCTGTATTTTCTATTATATTGGTTTCATTTAATATACAGGTCGTATGGGAATGCGTATTTCACTGTGGCATGAAGTTTGAATTTTGAGTCCTAAAATAAACGCCTTTTTCTGAATTGCCACAACTTGCTTAAAATTTGACTCTTCTGTCCATTTGTTTGAGGGAACCTCTTTCACAGCTGGGAATTTAAGAGTAGTAGCCCTTATGCCACTGTAGGCCACAGGCCATGGCGTAACATGGGAGTGGCACACGAGCTCAAGACCAGGGCTGCCTCTTGAATGACTAGATCGTTATAAGCTTACTATGTTTATCAAGCATATGATATTATCTTGTATGAAGAAGAAAGAACAGATGTGAAGGAAAAACCAGTTGCTTCTAGCTTAAATTTGAAGTATAAAACGTCACAGCCGTGTAAGTTGTACCCACTTCTTAGAACAGCACTGCAAAAATCAATGTGGAAGAATCAGTTTCACAGAGTTGGGAGATACTGATTTTTCGCTTCATAAGGAGCAGTGTCTGTGGAGATAAGTGACGTTGACATTTTTTCATGCCTTTTTTTTTCTGGGTTAAACAGTACAATTGCAACTTACTAGAATACGTATCTTTATATTAGTACTTAAGAAAAATCAATTAAAACCAGCTACTTTTCAACTTCAGCTTAGTGTAAGAATGTGCAGGACTCTTGCATTTCAACTCTCCCCAATATTACTGTTATGTTTCAGATGATTCCACTGACCCCTTCTGGCCAGCGCTGCATTGTTTCATGGTTATTTTGGATCAGCTCGGATCTAAAGTATGGGGTCAGCTTATTGATCCTGTCCAAGCCTTTCAAACCATTATCAACAGTGCGAGCTACAAGAATGAAATAAAAAATATACGCAGTAGCTTTATGAGGTCAGTTTTATTAGAGACTAGAACAGTTTTTACCATTTTAATACCAGGAAGCGTAGTAGCTTGGTCTTGGTTTTCTTGTCAGTGCTGCCTTAATTTGTCTTGGGGGAGGGAGATGACAAGATAAAAAATCAGATGTTGCCAACTTTAAGCAATGAAAAGATGAGTTAAGGCCCCTAAAATAGTGAGGTTCTTCCAAAAAAGTATATGCTCGCTTTAACTACTGTGAAGTCTGTTACACTTCTAGGATCCCTTTTTTTTTTTTTTTTCGCCTCAGTCATGAAGGCTGCCAACTGTTTAGTGCATATTTAGTGCTGAAACCAAGTTGCACTTAAATTTAGTGAAGATTGCTATGTCTGGGACTCTTGCTAAAATTATGGCAACTTCCGTGTTTTCGGTGGATGACATAGTTCTAGATTTTCTTCAAGATCCATATGACAACTGATCTGAGTTTACTTTCAGCTCGTGTTAAGTCTTAAAATATTTCTCAGGAATAAATTTACCTAATGGTACTGTATGTGAGAGTCACGGAACTGTCCTTAGCCTGGATAACGTAGTGACTGGCTGAAAGGAAGTGCTTTAAAACAGAGAGCAGGCATCAGATACACCTTTGAAAGGTTTTATCTTCACGCACTGATGTCCTAAGATAAAATGAACATTTTAAAAATCACTTTGGAGTGACGATATTGTTGGTATTGAGCAGAAAGTTAATTAGGTAAAGTGTTTGTTCAGTGCAGAAGTGGTTGGTTAGTACACTGCTGGGAAGCCCAGAAATTGCTTTTATGGGAGCAGAATTTTGTTATGTAAACTTGAACTCTGTCTTTTGGCACGCTGCCCCTTTTAAGGGTTTATAAGAATCCAGGTCCCAAGGCTTTAGGATCACCTCCTATTTTGGAGAACTGGAATTTTGACTCATCTTAAAAAGCTGGGAACATAGGACCTGGGTAGCCATCCTGGTTGTTTACTGGTTTCCTGTGATGTATTTTTGAATCAACTTTGAGTGACAACGTCTTAAATGTTCAGTGTTTTTATACATGCAAAATCTGTAATGTTATAGATGGCTGGAGATACGTATGTGTGGAATGTTACAGGTAGCTAAGGAAGGCCTATCAAAGGAGACTTTTTTCAGTTAAACTATTGGAGTCTTGTGTTCAAACAGTCATACAAGGTTTATGAGTAGGTAGCCATGATTGACCTGCGTTTATGTACAGGAAATGCAAAGAAATCGGAATTCTTCTGGGTGTTTGTTCTAGGTAGTCAAATCCATGGCTTAGTAGAAAGCTCTTTCCTGAGGCAGTTGCTTCCCCTGCCTCTTACAAGCAGGGTAGAACAAACTCTACAGCTTTAAATAGGATCTCTTTTCCTAGGTATGTTTTATTGCTGACAAAGTCTTGTAGTCCCATGGTCAGTATCACAGTGAAATCTGTGTCTTGGCCGGTTGGCTTTCTTATAGTTTCAGTCAGCTACGTGGAGTCTAATGATTTGTATTTCATTTCAGGACAAAGTCTGAACCGGAGTCAGACTACGGGGATGACATGATTACTTGCAGTCAGATTGTGTATAATTATAACACAGAAAAGCCTCAAAAGGTATTAAATTTTTTTTAATTTCCCTGTTCTTTGAATTCTGACCACTGAATGACCCTGTCTGTTTAAACCATACATAAAATACAGGGGGGAAGATACTCTTATTTCTTCTAGTAATGTTGTAAAGAAAAAATATTAAATAATGTATATTGTTATTGTGTACCTTAAATAGCAGCCCGTCTGGTCACTTCTTGTTCAGCTGGTGCTTTCAGCCTGTAAGAGGAAAGAAGAATGTGTTTGTGAATTAGGCAGAGATTACTTGTTGAGTATGGTTTGACATACTTTCAAATATTGGACTTCCTCAGAAGGGCAGCATTTTTTTTTCTTATTAGAAAGCAGAGTAAGAATTTGTGAGTGTGTGTTTTCCCTTGATCTTGGTGTGTTGTATTTATGAAATGTTATTTAAAGACTTTAAATGTGGCTTTTATCTGAGGTTAAATTATGTCAGCATACCATCATCTTTAGAGAGTTTCACAATGGTTTAGGAAATATTACTTTATACTTATTTTCTAAGTTATGGTTTAGGAAATGAGCTCCCTGTAGATGTGTTAGTTTTGATCTTTATTTTTGCTTTTTTTTTTTTTAGTTTAGATTTTGACTTGCATTAGAATATAAGAGATGTTACCATTTAATGCACATATATTTGAAAGAAAGCCACCTTATGGCTAGGAAAAACCCCTGGCAGATTAAACCATGCAGACATGCATAATGAGGATGATGTGATGAATTTTTCAGGATGCTGGATGGAAGACTGCCATTTGTCCTGACTACTGCCCCAGCCTGTATGAAGATATGCAAACGCTAGCTAATGTGCTTCAGTCTGATATTGGTCGAGATATGCGTGTCCACGACAGCACGTTTCTGTGGTTCATCCCTTTTGTTCAGTCGCTCATGGATCTCAAGGACTTGGGTGTAGCATATATAGTAGAGGTCATTCACTACCTCTGCTCAGAAATCAAAGGTATCCTCAATGAAAGAATCCAACAGTGTGACAAAATCTCTGAATTTTTTCTCCTGATCTTGGTGTCAATTATTGAACTACACAGAAATAAAAAGTGCCTGCATTTGCTATGGATTAGCTCCCAAGAATGGGTGGAAGCAGTGGTGAGATGCGCAAAGCTTCCAGCGATAGCATTTACACGGCGCACTGAAAAAGCATCTGGACACTGCGTGAGAGGATCATCAGTATCTTTACAAGCTTCCAACTCTGTGCAGCACGCCTGTGTGCAGTTGATACGCAGCCTTCTTAGAGAAGGCTATCAAATTGGGCAGCACGCTCTTTGCAAACAATACTTAGACAAACTCAATCTTCTTCTGCGAGGAAATCTATCTTTAGGTTGGCAGCTGAACATCCAGGAAACTCAGGAATTACAAGGGTGTTTAAAGCAAGTTATAAGGAGCATAAGGGGCAGAACACTGAATACCTCTGTGCCTGCAGGAAACAATGCAAACTCTCCAGCTTCACCTACCATTTCTATAAAGCAAGAAAAGAGTGCACGTGGTGATGGATGTAAGATGAGTGTACACAGCAGAGATGACCTTGGTTCACCACTTGCTGTCATATCGAAGGAAAGTGGGGGTGAAGATTGTCAGGAGAACCCTTTCTTTAGAAGAAAGAGTGCCTGTGAAGAGGAATGTAGAGATGCATCTACAAGTCCGAGCTCTTGGACATCAATGGAAAACCTCTGTGTGAATATTAAAAAGGAACCTGAGGACTTGACAACTCAGGGATATGGCTGCCCACAGAACTCTTTGGCGACAAAGGTATGTGGGAAAGTTCAGGAAACTAAAAACAATGATCCGGTGGCAGGGAAATGCAATATGGATAATCAGTGCTTTAATCCAAATGCTCAGCGTTCAGATTTCAGAAGAGGTGCAGAGTTGGAAAACAAATGTGAAGCAGGACCCATAACACCAATGCATCTGGCTGCTCAGACTCATACAGGTTCTCCAGAACATGCTTATGGCTCGGATGTAAAGGAAAGCAGTATGTGTCCCAGTTCCTCTTCAAAGTTTAAAGTAGATACACAAAGACTCATTAATTTCAAAAACAAGATAAAGGAAATTGAATGGCCTTCAAAAATGTCCCAGCTAGCAAAGCCACACGACTTGACAAACTCCAGTTTAACAAGTGCCTCAAAAGCAGAGGTAGAACCACCTAAGTTTTGCAGTGGCTATCCAGGTACAAGTAAAGACTGTCGTAAGTATCAGGGAGTGAGTACTCTGCGTGAAAATGAAATCTCTGTTGGTACTCCAAGGAGTTGTGTTCCATCTGGCTCTGAAAACAAGAGGGATGTATCCAGCTCTTCTCAGATCAGGCCACTGTCAGTGAAGCGTGAATCAAGTGACAGGTTGTTCAAATTTTCAGAATATTTCAAGAGAGAAAACAGTTCAGTGGGAAAGGAACAGAAGGATTTTGTGAAGGTGGTTTCTAAAGATAATACTTTAACAGACTCCCAGGTTGATCAAGAACTCAGTAAATTATCTTTAGCTGCATATGCCAAAAGTGTCAATTTTCCCTTTGATTCAAGCCAGGAAAGCTCAGCACATCATAATGTGTGTGATATTAAAAGAAAGGTGAAAGGTGCTGTAAGACTTTCCAATGATGGCCAAAGTACCAAGTCTCCCTGTGATGCAGATACCCATGGTGATGGAGCCATTGTGATTTTGGACTCTTCTGATGAAGAAAAAGATGTGGCTGACAAGGAGGAAACAAAAAAGAGTGAAAATGCATGTCCTGAAAAGCAGCCTTCAGCTTCCAGCTGCACTTCTGAGTTAAAGACTCCAAGCTTTCCCTTGGCACTGGAAAGCTGTGAGTCTCAGTGCTTTGAATTTGAAACAGATGATGAGGTCTTCTCGGTTTGGTCAGATACTCAAGCGTATAGTATGGAAGCAACTCAAGAGTATAAACAAGTTGGCAGTAGTAGTTCAGATGGCTTACTGACCGATCACACAAACGAGTGGGGTTATGATGTGGATTACATAAGCGATGATACCATGGAAGAAGAAGCAAACTTGATAGAGAAGCAAGTAGAAAATATTTCTGCTGAGAAAGAAGGTGGTAATACGAAAGTAGTAACTAACTCAGTGTTGCAGGAATCTATTAGCAACGAACGCGCAAAAGATCAGCCAGAGAATTTTGCAGACAAAGGTACTGTTGCTAAAGGCTTCACCCTGGACTCAAAACTAACTGAACCCAAAGCATCTACATCTAACATCTCATTAGCTTCAAAGTTGGCCCTTAAGAAAAATAGCGTGAGCCCACAGAAGAACGTATCAAAACTTAAGATAGCAAGAAGTATTCAAAGAAGCCCTAAAAAACCTACCGTTAAAACATCACAAAATAAAAAACTACTTCAAAGCACATCAAAAAATTCGCAACCTGGCAGGTCAATGCCTGCTGTGGTTCCTCCAAAGAAAGTTCGGCAGTGTCCTGCACCAGCATCAACTGTAGAAAAACTTGGTCTGAAGAAGGCACCCCGCAAAGCATTTGAATTATCCCAGCGCACTTTAGACAGTATAGATCAATTGCGTAGCCATGGTAAGGCTGCAGGGAGAGTTGGAGCTCCACAGAAACGGAAGACTCAACCAATTGCTGCTCAGAGCTTGTCTATAAGGCATAATAAAAAATTTCTAGCCTGCCAAGACCGTCAGTATTTAAGGCAGACAAGGCCCCAAAGAAGTGTCAGAGCAAAAAATCCTGCAGGAACTTCTGAGAGTGGAAGCAAAGCGAGCCAAGTGGATGCAAAATCTGTGAAAGTAAAGCCTAAAAGTTTTGAACTGGCCTCTGTTGAAAACCAAAGGGAGAAGACTCTTTGTCCCTCTGTGGAGGAGCAGACTTGTGTCTCTAAAATGCCTAGTTCTTTAGACTCAGACAGAAAATCAGAGGATAACAGTATGATGGTACCTCCTGTACCTATGGATTCAAGTCTGTCTTCTGCTGCACTTGCAGATGATAAAGATGAACCTTCAGGAAAAGGTGGTGTTGTCTGGCCTGAGTGTGAGGAGACAACTTCAAAAGAAAATGGGTGTGAACCAAATGAAAATAATGAAGAGGATGATAATTTATTTTTAACTCAGCCAGATCCTGTGAATATGGAAATATGTTCCGAGGAGGAAAGTGTTCAAGGTACTATTATAGTTAGTGAAAAACCAGAGGAGATGGATACTGCTGAAAGCCTTCAGCAGAATAAATCCTTGGCTGTTGTGAAGTGTAAGTACACAGACTGTACGGAAAAAGTGGACAAAACAGGAGAGTGCTGTAGTAAGCATTCAGCCACCAGCTCAGAAGCAGATCACTTGTTTGCCAAACCTCTCCTGCCACCTTCTAAAACAAGAAAGCCTTCCACTACCAAAATTTTCAGCTCTGCAAGTTCTTCACGGACAGCCGCCTTCAGCAAGGATCTTGAAGATGGTAAAAAGCTACCGCCAGCTCCAAAAAGCAAAGTGAATGCAGCCAAGCCGGTGGTGGTCAGGCCACCGATTGCCAAGGCTGCACCAGCAGGAAATCAGACACACAGATCTCCAAGTTTCAGTAACGTACCTCAACCCAATGTTTATGGTAACGTTCTCCAGTCACAGAATAGACTGAATGACAGTGTTTCGAATGTTTCCCGAAGGCCTGCTCGAGAAGCACCTTCTTCCGCTCCTGGCGCTCAGCAGTATGATAACAACACTTTTGTTAATGAAGTCCTAAACTGGACTTACGAAACATTTGCAAACTTCAGCCAGTTTGGACCTCCAAGTAATCTCCTGCAGTCTGTAGTAGCCGCTGTTCCTGTCCAATTTCAAGGATATAATGACTATTTTAATACGTTTTTCCCTTTGATGATGCTAAATGCCTTTGAAACGGTAAGTAGTGATATGGCTTACGGTTTGTTTTCATCAAGCCTGGTAAATTTTTACCGAGAGATTAAAAACTGGTTTATGTCCTCTATTTACCTTCTGAAAATGTTCAGATACAGAGGTAGTACCAGTATCTATCCTCTTTCAATATCAGTATCTATTTCTCTGAATAGAGGAATGGTTTGGGGGAAATAGTCTAGACAGTTATGTTTAAGAATGGGGAATGTTGATGTTACCTCAGTGAAGCTTTTTTTTGGTAAAAAAGGAGGTGGTTTCTCTTTCTTTGTAGCATATGAAGCTTAAACCAGAAATCCTTAAGAAACTGAGGTCTTTCAAGGACAGTGTCTGTAATACTTCGATTTATGTTGAGAATTTACGTGCAAGAGTAGGTTAATCTGAGAAGTATATTTTCCGAACAGCTTAAATTTAATACTTTATAGTTTAATGGTGAGAAAACGCAATATTCCTTCAATGAAAAATCTGTGTGCTTTCAAGTTCAGTGATTGCATTGCTTCTCCTGTAGAAATAAGGTAGAAAGTGAAGTCAGTACTGGGATAATTCTGGTATTTTAAGGTGAAAATGCAACTGGGGAACTTACATTTGTTTTGAAGTGCTTTGTAGGAAAACACTTTAAATGGGGGCATGGAGAGGAAGCAGTTTTGCACTGTGTGTTTATCTGTAATGTGGATTAAAAAGGGTACAACTCTTGTACTCTACAGTCTGTCAGCTTTCTTTTATTTCTGCTTAGTATGTTTGCCCTTGAAGCCAGGATAAACTTCTGATGCACTAAACCCGTCAAAGTTTTGATTCAGCTTTTACTTTTCAACATGTAGCTGGCACAAGAGTGGATAGAAAATCAGAGAGCAAGAGAGAAGAGCTACTACTTACTCTGCAAGAGGTACTTGCCGGACTACCGTGCTGATGTCAGTACAGCACATTTTGAAGGTAAGAGGGTGTTGGGGTTTTTTTTTTCAGTTTTCAAATAGACTTAAATGAGCTTGCAATTACAGGTAATTTTTTAAAATTTGCTTTAAATACAGAAAGGATCTTGAATTTGCAGTTTTACAGAATACACATAACAGAAAAACATATTTTGCAGGGAATTTGCTTTGAGTGTTCGGTACAAAAAGTTGTTTGATAGCTGTTGGAATATCTTCCATCTCAGCTGGGATTTTGTTTCACCTTCTTTTGGTAAATAAAGTAGTCTTTGATTTGTTCTGCTTTTATACAGTGCTATGTTGAGGCTTAAGAATGCAAGATGAAGTTAAAACTCTTCATTGTCTTTTGCTGTAGCTTTTAATAGTTTTAAAAGTTAACAGATGGGCATTACTGAAGTATGCAATGTGTTAATTGTACTTCTTTGGTCAGAAAGTGGTTGTAATCATTTTCCTTTTAATGTTCTAATTTAAAAATGTATTTTGGGTAGCTCATCTTCGAGAAATTGATTTGGCAAAGCAGCTTCATCCAAAGGAGGAAGACTTAGTCTTTTTGGTGGTCCAAAAGCAAAAAGACACCTTTAGGGAAGAGAGTGAAGTGGAGAACGATCTCATGTATCACGTCGGTCTGGTGGCACGATTTTATCGTGCACCTGGCTCTTCAACCAGTGAGTAAATGGGGTTGAAATAAAAGTGGGGTTCTTCTTGGTACCGTAAAATGCTTCTTCATAGATAGTTGTAATATGCCACTTACCTCAGAGGAAATGGGGATTACTTTTCTACTCTAGCCTGTCCCATGTTCAAAGCTTCATGAAAAGCCAGGAACAGAAGCTGCAGTCTTGCTTTCCATGCATTTTTATAGGGACCTCCTTCAATACAGATGTTAATACTGTGTGTAAGAACAGAAACTAATGATGAGCAAGTTCTATCCATACATTTTTAGGAGTGCATTGCTGTGAGATTCGAAGGGTCGTGAACTTCAGTGGTCTCACTGACTAAAAATTTCACTGTCTTCTGGAAGTGAAGTTGCGAATGACCAGGATTCCCAAGTACCAAGATTAACGCTGCCTGATTAAAACAGTGACCTGAGCTGTTTCACAAAGCGCTGTGGTTTTATTTGTTTTGTTTTGGGATATGATTTTTTTAGGGGGTTCTGAGGGTGGTGTTTGGGTTTTTGCAAGAATTAGTTGTTGGCTTCCTCACAGAAGGCAGCACCTGGTTCTGGTGAATTCTTTGAGTGATCTGTTTGAATATCTTTCAGTTAACGACTTGGATATTCTGAGAATTAACAACTTGTGGTTTGTTTTTTTTTTTTCTCCCTTCCCTTTTTAACAGGACAAAAGGAGCAGCACACTGTCTATTATATTTCAGTGCAAACTCGAGGCAATTTGTCATTCTTGATAAATAAGCAAGTGAAGTGTGTGGTGGTTGGCTCGCTGGTGACCACGCGCCGGAAGTTCAGAAGTCTGCTACTACTGAGCAGGAGTCCTCTGGCTAAACCCATCATAAATCCAAGTTACGATGACTTCTGTCCCAGAGATTTGCCCGTAGCTTCAGGAAGTGCTGTAAGTCCTGCAGCTCAGTGAAAGGGGTGACTAATTGGACATTTGGATCTCAGGAGTGTTGCGAAACTGGTTTTGCATGCTCTGTTTGGAGGTGCCCAAGTGTGCTTTTCAGAGCTGGTTGATTTGGCAGATGGAGAGGAGCCTGAACTTGCTTAGGTGTTTCTGCTCTATTGACGTGGATACTTTGTGTAGCTTTCAGTTTTTATTCCTCAGTGAAGAGTTGTCTGTTCAGGAAATAAGGTGTAGTGTGGAAAAGGTAATGCAAAATAAAGGTCTGTGAAGTAAACAGCTTTCGAGTCAGGATTAGGTGTACATCTACAGCAAACCTAGAATCAAAGTCTCCATGCCCTTCGTGTTTTTGAGTAATAGCTAGAGGGGTGAGGGACATTCTGCGAATATATAAAATTAACATGGAAGGTTTGATCAACATTATTTTTGTTTTTCTTTCCCCTGCTTGTTTGTTCAGGCATCGGCTGTGAACGAATACAACGCAGATCAAAAGAGAGCCATTGACACAGCTTATGCCATGGTAAAGCAGCATCCAGGGCTTCCCAAGATCTGCCTCATCCACGGGCCACCTGGAACAGGGAAATCAAAAACCATTGTTGGGCTTCTGTCTCGTGTTCTGAGAGAAGTGAGTGGACGCGATGTGATTGCCTGTGCTGGTGTTTGGTTTCCCAGTGGAAGTCCATGGTAGCTTGAACCAAATGGAAGTGTAGAGTGGGTAATTACTGGGGGTGTAATTCATTAAGCTGACTTAATTTAAATGTCTGCTGTGTAGGGTGTGAAGGTGGAAATAATACCTTCTGGGCATCTTGGGAAACATTTTACAGAACTTCAAAAGTAAAAGCAAGAAGACAGGAACAATTGGTAGCGTAAATGCTGGTTACATTGAAGGTTTTTTATGTTTCCATGTAGTAAATAATGTTATTTGGCCTGCCCCATTTGATAGTTTTCATATTAGCACCCAGTAGATTGTCAAGTACATCACGGTTGAAAGGAACTTATGCAAATAGTGTTAATAATTTGACTTGTTACTTAATGCAAGACGTACCTGAGGAGATACTCGAGTGCAGTAGTCCCTGTACTCTGCGTGCTGGTTGAGTGTACAGTCTGGCTTTTAAATCACAAGTGAGAACAATCTAAAGAGCTTGTTTTGGTTTATTGTTAATCAATCTGCAGAACACTAGGAATGAGAGAACAAGTAAAAAAACAAATTCCAAGATCAAGCCAAACCGCTTTCTAGTTTGTGCACCGTCAAATGCTGCTGTGGATGAAGTCATGAAAAAGATCATCGTTGCATTTAAGGAAAAATGCCAAAACAGACAGGAGCCTTTGGGTATGGTTTGTTTTAAAATTATTTTTATATATGGAACAGTAAAAACCAGAACAGCTGGTTACATGTAATGCTTACATGCNCTTTTTATATATGAAACAGTCAAAACCTGAAGGAAAAACCAGAACAGGTGGTTACATGTAATGCTTACATGCTGCTCTGAGCAGCTTTTTCCTCTTTCATAACATGACTGGTACATTCTCATACTGTTATTAACTTTAATGTGCTTTCCTATAATGTGCATTGTATTTTTCTAAACAAATTGCATTTTGTCATTATATAGACATTGACACTTAGTCAGTGTTACTTTCAGTTCACCTGTCTTTAAGTACTCCTTAAAGATCTGAACACAAGACTGTTACCTTAATATTGAATAAATTTGGACTTTGCTGATCATGCTAAACAGACTGATGAAAATTTTGGCCTGTCAGAGCCTCTCATTCTTTTTTTTTCCTCCTCGTAGTTTGTGACTAATACAAAGTAGATGAATTCTGAGCAAGGCATCTAGTCTGTGGTGGGGAAAAAAAACTGCATTGTAACCAAATATTAACTTGGTATTAACTTACCAGCTGCCTTACTGATGGTACTCAGTAATTTGCTAGCTTAGGAATTCAGTAAGTTTTAGATAAAGAAGCCTGAGAATAAGAAGTGGTTCTGTAAATTCAAAATAACATTCTTATCTGTTAGCCACCACTAAAACTTAGGCAACATCTTTCAGAGTTTGGAATTACAGTTGTGGATTTTTGTAGCTGCATTTAGATAAATCCAAGTAAATTGTTTCAAGCCTCGTAAAAGCACGAAAGGAAAAGCCTTGTTTGATATCCATGATGTTTAATTTTTTTTTTTTCCTCTCATACCAAAGTGCTGAGGTAATTGGAGCCTTCTAAAAGTATTTTGACTCTGATTTTGTAAACAGGAAATTGTGGTGATATCAAATTAGTGCGAATTGGTGCAGAAAAAGCAATCAACAGCGAAGTCCTGGGATTTAGCCTGGATAAGCAAGTTGAACATAGAATGAGTAAGTAATGAGTAACGTTTAAGTCAGACTTTCCTTCAGTCTTTAAGAGCTCGATGATGTTTTATACTTGGAACTGTGTCCTTTAAGAAGGAAGATCTGGTGAAAGATTTTTCTGCAACAGTGCTTCATCTAAGCAAAAGCAAAGAAAGATGCAAGATAACTTCTTGGGTGTTTTTTTAAAAGATATTATAATAAATGCATGTTAAAGTCATCATTTTTAAGCACTGCAGCTGTGCAGCATTTTAGAGCTACAGTTGTAGCTAAGTCTCATTATCTTCATTTTACAACCAACATCTTCATTTTACCTCCCAAGAAAAAGGGAGAATGCCACAAAAAATGAGTTTGTCCATTCCTAATAACTGTAGATGCACGACTGAGAGCAAGTGTTATTGTAACATAGCTTTTCTATTCCTTCTGTATGTTTTTCTTTGTTTTATTATAGAGCGAAAGACAGCTGACTTGGAGAGGAATATTCAGAAGGAAAAGGAGGCTATAGATCAAAGGCTGGATGAGCTTACTCGTCAGCGTGCCATGAACAAATGTGGGAAGAGGGAGATTGTAAGATACTAGTATTTTTTAATCCTGTGTTCGGATTTTGGGTTCATAATTGAATCAGAGTAGAGAGCTCTTACCTTTTAATGCTGTCTCTGAGCAGTGACTGTCTCTTCGCCTGCTTTTTCAACTAATGGAAATGTTGGGTAGCACCGTGAAAGGTGCTACCCAACAACAAGGAACAACTTCTACATAATAATGTTTTTTGTTTATACTAGTATTTTCAAGTGGCTGATCATGCTGCTTCTTGCTCTGGTGTTCAAGAGTCATCTTCTAGATTCTGTCACCAGTTTTTAGTGTAACTCTGTATTTATAAATCTTAATGATTTAATTTGGTGAAAGCTCTGTGTAACTGACATAGTAAGATACCTTGCTTATTTGTGTTGCACCTGAAGTTTTCCTTTTTTTTTTTCTAAGAAGTTGGCATTTGTGCTCAAATTAGAGATTTCTGATGACAGTTTTCCCAGTTGCACAGAAATGTAAGATGTAGTATTGTGTGCTGCAAAGTCTAAATATGTCGACAACTTTCTAAGAAACTTAATCAGCTTAAGACATTTAACATTAAAAAACAGTCTAAACAAGCCTAAATGTTTAGAAAATGAATTGGGGAATGGGAGGAAAAAAGCTACCTGGGAACTGTGTGGTGTTAACTGTTCCTGATACGTGCTTTGTCTTTATTTTTTCCCCCCATCTAGAGTCAAATGTTAGATGATGAATTTAACAGAATTTCAAAGGAGAGAGAACGTATTGCTTCTCAGCTAAAAGAGGTAGGAATTTATCTTTAAGGCAGCTCTTTAACAGACCTCAGCTGGTGTATTTATATACTTGCTATCCTTTAATTGTGGTGGGGAATTGGTTTTGATATGGCTGGGAGTATTTATAAAGTAGTAGGTAAAGAGATAAATGTTGTAAGCTGAGTAAGTTATGGACAGCTTGGTGTGAAATCCAGGTGTGCTCTGGCTGCATATTGGGGAAAAAAATCAACCAAACAAAAAAATGGATGGGAATATTCACTCTTACAGGCATATTTTAAGCAAAAAGAAGGCAATAGAAACGTGCATGTCCCCATGTTCTAGGATGTATCGTCATCACTACTTTTATTCTCCTTACAGTCCTACTGGAATTGAGATACTTTTAAATTTTTCTGAGTAAAGCAACAGCTGAAAGAATTTGTGTGTGTGGAGACAGATCGATCTGAAAGGGGAAATGGGCACGGATAGCAATACCTGTAGTTAAGGCTGGGTAGCACGAACCGTGAGGTGAATGAAGGCTCATCTTTAATGAGTATATGCTGACCTGTAGTGGTCATGGAGGCTTGGAGTTACAAATGTGATGGCAAACTAAACTTTGCTCAGCGTTACTGTGTCTGAATTGCATAGCTGTAGAGATAAAGGAACACTTCTTTCCAGTTTGCCACCTCAGTGGCATTGATCTGTAATTTAAAGTGAAAGTAACGCTTCAGTTAAGGCAACTTGTGACTTTTATTTGTAGTAATTGAGGCAGCCTCATTGGGGTGATGCATTATGCATGATCTGTTTGGCAGTTAGGATTAGCCAGGCGGTTAGAAATTGCTCTAAAGTGGTTCAGGAAAGCTAAAACATCGTATTCTGTTGTACTTGAAGCTTCGGGCGCACTCTCAGAGAGTCCAGGCAGAAATCATCTTGGAGGCCGACGTGATCTGCTGCACATTGAGTGCCAGTGGAGGATGTCTGCTGGAATCTACTTTTTCACGAAAAGGAGTGGATCCCTTCAGCTGTGTCATTGTGGACGAGGTCAGTAAAGCTGGTTAGAACTACAGCGTGTTCTGCCTCTTAAGGTCTGCCTTTTTCTTTGCTTAGGCTACTTGTGGTTGTTGGGCTGCTGGTGTAATGTATTGTGGGTTGACTGCCCCATCCCCACCCTTTGATAACCAGCCTGTCCTGCTATGTGGAGCCATGAGAAGAAAGAATAACTTGCAATTGCTTCTTTTTCTGACTTGTTTGGTGCTTTAAGGGCAGATGGCTTTTATTTAAAAATCATGGCTAAAGTGTGCCTCTTGCTGTAGAGGTTGCCAGATTGTTTGGTTACATTTGTATCTGTTTGGAGAGCTTTATATATTTAATAATAAAATAAAATTCTGTTTGTAGTTTATTAGGGAAAAATCCTTTTCTCTTTTTTACATTATTTTTAGAAGACTTGAGTTTTGGCTCCGTTACAGGAAATGTAACATCGTTCTCTCCACCCTTTTGCTTATAACTTTTATTTCTTTGTTTTCTGTCCTGTTTGCATACACAAAAGGCAGGGCAGTCCTGCGAGGTTGAAACGCTGATTCCACTGATCCATCGCTGTAATAAACTTGTCCTTGTTGGAGACCCCAGGCAGCTTCCTCCTACTGTAAAATCAGTAGTAAGTGTTCAGACTATTTTTTTTTTCATCTATATAGTGGATATAGTATAAGAATAGTATTTTTACAAAACATGTAAATGTTGGCGCCAAACAAATGGGAAAAGAAACGGACTTTAGGATGACTCTGAGAGTTAAAACTGAAGACGTTTATTATCAGAAATGGCCGCGTTTTATACACTCCAAGCTTTAAGGCACGACCTCCTAGTGTTGTCCATCAGAAAGCTGCTAAAAGCAATTCGCTCAATGCTCTGTCCCTATGCTTCTTGGAAGATGCTAATTGGCTAATGATTAAGCTGTGACTCCTGCTGTGTTTGCTCATTCTTGCTAGGCTTCGTGGAATGTGGTTCAGTCTCTTATCACCTTCTCTCCCAGGGACTTTTCAGCCTCAGGGCTTCCCAGGCTCTTTCAGGGAAGCATCATTATCTGCTCAAGGTTAAGGTCCCTCTCTGAGTCCTCAGACCAGCTGCAGACTCCCACATGTAAGAGTCAAAAAAGAGACTTTAGTGTCAGATCAGGATGCGTGTCAGATAACTTCTGCCCTGCAAGTTGAGTCTGTTGTGGAGATGAGTGTCAACACTGCCTTCAGAAGAGCGCATAAAGCTAATACAGATGTGCGAGTGCAACTCTGTAAAACCTTCTGGTGTAGTTAGGTTTCATGAAGCATTAAGAATAGCTGTGGCAATGCAGATTTCAGTGCAACTCTGCACTTGGTTTGTGACGGACGTTGTGTCGTGACAGGCTCTGTTATTACGTGAGCTTCGGTCAGTGGCATGTTCCCTAAGGAACGGAGGATGAAGACTACCTGTTTGTATGGGCACGTCCTCACCCTACAGATGTGTTCGTAGGATGAACATACAGGGGCACTTTGTTGTATCCTATCCAGCAGTAAGGAGGAGTGTTTTAAACATCTGATAAAGAAAGGAGGAAACCCAGACTGGCTTCTCTAGAAGGGTAAATTGTCTGGAGGCTGTGTGCCTGTTCAATGAGATCCCACCTGGAAGATCTTGCTTTTCATTATTGTTGGTGCTTTTCAGATTTTGCTGTGTTGTGACTTACAAAGGAAAGTTGTCTTGCTAAAGACTACACTGAGAAAAATTTACATTTCTGCAGGTGATCATAGTAAGACCAACACAAGCAGAAAATTGAAGTACAAGTAGTCATCGTTTTGTCAGCTGTTTAGGAGTTTAAAAGAAAACACTAGATAATTCTAATAAACACCAAAACCCAAATTCCTGCTGTTAATTTGGGACCTAACTCCCCAGAGGTCAGTCTCATGTTTTCCCTCTGGCAGAAAGCTCAGGAATACGGCTACGACCAGTCCTTGATGGCACGCCTGCACCGGCACCTCGAGGAGCAAGTGCAGAGGAGCGTTTTCTGCAGCCTGCCGGTCGTGCAGCTGACTGTGCAGTACAGGATGCACCCTGACATCTGCCTCTTCCCGTCCAATTATGTTTATGGCAGGACTCTGAAGACTGACAAGTGAGTAGCTCTGTTCTCCTTCCTGAGCAGGGCATATTTCAAAGAAACCTTTTCATATCGGGATATTCTTTTGACTCTAAAAGTTCTTGAGGTTGTGGAGGGGAGAAAGATGCTTAATGGGAGGAAACTTGATTCCATCTCTTGTTAGTACTGGCTGTGATACGTGGATCAACTAGACCACTCAAACCTGAGCATACTTAGTGCTTGGAGTTCATTTTCAGCCTCATTATATGCAGGTGGCAGTGGAAAATTAAGGATTCTTGGGGGGCGCAAGCTGAAAGTTGCTTGCATTTAATAACCATGGTGTAAATGAATTATTAGTTCTTAGAATTTATGTATGGTTGCCTAGTGATTAAAATGTTATTTACAGAGCAACAGAAGAGAACAGATGTTCTTCAGAGTGGCCATTTCAGCCCTACCTTATTTTTGATGTAGGAGACGGTCGTGAGGAGCGAGACAATGAGTAAGTCCTGCATTCTACTCAGCCAAAGTTTAGATTTGCTGAGAATTAATTACCTGCAGAAGAGTTGTCTTCTGTCCTCTCTTGTTCCCAATATGCATTAAGTAGCCAGAACTGCATTTTCGATTTGATTTAATTTTACAAAGCGGGTATTGAATGTTGGTTTTGTTTTGTTTAAAATCTGAAACTGGTTTTAATCCAGGTTGGACCCTGTTAGATGCCAGGGAATACGTGCAATCTGTGCTAACTCTTGTAATAGTTTCCGAGTTCCTGATTATTTTTATTGTATTGCTGACTTTCCTTCCGCAGCTGCATGGGGAGCTGAGGCCAGAAGGTGGCAGGCTCAGTCCTCCCCTTTGCCTGTTCTCTAAGCAAAGCAAAGTTCTGTAGGTCTAAGGGAAGGTGAAGTGCAGCCTTTCACTGCTAACACTTCTCATTGTCCTTAGCCCCTTGTCAGGGCCTGCTTGAAAAGTTCTTTGAGCCTCTGAAGAAGGCTGCAAAAGTTCAAGACGGGGCCTTTGACTTGCAATCCCCTAAAAATGGGGCTGGAGTGTTGAATTTGAAAGAGCTATTCAATGTATTTCTGTGATGTTTCCGTTCTGTCTTGTTCAGCTCTTTCAGTAATCCTCAGGAAGTAAAGCTGGTGATGGAATTGATTAGGACAATTAAAGAAAAAAGGAAGGATCTGGGTCTCCGTCGCATTGGAATAATTACCCCTTACAGTGCGCAGAAAAAGAAAATTCAAGAGCAGCTGGACAAAGTATTTAGGAATAACAGGTAAAGAAACCACGAGTTTTCAAATGGGACTCGACTCTTGTGTGTTAGGGCTTTTTACTCTCAAAATAATGGCAAAAACTCTCAAACTTTTTTCTGTGCTTCTGAAACTTGTACTTAATTGTGCCTTCAAAGGGGATGTGGAGGCCGTTTGCTTAAAACAGGCATGACTTCTTTGTACCGTGTCTTAGTTATTGCTTGTATACATGCTCTGATTATATTGCTGTTCTGAATAAAGCTGATTTAAAAGCAAACCTAAAATTCCAATCTGCGGGGAATTGAGCAGCTTTTCAATAATGGTGCTGGCTTCAAGAGGTAACTTTAGCTTTAGGTTCAGCTTTTCATACGCTGAAGCAGAAATTTACCCTGGGTTATTTAGACAGGTATCATTAAGGATAGAGTTTGGACTGTTTGTATCAGTGTGTTACTTTAAAAATTCAACTCACGTCATGTAATGGCTTGCTAATTCTTTCCTCAACAGCCCAGGAGAAGTGGACACAGTGGATGCATTCCAGGGGCGAGAGAAAGACTGCATCATAGTGACATGCGTCCGGGCAAACACCACCAAAGGCTCTATTGGGTATGTTCCTCCTCAGTGATTAGCAAGTCCTGTTTCCAGTGACGCTCCAGATAAAGTCAATAGGATTTTAATATGATCAATAAGAAAGTTATAGAGACCGAGTCGCTAAAGCCAGCAAATTAAAGAGTATATTAATGCATGAATTAATGTTTCTGGTTTGAGATCTGTGAACAAAAGGGACATGGAAATGCTAAATACTGCACTTTGCATTGCACTCTGATGAATTTGTGTGGCTGCCTCAGCCTGTCACTGCTCTAATTTGGCAGGATTGGTCTTGGGAACTTGGCTCTTTGCATTAGTGCTGCAGCAGTTCTTTTTCTTCTTGCTTTTGATATATATTGTAACTTTCTGAATGCTGCTTTCTTAAAATGAAATCTCTTTTCTGTGACTCTCACTATCCTATTTATATGGCATTCAGTCTGTAAAAGTGTTGTTAACTAGTTAGGTGTCACTAGAAACGTGATGCAGATGAGCTGGGTCTTTGGTTTGTAGATGAATGTGCTTGTCTTTTGAGTTAGGAGGAGATTTACAGCAAGCCTTGATTCAAGATCACAGATTTGATAATTTTATTTGGGTTTTTCCTGTCTGAAACAGAAGGAACTAGATATTGGGAATGCTGTTTACCCCCAGACTGCTACAGAAGTTGGTTGTTTCTGTAACTTACAGATCATTTCGGTTTAAGGAATGGCAGTGGAAATAAGCCTTCTTGTAGTTCATTAGCTTTTACGTTAAACTATGGGAAGTCTGTTCACATAAAAATCTTTGTTTCCATGTACCAGGTTTCATTAAGCTACTTATATTTCTCTGGTACTAATTTTCTAATTGCTAGATAAAGGGCTTTTAATTGTGCTGATCCATGCTCCTTTGGGAAGAGAAAGAATCCAAGTCCTATAGTAAACAACAGTGATGCTTTTTGGAGATGTTTTAATCTGGTTGATTGAGTTTGGAAGCTGAAGGCAGCTCGAACCTGCCAGTTCTTTTGGCTGACACAGGTCTTAACCTCTTTCTGTTCTTTTGGAAGAAAACTTTCCAGCTTACTGTGGCGAAGGTTTATACATTAAAGCTTTGGCAGTGCGATGCCTTAGAGGCTGTACATACTGATGACTTGGACATCTCTCTTTCAGGGTAAAGTGTCTTTGGCAGGGTGTGATGGGAGACTTTGCATGACCCTTACCTATGATCTTGTAGCCAAGCAAAGTATTTTGGGCTCCAAGGTTGCCAGTCCAGCATTAAATTTGCTCTGAAAGTAACTTTAAAAGGAAGGAGAAAACTTCCAGAAATGACAACAGATTTTTTATTTTTTCCTTTCCTGGGAAAATCTTGTTGTCTTTCAGTTTTAAAAGTTGTTAGCAATATTTAGTAGTCTTTCAAGATCCCTTTTGTTTTGCATTTCTTTAGGTCTTGAGGGGAAAAAAATTAAAATGATACTATCTGTGCTGCTGGATGTGGATCCCCTGGTCTGCTTCCTGCCTCTCTCTTTTCCTGCACTGCCCAAAATTTCTGGGGCTTTTGCAGCCTTTCCTGCAGGGGTTATGAATCTGCTGCAGAGCAGGTCTCAGTGCCGTGGCCATAGCATCAGGCAATGATGTTGGACCTGCTCAAACTAAGTTGTACAAGGACTTGACTTTGTACTGCAGATACTGTTAGTATAGAGTGTGTGTGCATTTTTGGAGCTTTTTCCTTAGAGAAGAAATAATCGATGTTAGTTTCACAAACCTTTTTTTAAGTTTGGTAAACAAGCCCTAGCAGAAATCAGCCTTTAAGAATCCACTGAGTGTTGGTTTGTTCAGGTTTCAGTACCTTGGTTTGTGATCCCACAGAAACAGACTAGACAATTTTTATAGTGCAAATACAGACTTTCTTCTGCAAGAATATACTTTTCAGTCTTGAAGCATGACAAAGCAAAAGTCTTCCTTCATGCACTTACAGTGCAGGTCACCTTTAAAATAAAATATTCATGTCCAGCGTTCAGTATTTCAGTAAAAAAAATCCCCGTTAATCATGCCAAATATTGTTAATCTATTTCAGTTCAAGTCAAAAAGCAGCTTAAAGTCTTGCTAGGTGAAGTGAGGTTGATGTCTTCTGTACTTTGAGGAACATTTAAGGAAGCAGTGGTTGGCATTAAGAGGGGATTTGCTCTAAGAAAGGAAACACCAATGGCAGGAGCTGGAAGGAACTGGAATTCCCTGCAAGGAATCAGAGTGGTGAAAGAAAGAAAACGATTAACGCACCTCCCTTCACCTAAGGCATGGCTGCTGCAGGGCGATCTGGGGATGGGTCATGAACTGCCTCTGCCTTTGACTGCTTCTGTTACCTTCGAATCACTGAAATGGAGTATTATCTCTCTCGTAACACTTAAACCTCATGGAAGTAGTAGTTGAGGAACTTAATTTTGTTCTGTCACCTAGGTTTCTGGCAAGTCTACAGCGTCTGAATGTTACAATTACCCGAGCCAGGTTCAGCCTTTTCATCCTTGGAAGACTGGAAACACTCATGGTAGGTACAGTGTTAATTGAATGGTCTTCTGTGATCCAGCCTTTTAGGTCAAGTCAGGGTTGGACGTGAAAAGCATCCTCAGACTTCTCCGGCCTGTAAAAGGGGGGGCCCTTTTCTAGTGTATTGTTAAATTAGTACAGTCTGGGCCTCTGAAGGGTTGTCTTTGAGAGCTTTGGCCGTAGCTGTCATAAAAGCTTTAAAAACAAAACAACAAAAAAACAAACTTGTTTTCCTTGCTTCCAAGAAGGAAAGTTAGAAATTGCTCTCACAATATTTTTAATAACTAAATTGTGACACAGTCCTTCACAACTCAAATGTGGGGGTTGTGAAAGATCTCTCCACTGACCAGACAGGATGATGGCAGAGGCACTTTCCTGCCTCATCCTCACTGTTCCTCTAGCTCCAACCGTTGCAGTAGTCACTGGATACTTGAGCAAGGAAGATGATTTTTAAAAAGCCAACCACCCCCAAACATTCCCCTGATCTTCAGATTGTTTTTGACACTACTTTGTGTAGTCACGTGGTTTCTGAGGGTGCTCTTGGCTTGCACTCTTTGAAATAGGTGTTTCTGAAACAGAACTATCTGGGGGACTATAAAGGCCACCTGAATGTGTAGGGAATGTTCCTGTATAGACTCAGTGTCTTACAGGACTTGATTTTTAGTCTTTTTTTGAAGGTTGGGGGGTGTCAGTGACACCACTAGAGGGCATTAAAGCCACGTTCCTGTTGCTAGAAGAGAACTCTTCTGGACTTCATAAATATAGAAATAGTCATTTTAAGTGGTAGCTCACTGATGGTTGAAAGTACCTCCCCTGTGTTACAGCAGCCAGAGTGCCTATTGCTGTTTTGCAAGTGAAACATAAGATTCTTCCATTCCAGAAGGAACATAACAGTGGTGTCCATGACAGTTGTGTCAGGTACCTTGATTAAAGGAGTTGTGCATCCTCTGACACCTCTGTCCATTTGTGTTGAATTCCCTCTGCTAACTGTTTTCTTTTTTTGGGGGGGTTGTTTTTTTGGGTGGTTTTTTTTTAAGGAAAATAAAGACTGGAACGAGTTGATTCAGGATGCTCATAGAAGAGGTGCCATTATCAAGACATCAGAAGAAAGCTACAGGAAAGATGCTGTTAGGATTTTGAAGCTCAGGTCAACAGTATGGCCCCCGACCAAAGCAGGGACAAAGAAGTCTCCACTGCAGCAGCCTTGTTCTTCCAGCAGCAAGAAGGGTGAGCTCGCAAGCCCGAGGGAGGCCAGCAGCCCACTGGGACTCGCCGCTGGTGCTGGCCGTGCAGTGCCACAAGGAAGCCGAGGGCCCCAGCAGCCGCAGGGAGCTCAGGCTGCAGACTCGAGGAGAGGCAGTGCCTCCGTGCCCGTGGAGGCTGCAGCGCTTCCCGCTGACCAAGAGAAACCGCGGGACCCGCGGCTGGTGAGTATGGCTAGTAGGACTGAAGCAAAAGGGAAAGAGCAGGTCTCCAAAGACAGCAGTCAGTCAGCCCAGAGCAATCCAGGGTCAACGTTACAGCAAGGCCTCGGCGTGTCCTCGGCTGCCAGGGAGCAGATTTCCAGAACAGAAACTTCTAAGAAGCCCCAGCAAACGGTGGGACAATGTGACACACCTTCCACGAACCCTTCTGCAGCTCGGCACGAGAGTGACTGTAGAGCTCCTGTACTGAGAAGCGGTTCGAGAGCCCACAGTGAAGGAGGTCAAAGTAATAGCAGTAAGTGGAGCAAAGACAATCGTGTTTTAACAAGAACACCAGAGAACACAGAATCAAACGGTGCCAAGCGAAGAAAGACCTCTCACTAGCTGTAGTATCGCCTCAGTACGAAAATTTATTCCCAGGTTTCTGTCTAGCAAGGACTGTATTTTAAATTTAGTACGCCTGAAAGTCCCTTCTCTTGATACTGCTATGATCAGTAGATCCATCTTTTTTCCTGTCCCTGATTGTGAAGGGGGCTTTGATAGCTTTGGGGGACCGTTGATAGCTTTGAGCTTTTGGAAAGAAAAGCCGGGTAGCTGCGTTGCTTGGGAGAGCACTGAATTTTGTCATCTAGGAAGTTAAGGTTGTAAATGTTTAACGATGTATATTTGTACAGTATACAAAATAATTTTAAGAATTATTTTGGCAAATATAAAGCTTCTTGTTTCCTTGTGCAAATGCTAATTTCTTAGTGATGTAATTTTTTACGAAGAATGAGAGCAAAGCAAAAGAAAAAAGAACAAGCAAAGACCCCCAAAATCCAAAGAACAGCCAGACTTTTTTCCCTTTGCACTCTAAGTCTAATTTATTTGATAGCAAAGAGTGAATGTTGAAAATGTGGTAGCAGTGATTCTTCCTCATGCTCCACTAGCGCCTCAGGAAAGGCTGAAGGCAAATGTACATTGGTTGGATGAAGAGAATTCTACTTATTTGGTATATTTTATTGCCTGTTTTTATAGGAACAGAAGAGCTTTTGTTTATACAAATGTGCCTTGAGTTTTGCTCTCGCTGCTGCTTTATCAGTTGGAATCCTTTTCTTGTTGCAGTGGCGACACAAACTGCAGATTAAAGCCTACGAGGTCTGTTTGGTCCCAGTGAGTCCCTGTGGTGAATAATCAACAGCCCCGTGGAATCTTAGTCAAAGATGTAGGTAACACTTACTGGCGATGACACTTGAGCTTCTTTCTGTAGAGCTTTTGGAGATCTACAGAGACAAAAAGGGCAAACGGTTCATTCTAGGTGTTATTGCTGGATTCTTTCCACTGCGGTGAAGGATATATAACCAGTAAAATGGGGTAGAGGAAAAAAAAAAAGAATTATTTTAAAGAAAAACCTAATCATAACATTTCACAATAAAAGCAGAATTATTTCTGCTAAGAACACCTTTGGGTCACTGTGAGGTATCTCTTTTTTTGGAGGACGTGTCTGTCTCAGGGTGAAGAGCCACATTTCAAGTGCACAGAGTCTTGCTTGGAGATAATCTGGCAGCTTCTGCCTGAGCACGCAGCCCCTTGCTCCGGTGACACGGGTGTATTGTGAGCGCCCCGGTTGCTGTCTCCGTGTGTCTATGTTAACGTACAGCCTTCTATGACTCGGGCAGGGTCCCAGCAGCTTTTCCTAAGCAAACGAGCTGCCAGAATTTAGCCATAATCTTTAATATTTCCTGTCCTGATGCATCCATTGCAATGACTAGTGTTAGCTTTGTCCTTTTAACCCGCCGCCAAAGAGGTGCGAGCGATTCAGGTCAGCGAAATACAGGTGCCCCACGGTACAAAACATCAGTTGTCGTTCAAACTGTAATTGCCAGTAAAACTGATGTCCTTAACGCATCCAAGCCCAGAACAAACGCGCTGTATTGGTACCAACTGCATTGTAGGTGTGTGGGGAAGCTTTTAGTTGCTGTCTGTGACTGTCGGGCTCATGGTGCTTTGTAGGACAGAGCATTTTAAGATAATGGGTGGGAAGCTTTGAGACACGCGTGAAATGAAATCAGCCTATGTGCATCGTTTAGCTTTGGTCATTCGTTATGTCACAATCCTAATCACTTCACCGAACCCTGACTACCTCTCATCAGCAGTATTTAACTGCTGTGACTCGTCTGGGTGTTGTGTACCTTGTGTGAGGACAGAGGCTGCCTGAACGAGTATGACTGTCACAAATGGGACGGTTCGGTCACTCCCACATCACAGGATCCGTGCTCTGTGTGTTACCTCCCTTTATGTTAGTTGGAATATTTAAAACCACTGTCATCTCTCAAACCTCTTGGCTCTTCTTGGCAGGGCTGTGCTGACCTGCCTGCTGTGCCTACTTAGCACATTAAAAAGGCTGCTGTTCTGCAGGTGGCTGTAGGATCCTATAGCTGTTAAAGCCATTTAGTCTGTCTCTATGTAAATAAAGCGAGGCTGGCACCCGTGTGAATAACAAAATGCTTTTCTGACCATTAAATACGATTTTTGTCAAAAGAATTTCTCTGAAACTTTTCGTTTTCTTTCTCCTTAACCTGCGTTTCAGAACGTGTTCTTCGAGAGCTACGTTTGTGACGTGCTGGAAGGAATTTTGGTTTAACGTTTCATTTTTATTGTATTTTGTACACAGCGCACGGGTTGTGTACTCAGACACCTGCATTTTTCCACAGATCTCTGAGGCATGGTCAGTAGCTCAGACTTGTTTTGACTTATTTAATACTAGTTTTACCTGATTTAAGTTGTCAATCTTTCAGTGGTAGCTTACTGCTGCCGCATCGGTCTGTATCATTAATGGTGTATTCTTTAATAAAAACATGTTTGGGTTGTTGCACTTCAGAACACTTTTCCCTCTTCATAATCACTCAGAGTAGGTCCGTAGTTTTAATTGACTTTTTTCCCCTCTTTTTCATACCCATAACATGGGAATAAACGCAGCCTCCAACCCAACGCATACTGCTCACTGATCCAAATAAAATCTGCAGTGGGGAACAAGCAGATTAGGTACAATTTTCATAATTTCTTTGCTTTTTCCACTGTGTACTATAAAATAATGAGGGATGGACAGTCAGTGTTGGGAAGCTGCAAGTGCAGACCTGCTTTATTCATTGAATATTGTCTTGGAACCGGGGACAGTTGGAGGAGGTTGTTCAGTGTTTTTGGCTTCTGAGTGTTAAAGTCAGAAAAATCAGTGAAGAACATACTCAATACAACTTCATAGAAAGCAGTTTAATTGGAGTTTGTGCCAAAAAACAGTGGAAGAGGCAGCATTTGGGTTTTTACACAGAGGCTTTCATGCTTCTCCCAGGCATAATTTGGTGCAAAACCAATTCCCTCTGTGGTGCTGTCAGCCTTTGACAGCAGTAAGAAGGGAAAATCTCTTGTAAGTGTTGGACTATATTTTGTTCAAAGTTTTGGGGTGTTTTTTTAAAATTCTTTGTACACAAAACAGGCTTTCCAGTGAAGGTACCGTATCATTCTGGTTATTCCTTTTTCCTTCAAAGCTGGCTGGAGTTGGTTTCCATGTCATTACTCAGTTATGGTGATGTGAGAACAAACCCCGTCTGTATAATAATGGTGTCCCAACAGGTACTTGCCTAGTAAGCTGTTCTTATCTCCATCTCCTTGTGCGTGTGCTGTGGAGCGTGGGGTTACCTACGGTGGCTTTGTCAGTTGTACCTGGGGCTGGCCCCTGACCCACTGGAGGAAAACGAGCCGTTTGCAGGAGCGTTAACCCGCTCTGGGAAGTGTAGCAGGGTGAGCGTTCACTTGGTGTGGTCATGTGGTAGGGCCTGAGGAATGCTGAGAGCTGGTGGTGCTACTTGAAAAGCTGAATCATAGAATCATAAAATCATTCTGGTTGGAAGAGACCTTTAAGATCATTTGAGTACAACCATTCCCCCAGCACTGCCAGGGCACCACTAACCCATGTCGCTCAGCACCACATCTCCACGGCTTGGAAACCCCTCCAGGGATGGGGACTCCACCACTGCCCTGCCAGCCTGGCACAGCCCTTCACAGCCCTTTCAGCAAAGAAATTGTTCCTCATGTCTAACCTAAACCTCCCCTGGTGCAACTTGAGGTAGTTTTCTCTTGTCCTATCACTTGTTCACTGGGAGAAGAGCCCGACCCCACCTGGCTCCAACCTTCTTTCAGGGAGTTGTTGAGCATGAGAAGGTCTCCCCTGAGCCTTCTTTTCTCCAGGCTGAACATCCCCAGGTCCCTCAGCTGCACCTCACAAGCCTTGTGCTCTAGACCCTTCCCCAGCTTCCTTGCCCTTCTCTGGCTACGCTCCCGCTCCTCAAGGTCCTTCTGAGTGCCGTAACTAATGGATGTAGGCTCGGGAGCTGGGAGCTGAGTTGTGCAAGGTGGGCAGACTGTCAAGGCCTTTTGCCTCTTCCTCCTGCTAGCCCAGAAAATGGGAGCAGCTCCCACTCTTGCTGCTCGGGAAGCACGGAGCAGCACGTGCTCCTGGAGCAAGAATGAACTTGTAGTGACCAAACATACTGATTGAGGGTAAACATTACCAGTCGCAGGTGCTGTCCAAACAATTAACATGGAACCTCATTAATGTCAGAGTTGAGATGGGGTTTTTTTGCAGCTATTGCAGTGGGGTGAGTTGCTGGGGTTTACTTCTGTGTACAGAAGGGAGAGACCAGAGTGGGCAACAGCTGGAGCTGGGCTGCTCATTCACAGCCCGCCCACTGTAGCAATCCTGAGGATAAGCAGAACCACGGTCCTAAAAATGCAAGACATTCTCTCTAGGCTGCATGAATAAATGATGGATGAAACGACCGCTGTGTTGTAAATGGAATTTATAATGTTAATGATATGATACAGTCTCTTGCCACGATGGGTCCGTTCCCAAGCCATCTATAAAGTCTCCTTTCTTGTCTCTTTAAGATGCTTGGACAGGAGCCCGCTGCCTTATTCTTTAGTGCAAATAAACGTAGGCTGAGCAGCCTTGTGCACCGAGTGTCGCTGACACCTGAGACCTTCTGGCCATATGTACCTGTCTGCTCAGGTCTCGGCTAATTTGCCACCAACTCCCAGGCAAATAGTAACAGGAATGCAAATGAAGGTGGTTTGAGTGCGCGTTACATTTGGCAAACCTTGTTTCAGAGCCTGACCAGCTGCGCTGGTGTGGCTGTCCGGTTTTGTCACTGGTTGCACTGGTGTGTCAAGCAAGAGCTCCCTTTGCTACAGCCAAATCCCATCAGTTTCCCCTCTCTCCATTTTAAGCCCAGAAATAGCCCAGAGCGGGGTTGGGATGGAGCTTTTGGAGCCAAGCGTTGTTGCTGGCCAGGAGAGAGGGTAGTTAACGTGGTAAAAATGGGTGTGTTTAGGCTGACCTCATGCGTTTCACCCTGCAGTGGCACTTGTTATGACACCTGGAGAATCAGAATGACAAAGGAGCCTTTAGGACAGTCTGAAGCTCTTCTCCGCATCTCAAGATTTTTAGCCAGTTCCTGCGTGATTGTGGCCAAACCCCCCAACTCCCTGCCAGAAGGGCTGAGAAGATGGCGATACAAAGCTCTTCTTTCTGAGCAAGAACACTCGGCTCCGGCTTTATACTTGGTTTTCTTTATATTTGGGACTTCTAATGAAAGCCAATTGCAGAGCAGAATAGGTTGGTGAGACTTAATTTTATTACCACTGAAGTGTTGGTTCTCTCCCTGCTCCAGCCTCCTTACCAAGCACTCTGGCAGGTGAGATGTCTGCTCCCTCATCTTTAAAAAAGCAAATAACGTACCTGGTGAGTGCCAGTGGAATTTTGCCTCCCTCCTTCAGTCTCCAGCTCCCAGGGACTGTAGGCTTAACATTTTGTCTGGCGGGTGAGCAAATAGGCCCAAAGCCAACCTGCTGTTGACTCCTTGGAACTACGGCTCTGGACCCAGCCTGGGCACGGCGGTTTGTCACATCAGGTAGATTTTGGTTGCTTGGGGGCTTTTGGTGATTTAGATTTGTTGGTACCATAAATAGTTAAAATCAGAGTAGAATTGGAGGCAAACAATAAAAATCAGAAGCTCTACTTGTGCTGTTTGAAGAGGTCGCTTTTTTGCAGACAGGAGTGTGATGTAAAACCTTTTTCAAATGAATCAAATGCTGGCGACAGGACACACGTGGAAACCTCTTGGAAGAGCACAAGTGGCTTTTCTCAGAAAGAGAGGGATCTTTAGGTTAACCTTCCCACAAGTATCAAGCTCGTTGGACAACCTCTCCCATTTGGAAGCAGTAACTGATGTACAAATGTTTCTATCTTAAAGAAAATCATGTTTTGGATCTGCGGGTACTTGCTGTGATGGTTTCTCTCTGTATTATTTCAATAACACTCTTGTCTCTTTGTGTAGGCGCCCATGTGCTCATAGATGTCTGCAGTTAATGGGGCTTCAGTGCTGAAGCTTTATATTATTTTCTTAAAAACCCAGTTTAAGTTTTGTGTGAGAGGGTTTCTTTTTTTCTGTTTTGCAGTGGTTTGTGTTACGTAATTGCAAGTTCTCCGGCATCATTGGGCAGGAGAAGTGCCATCCCGGTCTCCAAGACGTGGGGCTGGCTGGCTGCGTGTCTGAGCCTGACGATGAGCTGCGCTGCCCTTGCTCACAGCCTAAAGGCTGTTTGATTTCTTCTGTGAGATGGACCATGTTGTGTTTATCCTTTGCAGTTACTATTTCACGGAGGGTTTTGCTTCTGCATGAGTGGGAAGAGCCCAGGAATGGTGATTGTATTGTGGAGGGCGGACTCGTGTTTAGTTCCCCAACATTTTTCAGGTGACCTTTGGTTAGCACCACAACTTTCTGCTTCTGGTTGAGGTTACAGAAATATTCATTGGGTTTGCTTAAAGGAGGCCCGGGACTGACCGTTGCTGGTCTTTTGGGTTCACAGCGGGGTGGTACCATCTCTGGGGCTGAGTTAGGAAGCCAATGATGTTTTATCTTAAAACCAGACAAACCAAACCCAGCCAACATCCAACCAACCAAGAGAAAATCCCGCAGACCTAAAAAGGTCTGTTGCAGGGCTCTGTCACCTTCAGCAGTCTTCATTCCTGGGCTCTTCTGAGCTTTGTTGTGCCCTTCTGAGGTTATTTTCTAGAGGAATTCGGTGCTGCTGCTTGGCACGTTCCTGCTTGCATCGCAATAAAAGCGTGTGTTTGCAGGGAAGCTGCTGGGTGCAGAGCTCGTCTGGGATACGGCTTTATGAAGTAGTAAATTTTCTGTTGCTTAATCTAATATTCTAGAGAAAAAACACTAGTTCAGGGAAAGGAGAGCGTTGCTTCACCTTCCAGAAGTGCCATTAGAGATCCTGATCTTGTTACAGCCTGTTCCGCGCTATTACTTGTAAGAACAGGGACGTCTAAGGATTTTAAATCTATTGCAGTCGGCAAGTACAAAGGAGGAGCACGTGTCAATACCAACAGACAGCAACCAGCTGCGTGGAAGACAGGGAGGCACTGCTGGTGCCAGCCCGCTCCCCCGAGGACCAAACCTCGGCAGGGTGAGTTTAACCCTCACTTATTTTAGGGTGGATTAACCAAGCCCGGTGACCTGCTCACATGGTGTTAAACGCTGCTCAAACTACGCACCAGGTTTGTGCTGCTCTTTGATGTGACCTGTGTCTGTCTTGCACCTTCGCTCCTGTTTTCTTCTCCTTTTCCAAAGTACCAGCTCGGTGCCCCCGTCCCGTGGAGGGGCTGATTTCAGGGGCGCTGGCTGTGTACGTGGTGTCTGCAGCGTTAGGCTGGAAGATGCTGCGGCTCTTGCACTTTGGAAACGTGGGCTGCTCCCAGCACAGGCCCCCTGAGCAGCATGGGCTGTAGGGACAGGACCAAAGAGACACGGTGGTGAAACAGAACAGATGTTGATAGAGAAGCTCCTGAAGTCCTCTGGCAAGGACACCAGACCTGGACATGCCAGTGGAGGGTCAAGCCTGGCTTGTGTGGGGCTCCTGGGCTGGCTCAGGGAGCTGTGTAGGGCTGGGATGGTGACTGAGGGCCGGTCCCTTGTCAAGAAAACTATAGCCCACAACTGAATGAGCTGGAGGTGGGGACGTCTCCTGTCTTCTAATCCTCCCCTCAGTTGGCTCCTGGCTTGGTTAATCTTTGGGATGTGGCAAAATTAAAGCTCTCATATTCCTGACATTCCCCTTGTTCTGATTGTTACATTATTTCTTGTCCCTGGTTTCTCCTGCCTTCATTTATGTGCATGACTGCAAACGCTTCCTCAGACAGGGGCATGTTTCTGAGTCTTAAATGAGTTGATCTCTTCCCTGTGAGCTCTATATAAAGCTCTAGGCTGTGACTGCTTAAAAATATTTAAAATAAGCAGCTTTTTCTGCAAAGGTGCATCATGGCACCAGCTCCGGGGGGGCTGCAATGGGATAGCCGAGGTCCTTCTGGAGAAGCATCCCTGGCCTACCCCGCCTTCTCCTGCCGCAGGCTCATTTGGAAATGGCCTTTCCACACAAGACCAGTGTTTAATATATCACTCAGGCTTTCTTAATTGTCTACAGTTAGTAGTCTAACCTAGGTTCAGCAAAGTAATTAGGAGAAATAATTAACAGCTCTCAGTGATGAGGCAGCCTCTCTCTCCCTCCCCTCTCCCTCACCATGTGGTGCACCTGGGTAGTGACTCAGAAAACACAAGAGGACATTATGAATCAAAAAATAAGTCTTTACCTGTAATTAACTGTGCACACAAAAAGGAAAACGTGGTGCTCAAGCGGCCGTTAATAGTTGCTTTACTGGAGGAGGATACACCAGAATCAAATGCTCATGGCAAAATGTCCCTTTAAGTTGTGGTTCTTTTATAACATTTAATCCAAACAAAAATAAGTCTCTACCAAAAAAAAAAAAAAGTGTTTGAACCGTACGCTCTACGGACATGTGTGGATAAGACACTGCACTCCTCACGCACCATATGCCCAGTGGCCCCTGCGCTCTCCGTAAGTGCAAGAAAACAAAACCCAGCAATGAAAATACAAAATCAATGCAGCAACTAGAGTTGTAGGCAACAGCATGTGCGTGGCCAGGCCAGGCCGATGGTGGGACGTGGGACTATGCAGCAAAGATGGACCAGAGTCCCCCCTTCCCTCCCTCCCCTTCCGCTGCCCGTTGTGTTACGGGGCTCTGGAGGTGTCGTGACAGGCTCTTTCAAAACAGGACGCTAAGAACAGGGAAAATAAAAAGAACACCCCAGCCTATACCAAAGTAAAGAAAGTAATAATAAAAAAAGTATCCCTTGGATCGCGACACTGTTTCAGCAGGGCCCCGCTGGCCCCGGGCGCAGGTCGCCCTGTGCGGAGCGGGGAAGGAGAGTCGCTGCGTGGAGGGAAGGACGGGCCCGTGTCCCTGCTGGGCTGTGGGGCCATGGCCCTGGCGCAGCCGGTGCAGTCCCCGTGGCTGCTCGGCAGCCGGCTCTGCGCCGCGGCCACCTTGGCTGCTGCTGGCGTGGGTTGGTGGGCAGGAGTCAGCCTCCCGTTTTCTGTGTACCTCTCTGCTTGGAAAGTGGCCCAAAAGACGTTGTGCAAGTCCTAGCGTGAGGGAAGGCGGAGAAGGCGGTGGGGAGAGCCACCCGCTACCTTAGTCTCCCCAGGTCCCTTGGGTGACGTGCTTGGGCTGGGATCTCTTCTCTGCGGCTTCAGAGGTCCACCCAGCTGCGCAGCTGGAGGGCGAGCACCCCGAGGAGGATGGTGCTGAGGCTGCCGTGCGCGCTGGAGGCACTGTCGCAGTCCTTTTTGTCCGCTTCACACCTGGATTGCTGGCACAGGACCCCCTTGAAGCCCACGGGGCAGATGCAGCGTTGGTTCTGGTAGCAGGTGCCGCCGTTCTGGCAGAGCAGGAGCTCGTCATCGCAGACGTTGGCTACGAGGTGGGAGGAAGGGTGTGGGGGTTAATCTGCTGTATGTTAAAGCCCCTGACTGCAGCAGAAACCAGAAGCTTTTGACTTTCTTCTCTAGCTCCTAGGAGTTAAATTATCTCTTAGTGCTAGTGCAGTCCCAAGGCTAGAGGAACATAGAGGGGGATGAAAACTCCAGGGGCAAAGCTACCAAGTCATTTAGGACAAGAGAAAACGGCCACAAGTTGCACCAAGGGAAGTTTAGATTGGATATTATGAAGAATTTCTTTACTGGAAGGGTTATCAGGCATTGGAATGGCTGTGATTTTGGGAGGAATGGCTGGAGTCTGCTCACCCTACACCCTGAGCACCATGGGGTACCCAAGCAGGTGGTGCTGAAGATCCCCCTCTTGTCTGGCTCCATCTCACACCCTCCTTTGCCACTGGTTCAGGTACTTACGGAAGCAGCCCTGTCTCCAGTAGTAGTTGGGCAGGCAGTCGTCACACTTGGGCCCTGTGGCACCTTCTTTGCATTCACAGTAGCCGGTCTCGTTGCAGCGGTCGTGCATGGAGCCGATCTGGTTGCAGTTACATTCTGGCCAAAGACAGGGATGTTACTGCCTGTTAATGCCCTGAGGGAGGTGTTGGGACTTTGGAAAAGCCTGGCTATGTGCTATGGGAGGGACCTTAGAGACCAAAGGGCTAGGAGGGCATGGTTGCATGAGAGGCCCCAACAGTTGCAAACACCTGTGGATGCAAAGACTACCCTTCTTTGGAGCTGAGCAGCTCCTGGTATCTGAGTCAAGTGGGAAAGATATTATCTGGGTTTTGTTTTCAGGGAGGAGGTGCCTTGGCAGGCTGCAGAGACTGTAACGGCTGCTGTCCTGGGGGAGAACACACCACCCTCCAGAGAAGGGCTGAACTGAAGCCCACCTCAGAGTGAGACGCCAAGAGCCATCCCATGTCCCAGTGCCACTGCCCAAGGCCACCGGAGCGCTCACCTATGCATACATTCTCATCATCCAGCTCCGCCGAGCTGTTGCGGTAGAAGCCCAGGCGGCAGTGCTGGCAGTGCTGGCCCCTCGTGTTGTGCTTGCAGCTCACGCAGGTCACCACGTTGAGGAAGTCGATGTAGCTGCAGCGGTTGGAGTGGCCATAGCACTCGCAGTCTGCGGAGAGAAGGAGAGAGCTGGGGAGCTGGGCCGGGAGCATCCTCCCTCACGCTGGGCAGAGGTGAGGAGACACGAGGCTTTGGAGGAGGCTCCTGCTTGGGTGAAACACAACGGCCACTGCCGACACAGGGCTGGGCTGGGCAGGATGAGTGCGCACAGCAGCTGCCGTTCTTCACTGCCACGGGGGAAATGGGCTGGAAACCATCCCTCAGACAGCAGAGGGAAGTCGGGGGACTCGGTTCCCTTGGGGTGAGGACAGGCAGGAGCCAGCCCCAGCTATGCCAGGACATGATCTCTTTAAGGAAATGCATAATCATGGGAGCAGGCAGTGGAGTCAGGTGTTAATTAAAGAGCTGCCTTGTTAATGAGCAGAGCTCAGGGTTTGGACCTGCAAGGGAGCTGGGCTGGGGCACAGAGCCCATCAAAGGCTCTGCCTCGCTGCTGGCCCATGGGAAGGGGCTGGCAGAGGGTGCAGCAGCACTTGCTGCCTCCAGTGATGGGAAAGCCCTGGACAAGGCTGACGTGGAGCTGAAGCTGCTGTATGCCCAGGTAAAACCTTGCTTCCTCTCTGGCTTTTTTCCTCTCTGTGTTGTTTCTCAACATGCTCCTTGCTGTTGTACCTCCCAAATCAATGCTGCGTGTGAGACATGGCAACTCTCGGGGTAAATGCTTAAAATGAGTATATGCAAGGAAATGTGCCTTGTGTGGGGTCCTTCAAAAGATGGTGGACTACTGCGTGAAGGTTTGAACCTGTGCTGCCTGGCACAGCACAGGGATGCCTACAAAGGTTGCTGGTGGTGTGGGAGATGCCACCATCACTTGGCCAAGCACTGCTCCTGTCCCCAGGGCTGACCTCTCAGAGCTGTGGGCAGGTGTTAGAAAACAGCCAGCTAGGTTTAATTTGTAGCCAGAAGAATCTTATTACTTGCTTTTCTGTTTGCTCTTTGTTACCATGACTTGGGATGGTGACTACCTTGCAGTGTTAGATTTGGGGTGCTGGATCTTTCTGGAAGTTTAATACAGAAGGAGATATCCAAATTGCCTTATGACCCAGCTGTCTTGGTCAGGAGGTGTCCCAGCCAGCATGGGCAGGGGATAACATGAGCAGAGGCAGTGCCTGAGCTTCCCCAGCCTTCGGAGAGGAGGAGGAAGGCTCAGAGCTGGGGTTTAGTTCCAAGCTGTAGCATTAAACATTCACACATGGGAGGGAAGAGTGTGGGTTGGCATGCACATGCAACTGGAGGAGGAGACATCTCAATGAAATGATGACCAGGGAAGATGGAGCAGGGCAGAGGTTTCCCCATGGTTCACAGCTGCCTGAGGAGGAGCTGAGAGTCTGTTGGAATCTTGACCTTCTGTGAAACAGCTTCTATCTGTTCAACTAATACTCAAAGAATTTCAGGTCAAATACTTCTGGCTGCTGCAATTCCCAAGTGTTGTTTCACCCTAGGGGTGCGCTCCTACGTACAGCTAACAACTTAGACAAACCCTCCCAATCCTCTTCATGTCAGGCTGCTGGACCACATCACCTGGGCGAAGACCAGGAGCTCTAGAGCACCGCACTCCCTCCTCTTACCTTTATATGTTTCAATAGGAGCCACTGGGCCAGAGTCTGGTTTGAGCCGGATGAGTTTTGAGCTCTTTGAGGATGCTTAAGAAAAATCAGAGACACGCTTTTTCTTGCTGCTTAGCACTGCTCCGCGTCCTACTCTCCTGCAAGCAGCTCTGCTACGAGAACAATGCCGAGCCAGAAACACCGCTCAGGCAGCGCTGGCATCTATTTCTGCACCAGACAGCTGGTAGCTGCTAAATTTCTCCTCTTCTTCTCCCCTCCTCAAAATTTAATGCATGAAAAACTCAATGTACGGCGGTATTGCAATGAGCAGAGCTGGCAGGAGCTACTCACGCATCCCCCCGTTACCCGCGTTCAGTGGCACAAATGGGGTTATTCAGGGTAAGGATCTACAGGTCTAAAGGCTTAAAGAAAAAACATCTACTGGCCATGGCCTCAGTTTGATGGAGGTCACGCCAACTGGCGCCCAAAAAGCTGCTAGGAGCGCAGGTAGGACAACTGCTATGGAGGTGGTATCTGGCAGGGGTTGCCACAAGGTCCTGCAGAGCATGCGTTGCTCCAGCCCAGCACGTCTCTGCCAACACGTACCTGGCTTCTTCCCATGCCTCTTGCCTGCAGAGTGTGCTGTGCGCCCTGCTTTGCTCTTCGGAGCCGCTACATGAGATGATAAAACATATCTGAGTGCTGTGGTGGGGAGAGGGCTCCCAGGGCCAGCCCAGCATGGTTGTGCTGGGATGTTTCCTCAGGATAAGGGGCTGTCCTGGCCAGGACGGTGTTTCTTCATGGCTGTGTCCAGGCAGAACCCTGTCCCACACAATGACTGAGGTAATGGGAGTAAAAGCCATCACTTCCAAATTGAGCTGATGGGGTTTGGTGCCTGGGGAGTTCTGCCATTTGGTAACCCAGATAAGGGGCAATGCTGAGCATCACTGAGATCACAGAGGGCATTTTGGAATGGGTCCCACCAGTTTTTGTAGCGTGCCAGCTCTTGCATAGCGCTGTGGTGCTCAGGGAGGCATCATCTGCTACATCCCATCAGTGCCAGTCACATCCCCACGGTGATAGCGATGGCATGAGGTGGTCGTGCTCCCCACCCCCAAGGCTCAGCCACGGCCAGAGCAGGCCCACTCTGGTTTCTGATGCCATCTGTGAGGCTGCTGTGGCATTGGGGCTTTCTCAGATCTCCATGGCTTGCCCTGTTTCCACAGTGGGCTGGCACAGTGTTCAGACCCTTCTCCACCTACATGACCTCTCCAGCCTCCATGGCCATGGCAGGCCACCATGGTCTCCTCCATCCTCTGAAGCAATGCCTGAACAGGCAACATGGTGGCCTCTCCTCACAGCCCCTTGGTGAGACCCACACAGTGCAGAGGGACCAGGGTCTGTTGTCCTTGCCGTGAGGGAAGTGGGGCAGCACAGAGGGGATGGAGCAGCTCAGTAGGTCCCTGAGGTGCTCCAAAGTCCCAGATCTTTGCAGTGGGTGCCCCAGGTTGCCCTGGAGGCCATGTCACTGCATAGAAACCCCCACAGTTGTGTCTATCCCTCATGAGGAGGGGACCGTGGCTGTGAGGAGGCTCCATAGGGTGCTGGGAGCAGGGTGATCTGCTAATGAAGCTTGGCCCTGTTGGGCCAGTGCAGCCGATCAGCCCAATTAATTTTGCCTAATTAATCTTGGCCAGGGGAAGGCACATGTTCCTTGCCCTGTGACAAGAAACCCCTTCCCAATGCAGCTGGGGTGCCCATGGGCTCTCCTGGAGCCCAAGGATATCCCTGCAGCCATCCAAGTACCAAACATGTCTCCAAAAAGATCTCCATGGGGCTGGATGAGCAGAAGTGAACTGAGGTGGACGCTCTAAGCAGGAGAGCAGATTGTACGATGGCAGGTCGTGCCGAGGACCGGTGGGTTGTCCTAGCCTATGGGCACTGGGAGAGAAACCTGTTCTGCCCCATCCCTGGTGACAGGCATTGTCTTACCTTGAATGTTCTTGGGAGGGTCTGGTGGCTTCGGTGCAAGTGCTGCTGTGTTTGGTGAGCGCTGAACAGCTTCGGGTGGCATCGTTTAGAGAGAACATCAGATTTAATACTAATTCCCTTTGTTTGCCTAAAAAGGTGGCAAAGCGACACGGGAAGCTCTAGGCAGGTATCTAGGGCGGGTAGGTGGAGCCATATCTAGTTGAGTATGTGTTAAAGCAGGAATGAGAGACAAAATCTCCTGGAAATTAGAGTCTTTAAGTGTGAAGAGAGACAGAAAAAGTACTCCTAAGGGCAGGGTGTGGGAGCTGCTGGATGGGTGAGTGTTGACATGTGGTCATTCATTGCCCAAGCATGGAGAGAGTTAAATCTGCAGACCACTGTCAAGACTCAGAAGCCCATGGTGTAGGACTATCTTGTTACTGTATTGAATGCAGTTTGGTTTCGCTGTGTGGCCAGAGACTGGCCCAAAAGTACAATTCCAAAGAACCTCAAATTCAGCACTTTCTGCCCCCCAGAGTATTTCCAAACACTGGTTTGTGTCCTGGGCCCAGCTTCAGCAGTTATGTCCTGCACTGGGAGGGATGCTGATTTCTATGGCTGGAGAGAGCTACAGGCATCTCAGCTGGGATACATGAGCTGAGATCAACAGGCAACTGCCGAAGCATGTGTGCCAGTGGGAACCCCAAGGAAGAGAAACTTTAGCCTCAACAAGCCAGCGTGAGGCCTCCCACGGTTCCCACCAGAAGCAGCTCACCTTAGGCAGTCAAGCAGGAGACCTGAAGCAAGGAAATACATAAGAAGGCATCTATGCTACAAACAACACAGGCCTATCTATTTACAAAGTCCTTCTGCTCTACAAACAGCCTCGGGTCTCAGGAGATGACAGGGTTTCCATGATCCTCTCTGTTCACCCCAGCAGCAAGCTGTGAACAATCTCTTCTACCACTTACCATCCTCATCTTGCATGTATACGACTAAACCCCGAGGCTCAATCCAGCCTTACCAGATTCCCAGCTGCGTGTCGGGCACAAGCAAACCCTGAGCTGTTTCCCAGGTGGGAAGAAGAGAGAGATGCATGGAAAAAGGAGATGCAGAACTAGAAACTAAAGTGTCCACCAAGCATCGGGAGCTGGTACTTGTTGGCAGGACCCAGCTCAGCCATGTCTCCTACCTTCTGCTTCTGGGCCAGCCTTGCCCACTTGCAGCGGGGCAGCTGCCGACAAGCCGGTGTAGTCTTGCAGCGATCAAAGGGGAAAGCTGTGTTACTGGGTGTGCTGGGGGGAGCTGGTGACCAGTGAGGAGCTCTGCAGCGCTCTGATGGAGGGCCAGAGCTTTGGA
Source organism: Eurystomus gularis (assembly GCA_013400335.1). Lineage (NCBI taxonomy): Eukaryota > Metazoa > Chordata > Aves > Coraciiformes > Coraciidae > Eurystomus > Eurystomus gularis. Next base: position 127,152 of record VZZY01008090.1, read on the forward strand.
GGACACCAACCCAACCCTGTGCCATGCAGGTTTTCACACCTGCTCGATGCAAGCCCTGCTGCTGGCTCTGGGCAGCTGGTGGGGCACTGGGTGGACTGGACAGCCCTTGAGATGGGAAGGGCAGGAGGACAGTGGTGTGCTGAGCTGCCCGTCCTCAGCCCAACTCAACACACAGCGGTTTGCTCAGGTAAGGACCTCAGCGACTGATCTTCAACGATCTGCTTTGAAATAATGGGACTGAGAATAAGCACGGGTGTCGTAGGATGGAGTCACCGAGTCCTCGTTTCTAACCCAAAATTCTAGGCCCTCCTTCAGGCTCTGCTCTTCCCTCGGAAATACCAGTTAAAAGACGTTGCAAACCACTGTGGAGAAATTAAACCAGCAAGAAATGTGTCTAGATCACTTGTTCGATTTCCCCGCACACCCTCACCCCCGCTGGCTCCACACCCCTCCCCGTCCCCTCAGCATTGGTAACAATCTTCAGGTTTGCTAGAAAACAAACCACAGAATAAAATTTTAAAAGCCATATTATTAATTTCAAGCTCCAGTTGGGTAACATAAGGAGGAGGAGGGAAAAAAAATACATCTCTCGATCCTTGCCAAGTTTCAAAGGACAAACCCGAGTAGGAGAGAAATGTGATTTCCCAGCCTCATCAAGGGGATGATAAACAATGCAGAATAAAAAAAGAAAAGAAATATTTTTTTTTTAAATGACAAGCTCTAAGAGAAGGTGATAGACATTGTCCTTTTCAGCCAGAAAGTGGAAACCGATTGATATTAATCTGGTGTTAAAGAGAATATGAAAAAAGCCCCGTGCAAATTGGCAAGGGTTTAATTAGAGTCACAATAAAAAACAGCCCTGGAGGCATTTTGCTTTTTAGTCATTCACATACACCTCCACTCCATCGCATTTACAGAGCCAGGAAAATTATTAATGCTCATTACCCTGAGAACCTTTCCCTTGTAGCTCTGGGACATTAATGGACGGTTTTACATTCTGGGAGGGGGAAAGACCCGTTTCACCAGCAGACCCAGCTGGGAAGCACTGGGCAGCTCTTCCCTCAGGGGCTGGTATCAGCCCTGATGAAAATTACTGCTCTTGGTGGCTTTCTGGGAATAAATTGAACCAAGAAGTCACGCTTCCTAGCAAAAATCATTGGGGCAAACAGTGCTGGAATAGTGGGGAAGGAGCCTGAAAAAGTCCTTCTCTAAATAGAAACACACAAAGCCAGGCTTTTGGTGCTCTCTTTCCTCTGGAGTTACCAGTTAGCAGGGCTCAGGTTGCTTTGGTTTTTCCCAGAGGTGAAGTGGCACTGCTGAAACTGCTACAAACCGGAGAAGGAAAAAAATGGAAGCAGAAGCAAAAAAAATGAAAAAAAAGCTTTTTTTTCTTTTTTTTTTGCTTATTTTGAACGTGGGAAAAATGTAACAAATGGCAAGGAAGAATTTGACAGGCTTCAGGGAAGGTTTTGAAATAACAGAACTGCAGAAGGCAAATGAGAATAGCACTTAATTCATCCTCCTTAGGGTAACTCTGTGATTTCCCTTCCTTCTACCCATTTTGGCAGCTTCAACTGCCTACAGACCACAGATCGTGCCCGTCAACTTGTTCTTCTCCCCTCTCTCGCCCCACAACAGGCAACGAGGCACAAAAGCATCCTACGAACATGACCACAGGTCCACCTTGATCACGGAAAACATCACGAGCAGCCAAAGGAAGCAGATGTCTAGCAGATCCATGCAACCCAGAGACAACCCAAATCTAATCTACTCCTCTAGCCTACGTGCTACGGTGCTTTCTGCCTCGCCGCTACCCACTAGTGTGCGGAGGCATGAAGGAGAAGGGAAAAACACATCGGTCTGGCTTTAAATACCTGGATTTTTCTGTGCTTCTCTCATGGGCACAGAGGCAGTGAACTCAGAGGCTGGTCTGAAGATACTTGCTTATGGTGGGAAGCAGAAATTCAGAGGGCAGAAAAGAGAGTGTAAATTAGAGGGTGAAACAGCACAGGGATGGGGCAGGGCTCTAACAGGACTCTTTAAAAAATGTCTGGCTGAGCTTTAAAGCAAGGAGGGATTTGTTTAATGCTTCTAAAATTCAGAAGGGAGGTAACAACAGAGAATCTCACTTTGGGACTCTGACCCAGCTTGGGATTATCATGTCTCCTACAAATGGGCAACTTACCAGGAGCTCAAAGGGTCATCTCTTTAACGAGGTGTTTCCCCTGGGGTCCAGGCCAGTTAGATTCCAGCCCTTTGGGGATGTCATGGCATTTAAAGATGTACTTTACATTTTTCAGGACCAGAATGGGAGGAACATCTCTGGCCAAAAGCAGATCAGAATTAGGCTGTGCCTTGATTCCCTCTGTTGCTGGTCAAAATCACATAATGGACGTTTGGCATCAAAGCCAGCATGCTGCCCAGGTAAGAGAGCGGGTCCCTGAGCTGCTGGGTGCCCGTGACTGCCTTCAGATTTGGAGCAGCCCCTCCAGGGACTGCCTCCATCCCCAGGAACATCATTCTGAGGTGGGATCTGGCTCTGCAGAAACACGGAGGGGGTCTGGATGGGGATGGGGAGCTCCAAGCCCAGGCCTGGCAGTATCAAACCAGAGATGTGGTGGCTGGACTGCTATTTATTTATTTATTTAGTCCCTGGCCATCAGTTAATGAAGGCATTATGAAAACATTTTCTCTGCCCAGAAAGCAGGTTTTGGAGAAGGAATAAACCCTGAGGGGCATTGATGTCTCCCAGATCCCTCAGAGCAGTTTGGCAGGAGACTGTTGTCCCGCCTGCCACCCAACCCCACACAGATGCTGTCCTGACCACTCCAGATTTGTGACACAAGTGAGGCAGAGCACTGCAAATCATACACAAGCCAGACACTAAACACACCACCTACACGTACACGGCACTTGCAAAAAAATAGACCTAAAGTGTTGCTACGGGTGAGCATGGATAAGAATCAAATGACCCCAAGAGTGTGGTGCAGATGTAGACATGATCCCCTGTCAGCGCTGGGCCATGGCGATGGTGTGAGCTCTGGGCACGGGTGGAGGATCAAGGTCCTCCTGCATGGACCTGGGTGAGGAGCCCTTCTTAACAGACCTGAGACTTGTGCTCTTTTGCCCAGGGTCACTCCAGCTCCATGCATGATGGAGCTAAACCCTCAGCTTCCTGATTAACTACTCAAGCAGGGTACTTCCATGGATATATCTATATTTGCATAAACATGCAATCAAGTTTCCTCATCCCTTTGACTGGCTTCTGGCAGCTCCCCCAGACAGACTGTTACTAACAAACTGTGGGTGTAAAATGTCCTCCTGGGAAATATCAGGCCCAGAAAGCAAGGCAAGGGGAGGAACGCGTGTCTAATTCCCCCATGAGAAGCTTAAAAAAAATGTCCTGCTGTTAAGTTTTATCTGCTCATTTCCAACAGAAAAGTGAAAATGCCGTCTCCTTGTTCATGGGAGAGGGGAAGGAGGAACCTCCGGAAAAAGGACAAAGGTTTTCCTCCACGCTGTGATTTTAGAAATTAGAAATGGGTGTTTCTGGCACGTGTGCGAGCTCCAGCCCGGCGTGTTCCCTCGCCGCTTACACAGCGGCTGTCTGGGGAATGTTAGAGTGCGGCTCTGCCCTAGGAAAACTGCCCTTGAAGATGCAGCCAGCCTGTGTTACATCCTTGAGGCTGGCCACAGGGACCTGGTGTGGGATTGGAAGAGCTGGCAAGGACAGAGCCAGCACCTCCCTTGACCCGATGGCCTGTCCCTGGCTTAGCAAAGCCTCTGGGCTGCTTGGAGTCTCTGGTGGTGAGCAGCAGGAGATGGCTGCTGGCCAGCTGAGGCAGCAGCCCTCCCCTGGGAAGGTCCAAGTGCATGGCTGGTGGGGCAGAGCAGCTCCCAGCCTTCCCCGTCAGGCTCTGGGAGCAGCTCCCTGCAAGTACAGCGAGGGCAACTCTCTTGCCTGCTCTGGTATCGCATGTGGAGGTTGGGGATAGAGCATGATGAGGTATAACTCCCCTCTCCTTCTGGCCAGACTGGGTATGTGGTTTAATTTTATGGTGGGACGGTAAAGCCTTCATTGCTTTGCTGCCTTGTCTTGTGACAGAGCTGTAAGAGAGGATTTATTGTGCCATGCCAGCCCTGTGCAGCACAACATTGCCAAGCAGCTCTAGAAGAGATGGATTTTGAGAACCTTTTCTTTAAAAAAAAACAAACAAAATTGAGAGAAAAAAAGGGAAAAACATTGCCTCCCCCACATCCAGTCCTGGCTTCGCTTCTTGCTGCCCTGATGGTAACAGAGCAACAGCAGAGTGGGATCAGCTGGTGAGGGGGGGACACCAACTCATGGTGTGGTTGTCTCTTGGCTTTGAGGTGGACCTGTTGTGGTTGGCTCCCTGCTTATGGGGACCATAATACGTGGTCCTAGCTCGTGTTTACACATGTCCAGGGGCCCTTGAACTGAATAGACAGAACAGCAAAGCAGGACTGCCCAGAGACGGGGATGTGATTTTTATCCATGTCCTTCTATCATCCTACACAGCAGATAACCAAGGCCACCAACACGGCAGGCCCATGCATTCCACATCGCCATCGGAGGAGCTGGGATGGGAAGCAGCTGAGAAGATGAGCCTGGCAGCAGAATCCGGGCCCTCCAAGCAAAGCAGGGAGCATGGCACCCACCTGGCTGGGTGGTGGTGGCAGGTAGGGGGGTGCTGGTGGTGGTCGTGGTGGTGGTGGTAGTGGTGGTAGTTGTGGTGGTGGTTGAGGTGGTGGTGGTGGGCATTGTTGTGGTGGTCGTTTTTGCGGTGGTGGTTTTTGTGGTGGTAACACGCTGCGGTCGCTCGAATGCTAGCAAGCAAAGAGAAGAGGTGGGAGGCACTTACTGGGGGGGAATGGAGGGTTTCCTTGCCAGCCTGCACACTTGTGAGGCTGCCGCTGCTGGGGCTGAACTGGTGACCGATTTCTCAGCGTGGTTACAACTGGGGCACCGAGAGGATTAAGGCGATGGTGGCTGGATGACGCTGGATGCAGCGAGCGCGTGTGCACGCAGGGGCGGGGGCTGCGTCTGTATCAGCTTACTCTGTTGGTGCCGATATTGGCTTAAATACTTACAGCTCCATGATAAACTAATTGCCAATTAAGGTGAAAAGGGGAAACGAAAGCACGCCTGGGCAGAGATGGGGTGAAGAGCAGGTGGGATGTGCAGAGGAGCCCCCCACCCACCCCGCCATGATGAGCATCCGCTGCCTGATGCCTACGTGCCGGCTGGCAGAGCCCTGCCTGCCCCGGCTCCATAAACAGCACCGGTCCCTTCTGCCACCCCACAGGTAGCAAACCACCCAGCACCATCAAACCCAACCCGTACCGCTGGCATGTATTCATTTCCACCAGCACCCTTAGTTCAACAAGGCAAAGGAGTTGATGGCTCGACGTCAGCAAGCCCTGTGGAGCTGCGCAGGAGCGACCCTGGGTGCGTTGCCCACCCCGCTCGCCACAACAGCCCGAGCTGCAGTAACACTCGGAACACAAATTCCTACTTAACTTACACCTGCTGCCCTCCTGTCCTTGTTTGTCCCGCTGCTTCATGCAGATTATCATGCTTAATTTCATAATAGCCCTGAGCTAGTTTAAATACTTAATTTAGGTCACTTCTAGTCTCCTATGCAGGCTAAATAATCTCTCCTTAACTGGTCTTGGACACAAATCCCTCCTGTCCACCTCCTGCACATCGCTCCCAGCACCCCCCCAGCTTCTCCCTAGCAGGGAATTTTGATGGCAAATGGTTTCCCATGAAACAAAGGTAGCACTGAGGATGCTGAGCTCTGTAAAGGGTGGGGGGAAAGAGTTATCAAAATGGTTTTGGCCAGAAAAGCAAAGAATATTTGTGGACTGTTGAGGCATTTAATTATTTTAATCCTAAATTACTTAAGGGAGACTTAATTTTTACTTGAAAATGTTAACCGTTTAAATTTAACTGCTAAAAATCTAAATATAGTTCATTTACCCAGAAAACCTGTCCTCCACTTTTCAATTAGGTGCGTTTTTCCTAATTGCATTTGCATTCCTCTGAAACTATTTCTCCTCCAATTCTTTCCCCTTGCCTGCAAACCAAAGAATTCATTATTCATTCCGCTCTCTGATTTGTTTCTTCTGGAGGGTAATTCCGAGCCCCAGAATTCAAACCCAGGCTTCTGCTTACCCAAAACTCAAGGCTCTTTGATATCAAACTACCTCCAGCTTTGTTAACTGAGGAGTCATATCATATCATCAATCTTTCAATAGAAATCCCCGCTGAGCTCTGCCGCCGACACTCCACAGGCATATGTTTATGTACACACACATGTACATACAGATGTGCGCTCACTCTCTATATGTTTTTTTTTTTTAATCGATAGCCCAAGGTGGCCCAGACTGGGTGCTATGCCAAATAATTCAAACCCAGCTCCTTCTCAGAGCAGAACCCTGCAAGCCTGGGCAGGGGTGGGGGGAAGTTCACAGCAAGCACTGATGATTTTTGAAGAGTCTTTTTTTATTTCCTTTCCGGCTGCTATACTAACGAACCTCATGGGGGGAAACCATGCCAGAGGAAGAGGCAAAATGAGGCTACTGAAGTCAAAGGAAGAAAATATAAGACTCTTTGACAGGACAGAAAATGAGGCACAATTAGGGAAGACTTATTGCCTGGAAAATGATAATGGACAGAAAATAACCAATTTTTTTTTTCCTAGTGACATCCGCAAGGACCATGCACTGGGGTGTTAAATGCCAACATTTCAGTTATGTTTTTACTTACTGCCAAAGGCTGAGCCTGCAGCTGCACCTGGAAAAAACAAGAAGAAGGCCAGTCACTGGAAGCAGGACACATTGGCTCTGATACCAGCAGAAGATGAAACAGATATGCGATGTGGGACCGAATAGCAATTAATTAGTGGGGGTCTTGCTCGTAGGCATATCAATTTGCTGCGACATCTTAAAAGCTGCTTTTGTCAAGCCACAGAGGCTAGCAGACAGTGCTGTCTGGGGTCCTGGCATCTCAAACTTTCACCTGGAGAAGAAAAACCAGTGTGGTGCTTGCTGATGAGTTTTTCTGTTAACCATTTCCTTGACCTACCGTTAAAGCCCAGCAAAGGACAAGTACATCTGCTGAGGTTCACTGGGCTAAGTATAAAAGGTAGGGCCTGAACCGGTTTGTTACCCCTGGGGAAGGTCTCAGTGAGCGAGAGGGGATGAACACCCTTCCCACAGAAGCACTTGCTCAACAGGATGCTGCAAAGCCATCGGCCAGTCAAAGGCCATCCAAGGACCAGCTTCTGGCTTTTGGCACCCAGGAGACTAATGGCCATGGTCCTCCCTACTGCAAAAAACACGTGAATTGTGGAAAGTCTCGGCTTTGCATGAACATAAAGCACAGGGCCAGTGATGGAAGAGGTAGGACCATCAAGAGGAGACGACTTCAGAGAACTGCCTCTGTTGCAGAGGGAGAGGATGTTGATGGGGGAAGGAGGAAGCAACAGAGAGAAAGTCAGGGTTGGGAGGAGGAAGAACACTGAGTGACAGATGGGAAGAGAGATGAATGGGAAAAGAAAGAGGAGAGGAGAAAGAGAAATAGGAAAAGACACAAGGAACGGATGGGAGGGAAAGAGAGAGAACAGCATGTCTGTGCCTGTCAACACCAGAAACTCTCCCAGGCTCCTTTGAAGCAATGCAGCCGCTTGGTGAGAGCTGACAAGCTCGTTCCCTTTCAAAGAACCTGCTCGTCTACCAGCCCTGGCACACACAAAACATTCCCATCACGGCCTTTGGAGACTGGATTTCAGCTTTGATCATCTTAAAGCACATAAATCTTTCAAAAAATGTGGGGGGAGGGAGGGAAAAGATTCTCTTCTATAATGCTCAAAGCTGCTGCTTGAAAGGCTGGAGTGGCTACTGTGGCTCCGTGACATTTAAACAAGTCTGCTAATGTGGACGGGACAGAAACCCAGGAGAAACTGGCCCATCTGTGATGTTTCCTGGCCCAATTCCCCTGCTCAAATGATGGCGGGTATGCATCCTTCATCTTGTCTGCGCGCCTTTGCTTCTGTCAGTGCCTTGCTCCAGCAGGCAATTGGATGAGACTGGAGCTGCGCAGATGGACTGCAGCTCGCGGTGCTTGCCTGAAATGCTGACATACCCAGAACAGGATCCAGAAACCAATCCAGAAAGCAACCTGCACCCTGCACTCCCGCAACTGAGCAGTGCCAGCGCTCAGCCCGTGGACTCCTTGACAGCCAGTGCTCTAGTGTGGCTAAATCTTTTCTTCAAAGGACAGCAATTTGCACTGCCGCAAAGCCATGGACCTACGTCTTGGCCCAAGGTCATCCTTGCTATTCTTGACCATCATTTGGACTCACACTCATCTACCAGTAGCCAACAAATCACCTCTGCATCCACCCAGATCCTTTCTCATTTCTCTGTGCGCCACGACACAGGTAAATAAACACCCACTTCCCTTTCCAAAGCTGAGCTTCCAGCACTGATTTGAGCTGAAGAAGGACAAGCTGAGATCTTCTCCCATCCATGGGCATTGTGCAGCCCAAGGTGGGAGGGCAGCCAGGGCTGGCTCGCTGCAGGTTACTTACATGCATTGGGGGACCCGTTGGGGAGAGGCAGGTAGGATCCTGCTCGCCAAGACCTGGAGCGAAAGTTCTTCTTGCACTTGCCGCAGTCCTGTCCCGTGGTGTTGTGCTCGCACTCGCACTGCAGGCTGCCCTCTTTGAAGGTGCACAGGTTAGCGTGGAGGTTGCACTTACACCTGGAAGACAGGAGAAGAGCTGTCAGGTATTACTGCTACTCCTCCTTGCCCCAGCGTAGTGCTGTTCGTATGCATGAAAACGTAGCGGTGAAGCCAGGCTGGTTATCCCTTTCCTGTTCCTTCTGCAGGAGTTATTCACTCAACTTAGCTGTTTTCCCTGGATGTCTGGAGCTGGGGTTACGATGTCCACATCCTTGCTCAAGGTGGATCTGCAGTCTCTGTTCCAAGATGAGAGATACTTTACTCCCACCATCTGACAGTGGTAGCACAGATCTCTTAATGGTAAGTTGACATCTCCAGCTCAGACTCCAGGAAGGAGTCAGACACATTTTGCTCAGAAATCTGAGTGATTAGCTCAGATGCAGGCGTTTACTTGGAGGCAGAGAGGACAGCCTCGAGCTTTAGATGGAGGAACATGGCTAATACTGGTGGGGCTTAGCCCCTTGGCCCCTGTGCAGTGTCCTAAAGTCCAGAGCGTTTTCTCCCGTGGTGTGAAGTTGCACAACACAAACACTTTTCCCTACACGCAGCCCCAGCCTGCTGCGACCAAAATAACACAGAGAACAAGTCACCATCAGAATCTGCCTTTTAGTCCCTGCCTCATCAGAGAAGGCAACAACAAAAACCACTATTCAGCAATTTGCAAACATTAACAAACTTTTAATGAGCTGTAGTGCAGTATGCAGGGAATAATTAGCTCTGTGCACAATAATTCCTGTTGCTCAGACTCGGAGGTGACTTGCGCAGAGCGCGGAGGCTGAGCCCATAACTCACACGTGGCTCTGTCAACTCCTGGGCCAGAGCTCAGGCCATCAGACTGAGACTTTGGGGAACAAAACCTCTCATTTCATTCCAGACAGTGGATCCCTAGCACAGCGCGCTGGTTTTTCACTGCTTTGTGCAATAATTCCCACTCTCCGAAGCAGAACCATTAGAAAACAGTAATGCTGTGCCTGATGTGAATGGGTAGAGAGGTCTGACCCGGCAGCACTTCGTTTTACAGGGCTAATTGCACAAGAGATGCAGGGCTGAGGGGAACTGCTTACAGAGAAGCTAGAGGAACCATGACCGGCTGCTTCTCGTGCTCTATCTGCACTGGGATAAACAACCTGGATTAGCCTGGGAGCTGTAAGCCGGGCCCCTGCCAGTGTCACACACGAATGCCAGCTCCTGTTGCCTCTCCCCGTCTCCCTTGGATCTCCCAAAGATGCTCTCCAGCTGCCTGCCTGACCCGCTGAGGCCACCTTTGCTGTGCTCCTCCTCACGCATGGCTGGATAAGATGACCTCATGTATGAATTTTTTTCTTTTCTTTTCCTCCCCCTCCCTTCCCTGTCCTTAATTCCAGCAAACCCCGCTCAGAGGCTAAGCATAAGCTGGTTGAACAGTCTCCCTCCCTGTCTTACAACCCTGCCCTGGCTCTGACCAAGCAGAGGAGGGAATATTGCAGTCTCTAAAAGAGAGGAAGGAAGAAACTGTGGTCCATGGAGCAGAGGCAGACACGCTCAGCATGCTTTGCTCGAATCTGTGTGTTAGCAAGAGCTGGAGATGCCACATCATGGCTGAAAGCACTAACAGCCTCCGAGCATCAGTGCTCCGGGACCAAGCCATGAATCTGAGCATCCAGGGGAAGGAAGCAGTTTTGGCTGGTACCTACATACGAGAGATGCTGTATTTCAGATGCTCTGTGTCTCCTCTGCCTCTGATGAGGAAGGATTTCAGCTGAGCTGTCCCAGCTCTTTGGCAGAGGTGATGTCCAGCCCTGGGGTGCTGCGGAGCCTGACTCTGAATTATTCAGTGTCTACACAGCATGGCCTCCTTCTCTCACTTGAAAACGAGCAGACGGGAGGAAAGCAGGCAAGATAGCAGGTTAAAGCAGGTCAAAGCCTCACCACTGCCACTCTGGGCCCAGCCTGAATCAGAGCAACAGCTTCTGGGAGTGCAGCTCTCCTCTCTCCTACCTCTGGTGGGAGCAAGGGGATGGGAGCCAGCTCCAGGGTGCAGCCTTAAAATCCAGCTGTGAGGGAGTTGAAGAGCCCCAGGAGAGAGGGTGCAAGGAAGGCAGGGGCTGGCATCCCCCTTGTTTTCTCTGAAGTCAGGGATGATGTGGAAGGTAGTGCTTGGCTCCTGTCCTTGACCCTGCCAGTCTTGCGGTAGGGATGTCAGTCCTGGGTGACCACCACCTTGTCCACTGCAGTGGTCCAGGGCAGCCTTGATGACCCCTCTCTGCCCATAGCACATCCTTGCTCCTGGCATCCCCCCACCAAGGGCCAAGCAGTCATTTCGGGGTGCTTCTGCCACAAGCTGGTGCTTCTGCAGCCAAGCTGCTGCCACGCAGGAGGGTGAAACCCGCTCATCATTAATTTGGCTCTGGCAACAAAACTTCCAGCAAGCAGTGGGACCCAGCTTGCTGCCGAGGAGGGCTGGGAGCCCAGCACCAGCTCCTGGGGCAGCCTCCAGCTGCCTCCTGCCCCTACAAAGACACCCACAAGCTCCCCTGCTCCCACCGGGATGGGAACCGGTTGGAGCAACATGGTTGCTCATGGATGCCCGCGGAGCTTGCATATAGTGTTGATGGGGCTCTGCTCTTCCCAGAGAAGAGCCACACTTCCTAATTGGTGTAAACAAGGAAAATTAAAGAGAAAGCAGAGGCAGCCAGTCACCCTGCCTGCCTGTGCCTGGGTCACTTATATTTCTCGCTGCTCAGCCCTTCACCACTGTGCAAAAGTTTTGTTATCCAAATGATCAATTTTACTGGGGAATTGCTTTCTGAATTTGACCTTTGAGGATCATCAATCTAAGCAGAGCACTGTAACCCCAGCAGGCTGACCCCACAACACAGCACTTTTCAGCCCAATCAATCAGGCTGCATTATTTAATAGCAAACAGCCGAGCGCCTTCAGCCAGAGCCCATTGCCAATTTTGTGTGAAGGTTTCTGCATCCAGGCCTCCCTGCTGCTTATGCTCGGCTTTAACCCCTTCTTCAGCCTTCTCTGCCTCCTCCTTGGGGCTGCGGCCCAAGGACATGCGCTCACCAACAGTCTGTACACAATGTCTTTCCCCAGCCAACATCCAGCTGGTGGAGACAGGAGTAAATGACATTAGTCCAGTCCCCCGGGTGGGAGCTGCTAGTCCTGCTCGCCTCTGCTCATCTTCCTCAGGCGGTCAGCCATCGCAGGGAAGAGAGGGTGAAGGGAAAGGTTAGGAGCTACTTAGCAATGAGGCTTAAATAGCAGCAGTGGGGCAGACACCTGTGCTGTGTCCTGCAGAAGGCAGTGATGGCCCTGCTCCCGTCCTGGGGCTGCTCCTGCCGAGTCTGGCTGCAAGATGGTCTCTGGCTCTGGAGGAGATCTGAAGGGCTGGGAGCACTTCATCTCTCTAGCTCATGGGTCAAGGCTAGTGGTGACAGGGCTGCTCCTTGGTGAGCACTCAGAGCCCTGGTAGGATGCAGCCATGGTGGGGGACAGCCCGGAGGAGAGCAGCTCCAGCAGGAGCTACAGAGCCCACAGGCACCCTCCACGGCTTGAGGACATCTAAGTCCTCCTCTGGGCTGTTAGTAAGTCACACAACTACATTTTGCATTACATTGAAACTGGCTCATGCTGTCCCTGGCAAAAGTGGCCGGAGCAATGTGTGGCCTAAGATGTTGCCAGTTGCACGATGGGGTATTTATGAGTTTATTTTAGAGCAGGTTGTTCGACGGCTGCCTTCCCTCAGAGTGGTGCAGTGTGGTCTGATGCTGCCAACGCCTGCACCAGGGAACATCGCGGAGCTTGGAGCACCACAGAAAGTTTACAGGAAAGTGTCCTTCTTTTCTCTTCTTTTCTTTTCTTTCTTTCTTTTTTTTTTTTTTTCAGTCTAAAAGAACAGTTTGCCATCCCTGCGTTTCTCCAAGTCAGCATCCTGGAGGTCACAGCAGTAAGCGGTTGGAGAGGTGCCTGGTGCCAGGCCTGCGTGCGAGGGAAAGAGATGCCCACGCACAGGCTTAGGACGGGGGAATGGGCAGAGGTGAGTGCTGCAGATCTGCAGGAGCCACCCTGGGGGTGGGAAAGCAGCCCCTGTCCCTGAGCTTTCACTAATAATGACTTCTAAAATAATTTTTTTAAGCCACTCCAGCCCTTTTCTTTCCTTCCAAGGACTCTTATGTGTTTCACAACCTCTTTTCTGTCTGTAACCCCACGTGCAGAGCAGGGAAGTAAGGCAGAGAAAGGCAAAGAGCATCTCTTTATCATTCTCCCTCCTCGTGGGGCTGAGCCAGCCTTGGGGGGCTGGCACCCCCACTCAGGCCTGATGCCATGACCCCGCTGCTGTGCTGGGTGGAGCTGGTGGAGCCAGCTGCTGGGTAGAGACCCAGAGAGCTGCTCAGTCCCTGTGCACCTCTCACCCAGTTCCCACCATGGGCTAATCCTGCCTTGCCTCCAGCTCCTTAAAAACTCCTGGGTGAGGACCTGGGGCAACAGCAATCTGTGACACTGGGCCACCAGCGCCCTTCCAAGTCTCCTTCCAGTCCAGTCTGTGCTCTCATCTCCACCCCATGCTTGCCATGAGGATGCTGCTGCATGGCCATGTTGCCTCAGGGATGCTGTGGAGATCTGGTCCCCTCCCACTGGCTCTGGGGCCACGAGGCTCCTGCTTTCCCTCGCCATTGGCTTGGCTTTGCCCCCTGCTCCCTTTCTGCTCTCCTGAGCTGGCAATGGGGAGAGGCAGTGCACAGTGGAGAGCTGCTAATGACTGCCATCCAAAGGAAGGCTTATGATAGCTTTCTCCTGAATTGTTTGCTCTCACTGTAATTGATGAGCCTTTAATGAGTCTCATGGGATGATGTGTTTGAAGGGAGCTCTTTCCTCACCATCCCTGAGGAAAATGATGTTTCAACTGATCTCAGCTCTCGGGGAAACATGAATAACTCTTCTCCATCGCTCCATTGTCATCCCCAGCCGTTGCTCGCTGCACATGCCGGCAGCTGCCTGGCCATGACTTACCCACGTTTTACTCGCTCCTTTGCAACTGTTCTGGCAGCTCAGCAAAAGCAGGGAGCAAATCTTTTGGGCAAAGCGTAACGGGTGCTGAGCTTGGATTGTTTCAGGCCCATCTGTGCATGCAGAAGCAGGTAAAAATAGCTTCTAATGGCTGGGCCATGGAAGAAGCACTGTCCCTTTGTGGAGAGCAGCTATATTAGGATTTGCCTTGCTGGGAGATCGCTCTGGCAGAGGTTCACTGTGGCCAGCGGCTGGAGCAGGGCTGAAAAGGCTGAAGAACGTGATGGTGGCTCATTCATGCCAGGAGCAGGGCCGGGAGCATGGCTGAGTTTGTGGTCCAGGGGCTGAAGTGGGAGGAAAAGCCATTTTAACTTGTTGTTTCTTTCCACTTGAACCAGGGAGAGAGGCTTCTGCGTTTCACTGCCTCTTGAAGAGTCAAAAAACTGGAAAATCCCCTGGCTTAGGTCATAGAGACATGTTGTGAGCGGGTTATTTTTTTTCATTTGAGGGTTTTCACTTTTGGTTGTGTGGTAGGGACGGCTGAATCCTCCCAGTCAGGAGGAACCTTTCTTGCTGCCCTTCGAAATGATTTGAGGTTTGCATTACAAAGAGGAGACAATTTAAAAGATGCCAAAGTGGAGAGCACGCTAGCTGGCTGTTCCCATTCGAGAGGCTATTTATTTTAAATAAGTTGACACTCACCAGCTGTCAAGATCCTGCTGACTGGTGGAACATTATTTACATTCAGAGCTGTCTTAAAAAGCAAACACGAAACCAAACTTCCCCATTAGGGGGTCGGGCAACAGAAGGGAGGAAGGGTGAAGAGGACATCACACGGATACGTGAACATAAATATTTGCAGAGTAATGTGTATAAATGCTCTTGGTCTTTCTCCTGGAATGCAATAATGCCTGCAATTGAGTTCATTGGCCAAATTGAATTTGGGCTCCTGTAGAAGTCTCTTTATATTAAGTGCTTTAACATACATCACCTTCTCAGTCTATCGATGAAATTCTATTATCTGCTCAGGGCCGGACGCAACTTCGCAACAAAATCGGAGGGGAAATAAAAACCTTCACAAACCAAAGCCAGGAGCAGGTAATAGGACCTTGGGCATCCGTCTCCGGCTATTGACAAAGTGTCATGAGCATCTGGGGAAGGAGGAGCTCTCTGGGTTTCTCGCTACCTCCCTGCCTCCCGCTCAGCAATTTTCCCCTCCATCTTGCTGCAGTGGGAGTAAAAACCTTTACAAGACTCAAGCAAAGCCAAGCAAACAGTTGCCGCACATTAACTGAATTTAACTATATGACCAAGAGCAAGATTTTGCTTGAACTCAAGCTAATTCTGGCCTGGAGGAATGCCAGGGAAACTCAGCCTTCCAGCTCTCGGGGGCTGCCCAGCACGGAGGCGAGGACGGGGCGAGGAATGCGGTGCACCGTCGGCGCAGACTTGGCTGTCCTTGACATGAGGATGCTGCCGCCTCCTGGGACCCGAAGTCTGGCTGCCAGGAGCTGCAGGGGAAGGAGCAGGGACAGGCACAGCCGATGCTCGCCCTGGTTTTCATGGTCTTCTGAAAGCTGCTGAGTGCGGGCAGAAGATGCCTGTGGGCTGCAGAGGCTTTGGGCTAGTTCTTGGGGGATGTTTGTGTGAGTCTGTGGCTATTTTGGGGGTGATGCCCTGGCACCGGGGCTGGGCAAGATCAGCTGAGGAAGCCCACGCTCTCACAGATTATTTACCCCAGGTCTCTGCCTGTTCCCCACCTGCAAAGCAGTGGTGGTGCAGCCAGCATGCTCCTCAGGGAAAGACACTCAGTGGGGGCACCGGTCGTTACACAAAATCTAGGACCCTCAACAAGAGGCTCCACAAACCAAACCTTCTACTGGTTGGATTCTATCACCTTAAAGGTCTTTTCCAATCTAAAGGATTCTGTGATTCTTCTTTCCTCCTTTTTAGAGACAGCTTTGTCAGAGAAGACAAGAACGCACACCTCTTTGGCTGGAAGCTCTCCAACAGCTTCCTCAACAGAGTCAGAAGGAGGCATGTCCAAGCAGAGCAAAGCAGCCTGGGGGCAGCTGGGAAACACTTTACAATGGCACCCCTGGCTTGAGCTGAGCTCGGAGGGGAAGTGTGCTGAAGTACCATCATTGCCTTGGTCTGGAGAACAGAAGCAGGAAGCTACTAGGCTGACAGGAATTGCTTCCTCTTTAACAGCAATCCGGTATCAAGCATCACCACATCTTGAGAGTCACTGAGAAGGTAGAAAACTGTATCCCTTGCATGCAGGTACAGCGGACAATTAATGAGCTGGATTTATTGGAGGAGGTACTTTGGGGGATGGTCTTGATCCTTCAGGTCTTAAGTGCAGGTTCTTGTTGGTGCCTCTTTGTCCTGGGCAAAGCCTGAGACAAGGCACTGCTACATGGAGCTGTTCAGCAATGAGTAACGGTCCCTCCTCCTGCCTTCCTCTGGGGACAGCTCATTGCCAGCAGGAAGGACAGACAGACAGACAGAGCATGCACTGGGGCAGGGGAGGATGAGGGACAGAAATCTTAGTATCAGCCTAACATTGATTCACTTCTGCTCAATCTGATTTCTCCTAACTGGATCCACATGTCCTGGCCATGGCACATTAACTTCAATTATGGCTTATTAATGTCTCCATGATGGAGCGTGCCCCACGCAGCGCTGCGGTGACTGACGTTATGAAGGGGAAGAAATTACTCCAAAGGGACGTGGTGTGTAATGGAAAGAGAACTGTCGGCTTTCATTGCGCTGAGCGTCAGTCCCAGCAGCCAGGAAAAGCTCATTCACCCATTCCCAAGAAGATGACCGAGCTCGTTGCTGCACCGAGGAGAAAACCAAGCAGTGAATAGAGATCTGTGGGGAAAAGTCCTTCCGATTCCCTTCCCCACCCTGCCTGGCACACACACAAGCACAAAGGCCAAGGGCTTGCTCGTGTCTATTCCTGTCTTGACTCCTCTGCATCTCCAGTTACTCTGCAGATCAATAGGGACAGGATGGAAGAAGAAGAAAAAAACTGAAAAGGAGATACCAAGAAGAAAGAGAGTAAAAATAAACTGTCATCCATGAACGGAGAAATGGACCCAGCTGGGGTTGTGGGAGGAGAAGATGCAGATGAAGCAGACAGAGAAGTCCCTGAAGCAACAGCCCATTGCTCCAACACCCAGGAAGGGAACAGTGACCCTTAGGACTCACCAGATCTCTTGGAGATCTTGGCAAACTCTTGAACCGCCCTGGGCCACCTGGTCTACAAGAGGAGAGAAGGCAGCAAACTCCTTCCCCTTCTCCCTGTGTCCTTTGCTCCATCTCTTTCTGCTTCTCCCCAAATTCTGGGAGATCATGGTGAAGGATTTACCTTGGTGGGAAGCAGAGGGGTGAAGGATGGGGTACATCTGGATGGTGGCCCAGGAGCACATGAACCAAAGGGATCTGAGAAACCTCTCTGAATGCACCAGCTATGGCTGCAGCATGAAAAACTTCCTGGGCTTGGGGTGTCTCTGAGGGTAAAGTGTTTTGTTCTTTCTTTGTCCATTATAGCGACTGGAAATGAGCTGCCATGTGTCTCATTGCCCCACGGGCACTGCCAGCTGCCTGCCAAAGTCCTGCTCCTCCAGTGCCATGCACCATGGCTGGCACCGTTCCTCCAGCCTCCCAGGGCTGCTCACATCTCTGCTCTCTGGGTGGAATTTTCTGGCTGCTTCTTCCTTTGAGGCTTCATTTCTTTATAATCACCTTCGCTCTCGTTCCCTTGATCCCTGCAGCGGATCTCTAACACCACTCCCCATTTTTTCGAGGCACTTTCCTCCTGCTCCTCAACCATGGTCGTTCCTGTGTCCCTCCCCAGCTCTGCAGGTCCCTTCCCTGCACAGTGTTCCTGTGTGGCTCACATTGATTTCTCTTCTCTTCCTCTCAATAATCCACCCCTTGTTGAGCCATACACAAGATTTAATTTGGTTTTAGTCCCTGCACTGTAACTGGCTCTGCTTACAGCTGGAATTAGATTGCTTTCCACCAAAATAACCCTGCTTGCTGGGACCGGAATAATCACAGGAGCAGAGTTAATTCACAAGAAGCTTCTCCACCTTACACACTACTTATCCACAGCTCCTCAGCTGGTCATCCTGCCCTTATCCAGCCCAGGACAGGCATCGATGTCTTCCTCATCCATCCTCATCCACCAGCCCAGCAAGCAGGGACAGCCAGGCAGAGCCAGTGCTGTGCAGAGCTGGGTCGTGCTGTAGCTCAGGACTTGGAGTTTGGGCTGGAAAAAGCCAATTTCAGTTTTCTTTGTCATGGGCCAAGGAAAAGCCCTCACCTCCCAGAGGCCCTGCTGCATTGGAGGACTGGCTGTCGGGCAGCGCGTGGTGCCTGGAGCCAAGGGAGAAGCGAGGCAAGCAGAGCCACCGCTCTGCAGCAGCCGTGGGCAGGTGGCCACACCGGCAGCACGCCAGCAGTTAGCCAACAAACCCTGACCCATCTCCTTCTGGCCCCAGCAAGAAAGCAGCACTGCAGCTTCCCCCGGGCGTTCGAGGCCCGAGCCTTCCTCACCAGTGCCGTCCTCGGGGTGCAGACAGCTGTGGAATCTCCGATGGCTCATAGAGGTTGTGCTCCCTCCTCCTTCCCTGGGGTTTTTGAAAGGGTTTTCTTCCCCTTGTCCTCGTTGCCTCTTTTCACCCAGTTTGTAGAGATTTTATCTCTTGAAACAACCTTTGCTGCTATTAACTGGGATTAAATTTAGGCAGTGAGTTCGAAAGCTGGTGGGGAAGAGGAGAGCTGACAGCCAGCAAGGTGCTGGTTTGGGGAGAATCCCACCAGCAAAGCCTGGAGTCAAAAGCACTGAAGCAACATATCCTGCCTGAGGTGGGCAGAAAAGGTCAAGGGCTCTGAGGAGGAAGGTATTCACAGGACACCAGGAGTATTTTAGCATGCATCCTAAAGCATCAAGTATCCTGAAGGTGCTGTAGGTGCAGTAGCAAGTCCTTGGCTCTCTGCACAGTTATCTCCATGCTTGGAAGCCAAAGGTCACTGCACAAGCATTGACATCAAACTTTTAATCCTGATTTACCTCTTTCTGAGCTGAAAACTCGGCATCCCTGTTATGGAGCCTAACTAGCCTGGATAAATTGCTACACCAGCTCCAACCCTCCCTGCCAGGTGCTCTGTCAGCGTGGGCTTTGGCTGGAAATTCACTCCTGTGGCTTTGCCACCACTGTCAGCAACATCAAGTGTCCCTGTAGGCAGCTTGGCCACCCGGGGGGAGCAGGGCCATGGCAGAGGGAGCCGGGGAGAGGACTGGCAGTGGCTGGGGTGGAGGGGAAGGCAATGCACTAGCCTTTCCTCTCCCGTTTGCCTGCTTTCCTTTCACCCTCTTTGCTTTGCTATTTTGCCCCATCCTGAGCTGAGCTGTTCAAGGACCGTGGAGATTTCGTACTGTCCTACTACTATAAATACTATCATATTATCTGGCAATACTTCTTATGGGCACATGTAAAACGTCTCTGTGGACACATCCATTCCAGAAGCATGCTGCACCGAGACCTGAGTGCTTGCAGACGCGTGCGAGATGCTCTCCCGCACCTCTGCCCATAAGCCTGAGCTCCCCAGGGCACCTTCCTGAGCAAACCCAAGAGCGGACACCCCAACACACTGCCAGCCCAGCTGAGAGCCATGGCTGCTCATCCCAGACAGGCAATCATGCCATGAGAGAGCCCGTGCCCCTCTGTCTGCTGCTGCCCTCGCCACTGCCTCCCGCCAGAGGAAAGGGCTCTCCCATTCCTCGCTGCAGCTTCCTTCCCCTTGGAGCCCGTTCAAAGCCAGTCTCGGCGGCACCTGCAAAACATTTTTGCTTGCAAGTCTCAGAAGCAAACGGTTTTGGAACTGATACAAACGGCTCCTCTGTCGCTGTGGTGATGCTTGTTAGCACGGGGTGGGTGATGGGGAGATTTTTCCCCTCTTGCCTGTAATCCACAAGCTGGATGGGAAATTAGCCAGCTCGGCACTTTTCCACCTTACTTTGCTTTTTCGGTTGATGTCATAACGTCACATATGGCATCGTACAGAGAAATGAAAAACAAAAACCAGGAGAAACAAACCCCCTCCTGCTTTCCCCTGCCCCAGATCTGTGGGGGGGGTTTACCCTCACCCCAAACTTTGTCTGCTGGAGCAGGGGCTGCTCTGAGGGTGCAGGACTGACTTGGGATGACCCATCCTGCTTGTACTGGCAGTCAGCTGGAGTTTAGTGGGGCAAGCCTCACTCCTCACCCCATCAGATCCACTAGCATCGCCCCTGAGATTTTTGGGCAGAAGCTGGCTGCGTTTCCACAGCTGGGGACAGGGTAGCTGAGAGGGAACTCAGACCCTGACTGTCCGTGAAGCCATGTCCCAGCTCCCCCTCAGGCCAGCCCTTTTCTCTGACAGCCTTGGAGATGCCCCAGCCGTTCCCTGCAAGGACACATCTGGTTTATTACAATGCTGCCCTGCCTGGGAAGAAAGGGTGTTAGAGGGAGAAACACCAATAATCTTAGCGGTCGACAGAAATGCTGATGGCTTAGTTTTCTAGCGGTAACCCTCTTCTCATCCCTCCGAGAAGAGACGCCCCCAAAAAAATACAGCAGCTGTTACCTGCCAGTGACTTCAATGTTGGAGACAGCATAGAAGTACTTGTACAAGTTCTCCCTCTGCACATAGGTGCCCCCCAGGGCCGGTCTCAGCAGCCTCATCCGCAGGTCAGTCACGGTGAAGAAGTCCTTCAGCCCTTTGGCGCTCTCCAGCCGGGTGTACAAGTTGTCCATGTTCTTGAGGTCAGGGCCAGCGAAGATGGCAAAGCGGTCCCTCACCTCAAACCGGACAGTCTTCTCTTTTTTGGAGCCCGCCCAGCGGGAATACTCCTCTGTGCAGAGGACCCTGTTGGCACTGGTGGTGGAGAGGTCTCGGACCCTCCGTGCTGGCATGCTGAAGGCCTCCATGCAGTCATCTGCGTAATACTGGTAGGGGTGCCAAGTCCTCCCATTGTCCAGTGACTTCTCCAGCATCATGATAGTGGGTCGGCCATACTCGAAGGTTATCACAATGTCATCTGTCAGCTCAATGCTCTTGTTCCAGGAGAGCGTGATGTTGGCCAGCAGCGGCTCTGGGTACCGGCGCCACGTCACACTCTGCCAGTACGTGGCCAGCCCTTCGTCCTCGCTGTCGAACATGAGTTTTGGTGGGTGGGCCAGGTCTGGGTTGGAGGCATCGCACTCGTCACTGCACAGGTATGGGTTCTCCTGGAACAACAACAACGGTCACGAGAGAAGAAGGCAATGCCTGGGCATCACGGGGGCATCGTGGAGGCATTGCGGGACATACAGCCGAGCTCACACCGTTACAGGGCCCTGGTTTTAGCTGCTTATGCCAAACATTAACTGCTGGGCTGAACTGGAGCGTGCCAGGGGTCTGGCTCTGGATGATGCTGTTTCTGAGCATGAATTTAAGACAAAGCTACATGGCTTTGCCTTTGCTGTGAGAATGGCTGAGCTGTTTCCGCTGAAAGGCCCTTTGGGAAAGGGCTTTTCAATTTGGCACAGGGGCAATTTTCATAGAAAGCGCTTTTGCTGAGGCGGTGTCTGAGAAACTTCGCTTAAGCTTGGCTGAGTTACAAGCCTACGGCAAGCTGCGTTCACGCCTGCTCCCTTGCAAGAACCAAAGGGCTAAAATCCCCAGAGCACATCTGTGCGGCTCATGGCCCCTGACGCTGAATGGGCTGGGAACACATCATCCCCCCAGCACCTCTGAGCATGGCTAGAGGAGGGAAACCCCATTTCCCCAGCTCTGAGTGGGGACAGGACAGAGTGGTAGCAGAAGGAGCAGAGATTTGTGCTCCTGGTGTCTCCGCTGTCCCCAGGAGATCACCCTGGCCTTGGGAACACGCAGGGACACACGGGTATGTTTGGGGTGCCCCCGCTCAGCCCAATGTGATGACCATTGCTGGTCGTTCCCCAGTTCAACCTCCCAGAACTAACCAGAAGCTGATCAGACAGGGGACTGTGAAGGGAACGGGGCAGGCAGCTCCATGCCCACCCACCAGCACCCAGAAGGGACTGGGAATCCTGCAGTCTAAACATTGACCCCAAACACTTGCTGCTTATCCAGGCACCTTTAGCCTGTGGCAAATAATAGAATGGAACGTCAATTAAAGTCTGTCTTTTGCATGAAGTGAGTTATGTAGCTGTGCCTGGCAGCCTTGCTGCCCACAAGGACAGGCGCTTCCCAAGCCACGCTGCCTTCCCCAGCTGCAAGCAGGAGGTGCAGTGGTCCTCACCCATTCGCAGGGACTATGGTGGGAAGGATAGCTCATCCCACCCAGGCAACAGTGTCCACTACTACATCATTCATTGCCTGTGGGGCTGGGCAATGGCAGAAAAGGTCCAGGTATCCCATTTTGCCCACAAGTGACAGTGCACGGCCAAGCTCGCATGTTTTGCAGGGACACGCACACACATCCACGTGTGTTGAACCGCACTAAGGACATATTGTCAAGTTCCAGCACCAAATGTTGAAGTTTTGGAGGCAGACATCGGGGTTAGCTGTGTCAGTGGGTTTATTGCTCAAGCGTGCGTGTTAAAGCCATCATTACAAGCTGGGGTCTCTCTTGCCCTGCAGCCCCTGCTTCCAGGAGCACGCGGGTCAGACCTGCCTTGGGGATGATGCGGGGCTGCGTTGTAGTAGGTACCAGCCACAAAAAAACTCTGCAACACGGTGCAAATCTTTTTTTGCACATGAAGCACCTCTTTGCTGTCACTTTAGCTCCTTCTCAAACTCAAAATCCAGAGGATTGAGGAAGGAGAGGGATTGGTAGGACAGTGGGCTCTGCTGCAGTGGGACCCTCATCAGAGAAGCACCTGGCAGAGGAGGAGGAGGAGGTGATAAAGCAGCTGGAGCTGCTCAGAGCTGATGGCTGGAGGCAAGGAGCTTGCTGGGGTGTGAGGTCTGGCCCTCCTGAGCACAGTGGACCTGCAAGGTAAGACCAAGCTGGGTTCTGTGGTTTGGTTTGTGGATGCTTTGTGCGTGGTTGGAGCCCATGGGAAGGTGCCATGTGCTGGGAGCAGAGCGTTCCTGACTGGTCCTGGAGACCTCCCACAGCACCGGGGCTGTGCAGGGGGCTGCTGGTCCCCAGCTCACAGGGAGCTGATGCTGGATCTGGAGGCTCAGACAAAAAAGGTGCAGGGCTGGGGTCTGCACAGGCTGGTTGTGTCCCAGGGCTGGGAGAGCCCTACCGTGAGCGTGGGGAGAGGCTGCTCTGGTGTCCGTAGCGCTGGGGACTGATCCTGCACCGTGGGCTTGCTTTGATATGGGAAACTGTTGGAGTCTTAAGAAGTGCTTGTGACATACTTTTAGGGTTCCTTGTGTATACCCCAGGCAAAGCAGAGGAGGGGATCTGGCGTGTACAAATGGGTGCTCCTGGGTGCAAAGTGGGGCTGTGCTTAGAACGTGGAAACTGCTGTGTAATTTGAGGTGCTTTGGAAAATCTGGGCTCTGCTACCTCTAGCTGGGCAACCAAAAGTCTTGTGACTCCCTTAGCACTTCTCCCCTCCAGGTCTGTAAAATGGGCCTTTGGTGCCTTCCTGCAGCTCAGAGACACACACTGAACATGTGTGACTGTTTGTAGAGTGAGTGGAGGTCACAGCGCCGAGGAGCCTGGAAAAGCTCCGAAGGACATAAATAATTCCATCTTCTGAGCAGCGTGTGAGTAGCACGCTGTAAGTAAGGCAGAAGCTGCTCTGCCAGCAGCAGGGATAAAACAAAATAGCGAGCAGCTGATCTGTACGTGAGCACCAGGCTCCTTCGCAGGGGATACAGCAGCAGCCTTGGGGAGAAAAGGGGACTCCTGTAAATGAAGCAAGTGTGGTCACATCTGAGTGTGAGAGGCTGCCAGGGCAGGCAGCAGACCTCCGTTGACAAAACAGGGCAAAGCTCGTCCTGTTTTCAACATGTCTTGCTCTCAGACGTGCACCTGCCTGGTGGTAAGGCCATGAGCGCTGTGCTGGGACTCGCTTCTTCTGCTACAGCCTGAACTTGAGCGACGTGTGGCTTTTGCCATCTCCCAGCACGCTGGGAGGAAGGGCTGCGGTCGGAGCTGCTGAGCTAGGGTGTGATGCCCGTCCCTGGAGCAGGGAGGCTACGAAACGGATGCTTTCGTTGATGTTTTAAAAGCAAATGGCTGGACTGTTGTTGCGTTTTTTGGCTTATTTTTCTCTGGGAAGTCAATGGCGTGCTTAGTCTTGCTCAAGTGGGTGAAGGTCAAGGGGTGAGGGCACCTGCCCGCTCCCCCCAGAAAGAGGAGGAGATGCCCTGAGCAAGAGGAGGTGCCAGCTGGGGTGTGGCAGGGCTCTGAGCTGCACTGTTCTGGAGCAAGGATTAAAAAAACCCAAAGATATTGACATATTTAATATGCTCTCCTGACTCGTCACGTTCAGGGGAATTGTTTACTTCTGCTAATGAGACACAGCTTCCTGCCGGGGGATGTAGCTGCCTCTTAGCGCAGCTTTACAGTGGTGGCTGATGGAAAAGGAAGAAAAATCCCCATCAGCTGAAGCGCTGGGGGCTCCGAGTGTGTTTCCTGTGCTGAGGCAACATATTGTGTTGCAGTATGGTCCTACTGCCAGTGTGGTCATACAGATGGCTTAATAGGACAGTCCTGAAAAGACCATCCTGAAGGTCCACTTTCACCTCCTGTCTGAAGGAGGGTGCAGCAGCACAGCGTCTGGGTGGGCTCAGCATGGGAACTGGCTTGAGGTGGCAGCAGTAAACTCCCTGATGAACCCGCCTTGCTGCTCAGACCAGCTCTGCGTGAGCAGGAGTTAGTGCAGCGAGCCATCCTGGCAAGAGTGCTCTGGCTGTGTGACTTTCTTTCCTTGCACGTGGCAGCCATCGGGGCTGCCAAAGCCCTTGAGCTGGTATAAGGTGAATCTTCACTGAGTATTTGCTGGTTGAACTGTCCCTAGCATGGCCACCACGGCCAGCTTCACCTTCAGGGCT
The DNA here is from genome assembly GCA_013400335.1 of Eurystomus gularis. NCBI lineage: Eukaryota > Metazoa > Chordata > Aves > Coraciiformes > Coraciidae > Eurystomus > Eurystomus gularis. The sequence continues at coordinate 151,957 of VZZY01008090.1, forward strand.
ATGGATGATGCTTTTATTAAGGCTTTCTTTGGAGGCTTCATTAAGCAGTAGCCAAATTACACAAAGGAAGGAATCTGTGACCAAACCACAGCAGGAAAACTTTGCCCAGACTAGTAAAAGGTGGCCAGGGTGGAAGGCGGGACAGGTTTCCCAGGAGCAGTGATGGAAGCAACCATGTCTGACAAGTGTGATCCCCTCCCAGTGACTCATCTGGAGGAACAGGGCTGGTCAGGAATGTCCCTGGCAGGGGACTTGGCGGGTCAAGAGCTGGAGGAGTTGGAGCCAAAACTCCACCTGTCTCCCATATGCTCGTCCTGGAGATCAGGGCATGGAGATGCACAATCCCTGATGTACCTCCCAATCTGTAAACATGCTCAGCTCAGCAGGCAGCAAGCCCAAAGGTGTCTTTAACTGCCCTGATGCTCCGAAGTGGCACATGGCTCAAGAGCTGTGTGGTTGTAATAGGGCAAACGCCAAAATAACCTCCAAATGATGGTGCTGAAAGGTGGGGGAGAGCCTCAAAAGCCACTGAGCGAGTCACATCACTATGGCTTCCTCTGCTAAAATGAAGTGTTCCTTTTTTGGTTTTAGGTTTATTGAATTGTTCTTCCTCTACGGGATGCTCAATGCATTTTCTACTAGTGGGATGGTTTTAAGTCAGCCCAGAGGGCAGGGGGGAGCGGAAACAGATGGCCGTACTTTGGCTGCTCCGTTGGTCCTGGTAAGATCAGTTATAGAACTGTTGAAACAATTCCAGGTATTATTTTTGAATCTGGTTTCCTGCTCCAAGCCGTGTGTCCTCCAAAGAATCTGTCCAAAGTCTCAAGATATTTATGTCTTCAATCTAAAAGTCAGAATGCATTAGCCAGGCAAACTTGGTCTCAGCGAGCTTAAAATATACCAGCTCACTTTGAGTCTCACACTATTAAATCAGTCGTTGAGTGTCCTCACGGCAACTAAACATTGCTGGTTTCCAGCTCTCCAGCATGCTCTTCTGGTTGCTCATTTCTGGAGGGTGCACCAAAGAGCATCGCAGCCTCGTTTAGCCCCAGCTCAGCCCAAAGGGGCAAATCCCTGGGAGCAAATTGCAAGAGCCTCATTGAGGACAAGTTGTCCTAACAAATGGCATCATAGCAAGATTGTGCCTCCGTGGAGCAAATCATAGAATGGTTTGGGTTGGAAGGAATGTTTAAAGGTCCTCCAGTCCAACCCTCCTGCAGTGAGCAGGGACAGCTTCAACCACAGCAGGTTGCTCAGAGCCTCATCCAACCTCACTTTGAATGTTTCCAGGGCTGGGGCTTCTACCACCTCTCTGGACGACCTGGGCCAGGGTTTCACCACCGTAATCACAAAGAATTTCTTCCTTATGTCTCATCTGAATCTACTCTCTTAATTTAAAACCATCACCCCTTGTCCTGCCACAGCAGGCCCTGCTAAAAATCTGTCCCCATCTTTCTTATAGGCCCCCTTTAAGCACTGGCTTCTGGGCTGTGAGTGGATGTCGCTACGTCACGTCCAGCTTTTCATCCACCAGCACCCTCAAGTCCTCCTCTGCAGGGTTGCTCTCCCTCTCTTGATCCTCCAGTTTGTATTGATTCTGGAGTTTGCTCCAGCCTAGGTGCAGGACCTTGCACTTGGCATTGTTGAACCTCACAAAGCTTTCATGGACCCGTTTCTCGAGCTGGAAATGTCCCAGTTCTGGTGACTACAGACCTAGCTCTTGGGTTTTGCCTCCTCTTGGTGCCTGGTGTTGGTGCTGGGCAGAAATGCTGCAGAAGGGATTTTCTGAAGGTGACAGCAGGGACTTGCCCCTTGAGGAGGATTTCTTAAGAAATGGTCTGACAAGGCGTGATGATGGGTCCAGGATGCTGTGGTGAAGCTGCTCCTCACCTTGCTGGGGAGGAACAGGGGAAAACAGCCACAATAAAGGGTTTTACAAAGCCCAGCTGGTTTCTAGGGGTCTTAATGAGCACATGAAGTTGTTTTGCTTTTTTTTTCCTGGCAGATAATGCCAGTTTTAAGCCTCATAGTATAAAATCCTGTATTTTTGTAGGTGAAATTACTTGATTAATCATTAAGCTGTTGAGCATTTAAAACAAACTAGACATATGTTGTGAATGGTGAAAGCTGCACAGAAATAAAACTGCAGCTTTTAGGAGATCTCCATGCCAAAGGGAAGCTGGAAAGCAATTGCAACCATTAGCTGCACGATGAAGAAAAATAATAATAATGATACTAAAGGGAAAAAAAGCCACAAGATTTGAGCACAGAAAAATAAGCAGATGATGTGGAAGTTTGTACTGCTCGGCCAAGGACGCTCAGCACAGCTCTCATAACCGAGTGTGATTTGTTTAATGGTGTTTTGGACCAGGGAACTCCTCTGGAGTTTTGTTGCTTTCAGGGGTTTCTTCTGCTTGATGAAATCATGTTGTTTAAACCAAGGCCTCTGCTAAAACGTAGGTTACCCTGGGGCTAGCTTGATTTTAATTACAATCAGTTTCCTAATAAGAGTAATGACAAGGTCTCATCAACTTGAACTGGTTTTGGAAATCCAAACTTTGTGTTTTTTGAGCTGGGGGAGAGATCTTGACTTTTTATAAGAAGATTTTTATCAAAGGGGAAAAAAGTTAAATGCACTTCTTTGGCATAAAGAGCTATGCTAGTGTGTTGGTTTCTCTTGGGTCCTTTCTTCTGTACAGTTTTTTTTCCCCAACAACTGATTCTCAAACCCAATCAGTGAGCTCTCAGACCTTGGGTGTCTCCAGGCTCTCCTGCAAATGGTGACAATGGTTGGGACTGTGGGCAATTGGATAGCCTGCAGAGCTGGGTCTGTCTCCCCTCAACACAAGGAGCAGTTTCCTGCAGATGCTGGAATGAGAGATCTGCTTAACAACCAGGCTCCTTGAGCAGAGAGGAGAAGGTATGGTGCCCACTGAAGGCTGGCCTTCACGGGGCCATTAGCAGCAGCTGGCACCCACCAGCACTGCAGGAGGTGGAGTGTGTGGTTGAGGAGGGTTTGCATGGTGCTGCCCCTCTTATCTGTAGGTTTTCATCCAGCTCTGCTGAGTGGCACAAGCAATTCAGGGGGAAAACATCCCTGTGCAGAACCACCATTTAGCTGGCCTGTGAATTGGGTAGTTGCTGGAGCAACTTCAGTGGGGCAGGTGATGGCACAGAAACCTTCTTCCTTCTCTGAAGTGCCTGTGGCCAAGGAAATCTTGGCCTGAACCCCCAGCCAGGAGGGGACAATTCCCTTCTCAGCACCTGCCCTGCCCAGCCAAGATGCTTAAAGAGCTCTCAGGTGCATCCCAAGACCCTTCTGCTTCTCCCAGAGCACTTATGACCTGCCTTTGTTTTCCAACATAAAGGTTAGCTGATGAGGTTCATGAAGTCCCCACATTGCCTTGCACAGTAACAAAGTTCTTAAGCTAGTATCAAATTTCCTCCAGATCCTGCAGAACAACCGCATTGGCAAAATCCTTGCATGCACCTGATCCCTCCTGCTCTGCTTATGTCCCCACCATGGACCGGAGCCACCGCAGCTGTCCTGCAGCCTCCCCTTCCCTGAACAATCTGTCAGTCACGGGGAGGACTGATGGTCATGGGAGATGGGGGTCCCCAACCCGTGGAGGGGAGCAGAGCAGCCCGTTCCACCCCTGCCTCTCCTGTGGGTGCTCTGGCACACATTCCCCCCTAAGTTTTATTTTCTCTCCCTCCCTTTCCCTGTCCAGCACCAAGTTCCTCAGGAGGCTGCAGGATAAAGCTGAAACCATCATCTCAGCCTTTGCTTTCCTACTTCTTTACGCTCAGCTGAGTTTCTCCGATTCTCCCTGGGACTGAGCTGTGAGTCTTCACTGTGCCTCCATCCTCTGCTTCATCTTCCCTGGCACTGCCGGGGCTTTGCAGGGATCTCCATCCCCGTCCCAGTCCTGGCCTGCTGCGGGTTCATGCCAGTGCCCATCAGCACTGAAATAACCCACCAAGCAGCAAAGATGCTGTCGCCAACCCACCCCTGGTGACAACTGCCTTTATCCTCCCCTAGGACAGTTAAATCTATTCTCTACAACACAAAATTTGAAGAGGGCCACACAAAGCGATGTGTGTTCTGGGGAAACTTCCTTGATTTTTCTTCCAATAACCACTCCAGGACGCGCTGCTCTTTCCCAAACAGAATTGCTTTTACCCAGGAGAAAACATGGGCTCATCCTAATGCTGTTACAGGGTATTTAACTCTTACTGCTTCTGGCCCAAGGCGTCAACCGCTCTATCTGGATTTATGAAAAGACAAGGTGATTTTATGATCAAAAATAACATTTGTGGGTAATTAAATCTCATGCTTCAGGGCATAAACCATAACCTTCCTGTGGCCAGGATGGGACTCCCAGAGAACTGGAAATTCTCTGACAATTAATTTTCAGTCTATTCATGGGCTGGGAAGGATCAGAGGGGTGAACAACTGTAATTAATTTACAGTGATTATTTCCAACAGCTGGCAAGTGGCATAACTCACCAGCAGAGATGGCTGGGAGCACAGAGATAATTGAGAGAAATACGAGGCCTCCCTCGAGCCAGCCAGCCCTTTCCTGTGAGCTTGGGTGAAGGTCTGAGCCCTCCTTGCTCGATGCTCGGGGGTATGTGGGGAGGCCAAGAGCTGTCTGGCTGGGGTCCCCTCCTTTTGCATCGATTATCCTGTCCCCTGGCGCCCAAGCTGGCTTTCTCCACAGCATGGCTGTGACTCGAACCTGGCAAATGTCTCGGGAACAGCTTTGCCTGCACCATTTTGGGATGCCTGTTGGTGTGCAAGGAGGGGCCCTGGATGGGTCCATGGGCTGCAGCATCAGACTGGGGAGATGCTGGAGGTGCTCTGAATGCAAAATGGGTCGTTTTGAAATGAAATCTTAATAGCTTTCTTCAATATGCTACGTCTTCTTCTATTTTCTTAAATACCACTTTGGTCAAGCTCTCTCTATTTTGGATAATTCAGAAGCTGTCTCATATGGTAGAAGATAGTTTTCCCAGGGGCTGTCTGTGTGGCTGCTGCCAGAGTCGCTTGGGAACGCTCCAGCAAACCCTTCATCCGCAAGCCCCGCAGGCATCGCTCTCCTCTTCGCGGTAACCCTCCAAAGAGATGTTTTTAAATGGCCTGTGCGTGTAGGCAGGTTCTGGCAAAGCATCCGTGGTGTGGTGAGGGGCTATTTCACAGCTTCACCTCTGCAGGGGAAAGGCAGCTCCGGCTGGGAGGCAGCGGGCTCCAGGGCAGGGAGCCTTGGGATGGGGTGGGAAGCTCTGGGTGGGCTGGTGGGTTGTTCTGCTCACTCGTGTGCCCTTCCCTCACTGCCCCCCACCCCCAGCCATCTGCAAGGGGCTCTGATTAGGTCAGAGATAGCAACGAGGGAGAAAACCGTCCTCGCTAACAAGCTGTTTGCTGTTTATGAGCAGGTAAAGGCAGAGCTGGAATGAATTATTAATAGGGTGGAAATGGGGTCCCTCCACAGATCTGCTGCTAATTCTGGCTCAGCCAAATGTCACTCTCTTCATCTCCCCCCTGGCCGTGGTTTGGGGGATTGATTGCTTCTCCGCTTCCTTCCCCTTCCTCCCGGATCAGAGGTGGTCTGAGCACAAGGTCACCCCTTGGCAGGGTGTTAGGACATGGCTTTGCCTGCGTGTGGGATTTGGGAGAGCGTGAGTCAGCAGAAACCGGCACCGCCAGCTTCACAGCACAGCTCTTAGCGAGCACATGCCGGGACGCGCTCCGTGAGACATTTTGCTTTGCTTTTTGCCTCTTCCCTTTGGCCTGCAGCAGATACTCATTCACCGAACAGTGTGCCGCTCGTTCAAGGCTCTCGGGCTCCCTTGGGCTCGTCTCTCTGCCAGGGAAGAGATTCCACCCCTACTCGCGGCTGCTCTTCCCCTTCCCCCTCCAGCCTGCTTCTGAATTCGAGAAGCATCTCGTGTGTATTTCATCCCAGCTCAGCACTGTGCCCTTCTCCCCACCAGCTGTGGGGAAACATCACAGTACCAGACAGGGTCACGTTGTGACAGTGCTATCTCCAGGTGGGGAAACTGAGGCAGGGAGGGATGGATGCCAGAAGCAGGTCTGGGCTTCTCTAGGAGCATTGGTTCTCCACCTTTCTGAAGATCAAGCTCCCCCAAGTCAGCTTGCAGCTGAGCAAAGTAGTGGCTCCTTCACACGATCTTGATGTGAGGGTCAAGGCAAACCACAAGGGTCAAGGAAATCTCTGCTCTCACCCCACACTGTCTTCAAACTCTCCCCATGGTCAGCTCAGTACCTCCATGAAAAGGTTCTGAACTGGTCTTTGCACCGTAGCTGGTACAACCTCTGCAGGAGGCTGACATCCAGGCAGGAAGCATCCTCTCTGCAAAGGGAGGATCTGGAAGGGGATACTGCTTGTCACGCACAAGGACTGACCCAAGTCACCTGGCCACCCTCGCAACGCAGCCGGCACTGCTCATACACAGACACAAATCCCTTCACGCCCACTCTGGCTAAGCCAGAAACGGCCAGAAAATCTGGTGACACGGTGAATTTCAACCTCCAGACTGAAATCAGCCTCATCCATAGGTGACCTCTTTGAGAAAAGCCCTGAGCATGCCATTTGCAGGGTGACCTTAGGGTAGCACTTCCATTTCCAAGGCCCCAGGATGGCCGGGCAGCAGCTCGGCTTCTGCTGCTGGATCTGCTGCCCAGCACCTTGCCCTGAAAAAGCGCACGTGCAGCCGATTTGTGGGTGACACAAGGGTTAACACCGCCCGGAAAATTCCACTCGTAAGCAGATAATCTCATCTGCGCTGGGCACACACACGCATCGCCCGCAGCCCGGTCTCCCAGGGAATCATTTTTGAGCAGCTCTTTCTTTGCGAACTGCTAATCCCCCGGTGAGCTGCTCTAACCTGGTCCCTCCTGGTGCCCTGGGCTCACCTCACACCCACCACCCCACGGGGACTGCACCCCTGCAACCGCTCCTTTTGCAGGTTTGGGGTCTATGGGGTGGCCCAAAGCCTGAGATCAGAAGTTGATGAACCAGACCCTCCTCGGCCAGCAATCGTGGCTGTGCCTTCAAACACGCAGGCGTTTAATCCCATTGACTGCTTTTTTAGCTTGCCTCCAAACTGGACTTTCTGTACCCAAGAGTTGGAAGCTTTGCTCTTCCCAGGGCACTTCCCTGAACCTTGTCTACAAATTAAGCTGCTTGGATCCTGCTCCATCCCTTCTCTGCCAGATTATTAAGCCCTTGCATCTTGCTACAGAGATGTATCCGTGTCCGCAGCCCCTACCAGCAGGAGCACAACGGCAGCGACCTGTGTGCTGGGCTCCGAGTGCATTATTGATTCAGGACTAAGAAAATGCTTAGGAAGTAGGAAAAGTGTCCTGCTCTCTAAAAGCTTGTGCGCCTTGTAAGCTCAATACATGCAGCCTTTGCAGAGAGGCTCGCTACGCTGCTATTAATATTTTATTCTGTAAGAGAGGCCCTGATAGTTTGAATGGGGGAGGGCAGGATGCAGAGACTGGGGGTGGGAAAGGGGAGGGAGCAGAAGCTCTGCTGTGGTCCTCAAATAGAGGTGTAGATCTTCCCCAAAGCCTTTGCGGAGGGAGCACGGTTGGGTGGGGGATACCCCCTGCACCCACCTGGCCTCTGATCAGGGCTCCTGTGTCTGCGGTGTCAAGCGCTCTGCTTTTGTGTTGCACACAAAGTATTTGGCTGCTTTATGCTCTGTTTTAGGAGAAAAAGATCAGCAGGTGCCTGCTGGAGGCTGGGACCCTGCTGTGGTCAGCCTGAAAGGTGCCCTGGCTGTCCCCAGGGGTAGGACTGTGATCCCCTCCTTTCAGAGGGCTCCCCAAACCCCTCAATAGCAGCACCATGGAGCTGAAGCAGCCAAGTCACCCAGGAGATGGGGGCTCGCAAACCCTTTTCTGAGAGTGAAAACCGGTTGAATCTGTGCCAGTTGTCCATTTGGGACATTCTCCCCAGAAGGGACATGGAGGTGCTGAGTGCAGGGCTGGACGTGGTGGTGGCAGCAACCACACAGAGCTCAGCACCAGGGGAGCAGGGACCCATTGCCCAAGCTAGAGCTTGTGGAGAAATGGGTGCTGGTCCTGGGTGACGGACATGTGGGTGCTGGAGTCTCCTGGCACTCCTCTTGGATGTGTGACCCTGCTGCCTGCTCCAGCACCCACCACCGCACTGCTCTCATCCCACACTGGTGACTTGTTGGAGGCAGAGGCTGGAGTCGTGGAGCTGCTCCAGGGAGGAGAAGCTGCTGCGTTAGTGGTTTCTGCAAGTGGGAGGCAGCTGGGATGAGACCCAACCTGGTGGCTCTGCATCGCTGTGTGCCTGCACCCACTGAGCTCCTGGACAAGCAGCCCTGGCCAATCAATCCCCTCTTGTGGCTGGAGCCTGCTCGGGGACAGCTGACAAATGGAGAAACCCCTTCTGGAGCCAAAAGCTACAGGTTTCCATAAGCTGCCTGCTCATAGCACAGAGCAGATGTTCAGAGGCACCAGTGCCAAATGCTGGAGCAAGTGCAGGTCAGGGCAGTGGAGCAGGATGGGTGTGCAGCCAATGCTACAACGTGCACCTTCTGTGGGTCCTGGTGACACTGCCTGAAAGATGAGGGGACTTGTGGGGGCCTCATGGGACACATCTGAGGCTGCTTGGAAGGGGATGACATATCTGCCTGGGGCAAGATAGGCCATATCTGCCTGGAAGCCCAAACTGGTGGGTCTTAGCCTGGGCTTTGCAGGCATCGTAGACATCTCCTGGATGGCTATCAAGCAGTGCTTCACAATCTATAGAGGAAAAAGCCCCTTTGGTGTTTTCCAGCACAGAAACCAATGTACTGTGTAGAACTGCCTGAGTAACGCCTGGGGCATAATCAGCACTGCAGGCTGGGTGCCCGAGGAGATGGATGCCTTTGAGAGGGTGGCAGCAGGGGTGCTCACACCATGTCAGTGGAGAGCTCCCACTAAGCAGGTCAGCAACAGCCCACATGAATAACAACTCCAGCAAGTCAGAAATTTGGGCTCTGCTAGCCAAGCATTGCAGAGCTGCTGTTGCTCACGCTTGATGGAGCTCACCATCTAGGTCAGAGGAGGAATTCATTAACCTTGGGGGCCCCCCAGCCATTGTTGTGTTGCTGTAAGCTCTGTACCCTGCTGAGATGTTTGTGCCGTGGACCGAGCTTTGGGTGCTGCTTGGGCATGTTTCCATTTTGGTTTCCCCAAAACCCATGGGGTGAACCAGGTGCAGAGCTTGGATGGTCCACATTGAGGACATCAGGATTGCTTGCTTCATTGCGGTGCTGCCCTAGAGTGTAACTGCAGAGGGAGAGGTGCCCAACCAGTGCCGTAGGGGATTTTGCAGCCCCATTTCTGCAGTTTGCTGCCCGTCGCTGCTGCAGATGACCCAGCCGCTGGTGCACGCAGAGCTGCGGCCAAGGGCTCAGCCCCTCAGCTGCTGTGGGAGCAGAACGTGAAGAGGTTTGGGTGTTTTTGCAGAGGTGATTTTCAGACAGGTCAGCGAACTGGCCTGACGGACCGTGTCTCCACAGCTTGTAGAGCTGCCATGGGAGAAGCCACAGGACGTGGCTGTCACCTGTGTGTGACAAGGGGCAAGGTCGTGGGGCTGGGACAGCCTACGCACCACACCTCAAAATCCTGATGGTAAAAGGCTGTTTGGGGTCTGAAATGGTAACTGGGCTCAACTAAGGCTAAAACTGGACTTTCACTTGGTGAAACCTGAAAGGGGCCTGTAAGAAGGCAGGGGAAGATCTGTTCTCAAGTGTTTGTAGCGACAGGATGAGGGGTAATGGTTTTAAGCTAGAAAAGGGTAGATTTAGGTTAGACTTTAGGAGAAAGTTCGTTAACATGAGGGTGGTTGATCACTGGAACAGGCTGCCCAGAGAGGTGGTGGAGGCCCCATCCCTGGAGACGTTCAAGACCAGGCTTGATGGGGCTCTGGGCAACCTGACCTAGTTAGAGATGTTGCTGCTTATTGTAGACTAGATGGCCTTTAGAATGTATTGGGTTGGAAGGGACCTCTATGATTCTATGAAACCAGAGTGTTGTAGGAGAGCTCTCCTTCCCACCAGCCAGTCTTGTCCATAGGGTGAATTCCCTTTAAAGTCTAACGGGAGAGCCTATCTATGCTATAGAAAACAATACATATTTTAAAATAAATACGAAGGACTTCCCCGAATCACTTTGGCTTCAAAAGTTGCTTATGGAAAACTGTGGTGCCTGGAGCCGGTGTGTAAGCGAGGGTAAGAGATGCTTTCCTGTCTCTGGACACGCTCCCCAGCAAGTCTTTGGAGTCAGTTCTCCCCGGCTTTTCCCCTCTGGATGCTGTTCCTTTTGAAGAGCAAAGCTTTTCTTAAAAGCAGTTTATTCTTCCCCATCTTGTTCAAGGTGTGGGTAAACTTTCTGCTCACTGTACCAATTAAATCTACTTGACAGCTTGATTTTTATCGCTGTGTCTTCTCCATCAGCAAGTGGAAATGATCCTTGTTAGGGGAGCAGCATCCTGCTTCACAACAAGATGAATCCCGAACTGGGCATTTAAGGAAATTGCTCCGGACTGGGAGGAGAAATCCCGTTTGCTCAGCACTCTCTAATTTAAATTGTATTCTTTCATTTTCTGTAAAGCCTCTGCTTTTATAACACTGAGATCCCACCATACTCCAGAGTAGCCTCTGTGGCAGGAGAGCGGTGGTGTGTAATTTGCTGAGCAGCTAATAACATGCAATCCAAGGGCAAGGAGCCGTTGATCTTGACTTCAAATAGTGCTCTCTGCAGCAACCCCGATGCTGAGAAGTGATTAAGGGTGGGAACAAAACTGAAAGGGCCCAGCCCTTTCTCCCACACTCAAAAGCAATGCCATGACGGGTGTAAGGAGTGGATGAGGGAAATCTCCATCCGGATGGAAATGGCAGCAGTTGCCTTTTCCAGGCTCTCCTCAAGGCAAGGGGAGCATTTTCCAGGTGTTAATGTAATGTACAGGAGGGTTCAAGGGGGAACGGGGGCTGTTGGCATGTTACAGATGTGGAAAAAATGATGCGGCTTTCTGTCCTCACAACCCTGACTGAGGTGTTGTGGGCAGTTTGACAGGAAGAGTGGATTTCTTGTGCTGCTGAATTTTGGCACAGAGGCAAATTAATTGTCCCCAGTGCATATAGGCCCTATAAGGAAGGGCAAAGGGGAGCTCCGACTCCCAGCCCTCTGCTAAGATCAAGGATGGGTTTGCAACCAACAGTGGTGTAGTGCTGAGTTTCTCGAGGCGGGAGAACATCCACTTTTCTTGGAAAGGATTTTCCATTTGACTTGTACGTGGGCTCTGCTCAGCCCAAAGGTGGCCCTTGAACCCTGGGGTGGTTGCAGGGCTGAGGACTCCTCATGTTTTGCCCCTGTCCCCCGTTCTCCTGCCTGAAACACGGCGCAGGGGCAGCAAAGGCACCTTCCGTGGGCTGAGCAAGGGCTGCAGGGTCTCTCTGCTCAGAGTACCAGAAGGGATGAATCCATCCTTTAAACACCAGCTCATGTTGCATCTTTAAAAATGCTTTTAGAAGAGCATCTCTGAAACAACTCTTTTATTCCTTCTTACTTTAAAAACTTTGACTAGTTTTAATCATCCTCAAACCTTTTTTTTTCCACCTAAACAGGGGTAGGAAGGTATGGCTAGATGGAGTTGTATGAGATGGGCTAAGAATGTAGGGAAAAAGTTTTCTGTGCCCAAAAGTTTCTCTGCTTTTTCCAATTTTAGCACCCAGTCTAGAGAACAGCTCTTTAGTACAAGCCTCATAACCATATGTCATTCAGAAAAGTTTAGCTAAGAATTAAACATCAAATTTGGCTGAACATCTAATGAATAAATAAAGCCTTTTCCTTTCATGTAGCCGTGCCAAAATCAACAAGCTCTATTAGCTGATGAAACAATGCTGACGCCAAATAAAAATACCCCTGACCCATCAATACGGGCTAAGAGCTCGGCCTTGCATCAAAGCGCTTTGTCTGAACAAGAAATACTGTCGTGACACCTCTGGGCTGGGGGGAGAAAGGGGCTCCCATCCTGGGGGCAAGCTGGGCTCCCTGTGCCGCCGGCTGGGCAAAGGTTGATCTCACCGGGGTGTGGAGAAGCAGCGAAACCATCCTTTGATGGCCGTGGGCTTGCAGGCAGCCTGATCTCGACACTTCTTGCTTTTGCTAGAATGATTTGGAAACCCCTTGAGCTGCAAACCTGTTCGGAGCAGGGACCAGGGTCTGGTGTTTGCTTGCTCCCCATCGCCTGCCCCTCTCCCGTGTAAATCACCCACAAAATCTGCATTTTTTTTTTACACTTTAACACAAATGTTTGAAAGTGAAATCCTCAAAGGTATCAAAGTGCTCCAGCATCTCAGAACATCTCAATGGCTGGGAGCACCCTGCCAGCTGTGCCATCCTCCTCCTCCTCCCCAGGAGGGTGGGATGATGAAGTAACCCCACATCTCCCCTCTGCTCCACGCAGCCCGTGCAGCTTTGCTGCTCCCCTGCCGTGCCTGTCCTGCAAGCCCCTCTCGTTTGAGATCTGTGTTTAGCTGCTCCGTGTCATGCCCTGGACGTGATCTTTGAAGTCTCACCCTTCCCTCGGCATCCGCGGTTAAAAGATCTGCTCCCCGTTAGTTTCCAGTCACACTTTTAGATTCTTTCAGGCTTTTATTTACTTATCCATCCGTCTTCCTGCTCCCAACACCCCTCTTGCCCTGTCAGACGGGAAAGTACAATTCATTTTTCAGGTGACCCTGCCAGAAAGGCATTGACATTAATAGGAGAAGGTTCAGAAACTGTGGAAAAAGCAAACCCCCTGACTTTCATAAACAGCAAAACGCTTCCCAACCAGAAGCCAGCAGCCAGATGTGACTAGAATTGCTGTAAACCAGAAAAGACAATCCTCCTAATAATTCCTGCAATCCCCCAGACACCTCCTCTTGCAGAACTCCCCGTGAGTGCTGCTTGAAGTCGTTCCAGCCGTAGCGTGCGATGCTGCGGGCTGTGCAATGCTTCACCAGTACCAGTACAGCCTTGTAGGAAGCACTGGCTGTCTCACAGGGTCCTGACTTTCAGCAGGACTCTCCTCCTCTGCCTGCCCGCAGCAATGCCCTGCACAGGGACCTCATCCAGCTCCCTCTTGTCTGGCTGCCTTGAGCATGGGGGGATGTTTGTGTGTCTTAAATTTTGATTTCAGTTGTCTGTGCAGGGCAGGCGTCCTGCTGGGCTGTGCTTAATTCTGAGTAACGTTAGTCTTAACTGCACAAGCAATACCCTGCTGTTTTGAAAGACACCTAAGAAAGCAATATAGTCACCGTAAGAACTTCTCTGCTGGAAAGCCGGGCTCCTACGAGAACCCACCTGTTACATAAAAATAATTAAAACCTGAAGAGAAAGGATAAGAGGACAGCAAAAGGCACCCGAGCGGGCTGGCAGGCAAGGAGCTGTGCAGGGTTCGAGTAAGGCACAAACCTCCCTGCTCGCAGCAAGGGCCGGGGCTCGGAACGATCGGTGGGCAGCAACATTGATTTTTTTTTTTAATGTCCATCGCTTCCTTTGTGCAGGGGTAGCAAAACTCCGCTCGCCTCTCTCTGCATGTCAATAGGTGTCAAGTCACCACCCAGGACCAGCGATGGAAGGGCCATTTCTTGCTGATTCCACTTTCTCCTGACCATAAGGGGTTGCTCAGCAGTAAATGGCCACATGTCGTTCTGTGTGACAGAGGCAGTGAAAATTTACCTCCGTGGCCTCCCAGCACAGCCTGCTCCGGTCCTTAGGCTGGGCTAGATCCTGGATCTCTCCCACAGCCATCTCCTACTCTGGGCACTACGTGCTGGGTGGGCTCCTTGCTCACCTCAGCAGGGCTGCTCCTCATCTGCTTCATTTTTAAAACTCTAATCCTCTGGAGAGGACAGCGCTGGTGTAAGACGGGAGAGAAAGGGCCATGCATACAGTGGGAATTCACAAACCTATCCCCAAAAATCTAAACCATAACTTGCAATATGTTGCTCCTGTTCTTAGCTTGATTCTCCATCGGGGGATTGCTCGGGGACGTTGCTGCGAGTGCTGGTTTCTGTTTTGGGAGAGGAGAGCAGGGCCAGGCACACACCCCGGGGTGAGGCAGGGACAGGAAGGCGAATCCATGTTTTGCATTTGTGTAACTCCCATTCACGGCTGTACACGGTGTTTGTGAGTGTTACAGCACATGGCAGGCGTACGCTACAAGGAAATACTGCCAGTGCCCAGAATAGAAAGATTTTAGCTCAGTATTGACTGAATCAAGAGATGTAGAGAGCTGATTGCAGTTTGCGTCTTTTGCTTCCTTGGAGGTCGGTGGAGCTGGAGTCTGGAGCATCCTTAGCCAGAAAGGGTTTGCAGATAGCTGCAGTGGGTGTAGTGGAAAGCAATCTGGTGTTCACCTTTTAATCCTTCTGCAGCCAGTCAGATAAATGGAAATCCAGACCGACCCCTCAATAGTTAACTGTTTTATTTGCAGCCTCCGACTTAATCTTGCTTTTCAAATGATCTTTTTAAAAGCAAAAGCTGCTACTTATCTGGAATTAGTGAAAATGTCTTCCCTGGTACTAATGAGACCCCTTAGGCTGGAGGAAACTGGGTAACTACTGGTAGCACATTCTGATGGTCATAAGTGACATCCCTCGGTATCAAAGCAGCAATTTTCTCTTGGATTTTCAAGACTTGCCCTGAGCTGGTTTGGTCCAGGGTATTTTCTAGGTGTTTGTGCATTTTCTAGGTGTTTGTGCATTTTCTAGGTGTTTGTGCATTTTCTAGGTGTTTGTGCATTTTCTAGGTGGGGAACTGGGGAATGGGGTGTACAAGCCTGGATAAGGCTGGCAATAGAAAATGGGATCCCCTCCCCTGGTTTAGATGGAGAACTCTCTCTAAATAATATACTTTTTAAAACACTCTCCTTGTCTAGTGCTCAGCCCAGTGGAAACGCTGTCAGCGTGGGCTGGCTTGGTCCCTGTGCCTTAAATGTGTGCTTGGACCACTCCTGGAGGACATTGGGGAGGGGATGTTACAGCCATGCTGTTCTACTCTTTGCTTTGACCCCTGAACTCTTTTTAACAATGTAAAGCCTTGTGAATTATAAATCAAACGTTCCTGCTGAGCTTTGTGGTGCACGGAATGAAATGCAATGATTAATATTTAAGAGAAAATAAGTTCAAGATTTTAACTACAAGGGCAAGTGTCTGTCCACAGAGTCTTTTCATGTGGAGGCTGGAGGAGAGGCAGAGCTGCGTTTTCAGGGGCTTTGGTGAAATTTGTGGCTGTCAGACCAACTGCCCAAGCCGCTGGTGTGCGGGGGTCACGCTGGCCTCCACCACCCTGCTCTCACTCTTCCTCACACTGAGACAATGTACTCGCCTCTAATAAAACCCCAGTGCCAGCACAGCCTTTTGGGATGAGACTGGTGTACACACCTCGTGTGCTTTAGCGAGCAGAGGGACATGCTTGGAGCAGCTCAGGTTGTGTGCTCACTGAGGGCAGAGCTTTCCCAAAACTCAGACCTTACCATCCCAGACCAGGACTTGCTCAGCCCCCCAAGCTCCTCCTCGCCCTCCCCTTGGTGTGCCGGCACCATCCCTGCTCTAGGGCTGACCTCTTGGCACAGCACCGCGATGGGCAGGACACTTCCTCCCCATTTTGCGGACCAGGAGACTGAGAGCTCAAGGCAGCAGCCACCCTGAACTGAAATGTCCTTGTAATGGCACCTCAGCAGGACACTGCCTCTGGACACCTGCAAGCAGAGTCTCTTACAACACATCAAATAAGGAGGGAAACACTTACATGGGTGCAGAATCTCTCTGGTGGGTCTCCACAAGTGATTCCTGCTGGATCCACCCGTACTGTCACATAATCCTTCATCCGCATGGCCTTGGGTTGACAAGCATAAAACTCCCATGACGGGCCATCGTCCGTGGTCACCCAGGACTTGCAAATGTCATACTGTCCCATGGCCAAGGGAAGACAGTGCAAGAGGAGAGCAACCAGGTAGAGCATGGCAGCTGCGGCCAAGTGTGGGATCCCTGGGCAAGGGCAGTGCCGAGAGTCCCGAGGAAGGCGGCTACTGGGCTAGGGGTTGCTCTCGGGATCAGCATGGAAACTCCTCATCTAAAAATGATCCAGTCGAAGGAGGTCCAAATGATAACAGGAATGATCCCACTCTGCACACTGTATTTGGTTGTGGAAAGTTTCTCTCAGCACAGAAGCCAGCTTTGCAAATCAGTTGATTGGGAAAGTTTTGGCTGGAGTTGCTGATCAGTGGTCAAAAGTCTTCCTTAACCTCATTTTTCCCCTGTTTTACTGTATGAAAGGGCTTCCAAATCAGCATGAAAATATCTAGAGGTGACTCCAGTCAATCAATAGAAAGATCAAGTTCTGAGTTGCTGATGAAATTTGATAGGAGTAAATTAGAGAGGTTGTGAGATGGTGCTGGATCAGGTTTTCCTCAACCTTCTTGTCTGCCGCAAATGCGTCGCTGTGGAAAGTGCCTTAAACTGTGGTCTGCCTTAGATAATTATTGGGGCTTTTGAACATTAGTACATAAAATAAATATAGCATCTGGTCATCAGTACAACTCTGAGAGGAGAGACTCTTTGGAGTTAAAATTCCTTTCTCCCAAAGGATGGTTGTGTCCACATAAACGCGTTGGGTGGCAAGATGCGTGGTGGTCCCAGCAGGGTGCTGGGTGGTCAGTGGGTTGACAGGAGCACTGCTGGCCTTGCTGCTTCTCCCTCTGTGTCTTGCAGCAGTGACGAGGCACTCGCAGGCGAGGATTTGTCTGGCTCTGCCTTTTGGCAACTGAGCATCAAGTTCCCAAAGTCTTCAGTTGCAAGCTGTGCTGCTACCTGAGGTCTCCTCTCTCTTTCATGGTCAGGGCAAAGGCAGAGTTCATTAGCAGGCTGCACCTGCAATAAATGGAGAGACAAATTAGCTGGGAGCAAAGGGGGACAGTTGGAGCAACAAGACCTCTAAGAACAAGTGTCCCCCAGGAGCCATAGCCCTCAGCTGGGCTTCCTGAGCCACGAGCCAGGTTTTTGTAAAAGGGAGATATACAACTTTAATAAAAAGAAATCCATAGTAAGATGCCTTTCTGCTGTTTGGGAGATGAGAAGGAGCACTGCCCCATTTAAGGTACCTTGTTTGTAACAGCAGCTGGACAAGAAGAGCTCTAATGGGTCTTCAAATAATATCAAGAAGCAGCTATAGGTCATTAGAAGAAGGAGAATATGTAGACACAGAGCAGGGACAGACAGACAAATTGATAGTCTTAAAAAGATAAGCAAGTAAATAAGACAGCTGGGGAGACAGATACATTGTCCAGCATCCCCACATATGATTTATCTGAACAATAACATTTAATAAAAAACAATTTAAAGCCCTAATAACATTTAAGGTTCACCTAATACAAAGAGCAATGCCCTTCCCAGTATTCATTTCAGGTTAGAGCAACATTTCTGCAATTTTGTTGTCTTTCCAGCAGAGCTATAAAAATCCCAAGTAATTACAAAACAAAATGACAAAGAACAGGTTGGGGGGGGGGGGGGGG